>JAOVVA010000029.1:2764583-2779640 GCA_028565275.1 Leiocassis micropogon | reverse complement strand
GGACAAGTAGCAATAAGAGGCTGGAAAAAGTAAATTTGAGCATAACGAGGAGCTGGAAGACCAATTAACACTAATTAATATAAGTATTAATACTAGTGTCCCAACTTTTTTGGAATCCGGTTTGTATTACATATCCAATGCTACATACTATTTATAATTACTTTGATTTGCCTTAATAATTGGTATTTCATTTCATTACATTAGTTTATTGAAATAATTTTTTTTAAATCTCCAAAAGTTTTTTTTAATATATATACAGTATATCTTATTTAATATCGTCATATAACTGTTCCCTTTTTTTATTTATTTAGTATCTTGCTGTAACTTCACATTTATGAATTACATTTTAGTAAATGTTGAGACCTGATCCTGGATCAGCACACTGACACGCCGAGCCTCTAAGCTACAACAATCTGCGCAGGAGTATCTCTATTACCTTTTCCTCAACCAGTCTATTTTCCATCTGCAGGCGACAAAACACACCTTAAGCACCTTGAACATCAGCTTTAATGATGTCATATAAGTTTAGCACCACACTTTTACACAGCATCTATAAATAGTTGTGTATTTCTGTTAAGAGATTCTGTTAAGAGATCTGAAAGTGTGTGTAGACTCTTACGAGGTGACCATTTGGTTCAGACTTTTGGTGACTTTTCTGATTTACAGAAAGGATTAGGTCAGGAAATATAACTGTAAGTGTGTGTGTATAACAAGTGTCTGAACCTCTCCAGCTCGGACGTGAGCTCCTGTTCGAACTTGCGTGCGAGGCGTGCCGCGGTTTTCTCCTTCCACTGCGCCATGCTCCTCTGCACCTGACGCAGCTCTTCGTCCTTAGCCCGGAGCTGTCTGCGCAGACGTGCAGCCACGCCGTCACGCTCGTCATCATCATGCAGACGCACCCTGCTCAGACTGCTCAGCTCCTCGATGTGATCCTGGACAACAAAACACACACAAACACACACACACTCAGCAAAACAAATTATTTGAAAGACAAGCAGCGATACATCAAAAGTCTGAAGCTTAGAAACAGAGACTCAGGGTCAAATTGGTCGATTATATCTAGATCTAAAGAATATCCAGATCAAAAAGATATCAAAGTGTAAATACAGACAAGTGCCGCAGTGCGAAATTTTCCTTTGCAAATTATATTCTTATTTCAATCTTTATATGTTAATTTGTGAAAATTTTATTATCCTTAGTGTAAATTTGACTTGCATGTGAACTTTATTTTTAGTTTAAATCTGTTTCAGTGTGAATTTAATTTACTTTAACAGTCGTAAAAAGCGTTTCGTTTTTGATTGTTTGTGACAAATAAAAGTTGAATTTAAATATTTGATCTTCTGTTGTTCATTTTAAATCCGTTTTTTGGGTTTTAAATAAATTTTTGAGAGCCATGAATGTCCCTGGATCCAGATCTTTCACGTTAGGGATCGCCACAGCAAACCATTTGTCTCAATCTAACTCTGTCTACCACATCTTCCATTGTCACTCCAATCTCCTTCACCACATCCATAAACCTCCTCATGGGCCTTCCTCTTCTCCAAACTGTACAACACTGCTGGTTTCACTACTGTCTGGTAAATTTTCCCTTTCATTTTTGTAGATACAAACAACCACCCCCACCCGAAAAAAGAAAAAAAGTACTGGTAGTCCCCAACTTACAAACATTCAAGTTATGCATTTCCACAGATACGAATGGACCACGGTTCTACTTCAAGTTCAAAAATGTATTGTACAAAAAATAGATACTGCAGTGCACCAGATACCAATATTTACAATTATATACAACATTTTCAGCATGTAAGTGAATGTATAAAATGTCTAAAGTCTATTATAACGGTATATTGTATGTATGTATGTGTGTGTGTGTGTGTGTGTATGTGCGGGAGAAATGAGTCGGCCTTGTCGGTTTCATTAAATCAGCCTGGTAGCACGATGATAGAAAATGTCTGTCCTGTACAGCTGTCCTGATGCTGAATAATCCTAATTTTGGAGTATCCTCAGCACAGTCAAATACAGTGGAAAACAGCTCCGAGACAAAATGGCGTCTGGCAATTCCCCTCGCGATTTAAAGGTGCAGAGACAAAATTTCACTGTGAGATTTATTTCCTTAGGCATAATTATGGATTTTGGCCACATGAGGCAATAGGGAAAGTGGACAGAGATTTAGTCAAGTGGACTGATATCCTTTACATTGTATATTCATGTTAAAGGCGTATAAGACTCACTTTGTCGGACTTAAGAACAAATCAGACTTATGAACATGCTCCCGGAACGGAACCCGTTCATAAGTCAAAGACTATCTATACATGCTATATCTACTCATTTCTGGCTAGACTGCTGCTTTAGCTGTGGAAGCAGAAAAGCAGAAAGTAATTGAGTTTCCAGGTCTCACCTGGAGTAAAGAATAAAACATCTTAAAGTAGGCTACGTAAATCTTCTATTCAAACTATATATATCCTGGGATTTGTAGCTAACATTAAATCAGTTTGGTTCTGGGAGGGCAGCTTCACACCTGGATGAGTTTTTCCCTTAATGTGTTTATGGCTTTTTCCTCCTCAGCAGTTAACTGCTCCCTCTGCACACGCAACTCCTCGTCCTGAAACACACACACACAAGCAGTATAGTATGGATACATACATGTTTACTGATTTAGAGCGATGTGTGTGTGTGTGTGTCTGTGTGTGTGTTTACCCACTTTATCAGCACTGAGCTGTTGTTTGGCACGTGTCAGCGAGCTGATGTGATTCTGCAGGTCGCTGATGAGGTGTTGGAGCGACTTCCTGAGAGACTGCAGCACCTGCACCGCCTCACTCACTGTACCGCTACAGCACACACACACACACACACACACACACACACACACACACAAAATATACATAATTATTTCTCATATAAACTGGATGATAAATTGTCCATGGTGTCTTTTTTTGCTGCAGCAACCTGAAAGCTTTGTCTAGTTTAGGTTTTGTACTGTTAGACGTGCTGTAGTTCTGAGTAAAATTATTTTTGTTAATTTATTTCATAGCTTAGTGTTATTTGTGTTATTTTATTTGGACCCAGCAAGCAAATCGCAGTTTGTCAGTAAAAGAAAGGAATGTGTTATGTAGTAAAAGACACTTTTTAAAACTTTTTTTGAAATAACGTAAAAGAAAGCTGCAGAAACTGAAAGCAGAAACTGTGGCAAGTTCTCAAAGACATTCAGAAAGGATTCCTCAGGTTTTTGACTTTTGTTTTGTTAGACTTTTATGACTTTTATGACTTTTATGTTGAAGCTTGTTTTCCAGCACACACTTCAATAGTCAAATGATTGTAATGACTTTCACCTGAACCTCATTAAGTTGATGAACTTGTCTATATATGTAGTGCTTGCTTGAGTTGGTTCACATCAACACATCAGCTTTGAGAAATAACTATTCAGTTGTTCTCTAATACATCCAACCTGTTAACCTATTATTATCTTGTAATTCGTTTAATATATAAGTCAATTCTGTATAATTAATACCTGTTATTATGCCACTAATACAGTGAAACCTTGGATTACGAGTAACGCAGTTGAAAAACGAGTCTTGAAAAAAGTCTTGGTTTACGAGTACCGGGTATCGTGAATCACGCATGCGCTTCTTGTTTTGCATTTGTTTGTTTGTTTTACTTTACAGCAGTGATTCCGTTAGTATGCGCTCACGCGAATGTCATTAGTGATGTTCCTTGCTAATTTTTCCAACAAAACAGTCTTTCCGCTAATGTGTGTGTGTGAAATTCAAATAAGAGAGGAGAAAGGTTTACTTTGTAAGATGAGAAGAGGGAGGGTAATTCCTCCACTTAATTCACACACACACACACACACACACATACACAGCGACTGTGCGCATAAACGGAAACACTTATCTTATTTTTACTTTTTTTTTTTAAAGGTACAGTAAAGTGCAGGTTAATTTGTTTTATTTTTACTTTATATTTTGTATTAATTATTTTTATGTATTTCTTTTTTTGGGCTGTGGAATGAATAATTTGAGTTTCTATTATTTCTTATGGGAAAATTAAATTTGGTTTACGAGTGTTTTGAGCTCGCTTCCGGAACGAATTATGCTCGTAATCCAAGGTTCCACTGTAGTTAAATTAAAACGAATAGTAGGGCAGGGTTTGGTTAAACGCTTTTCTAAACCATAGAGCTGAAGGTGAAATAATGTTTCACCTTCAATAGACTATAGTACTTTAAAGTATTTTAAGTAATGTAGAATAAAGTATTTAAAAATATATAGAACTGAATTAAAATACAAGAGAGTCAGGAATATATTTAAAATGGAAAGTGTTTGCCATCAATGACAAATAATAACAAAAAAAGAAAACAGAAAGAAACAAGAAGCGAGACAGGTGTCTGATTAACCAAAAAAAAAGGCTATCATCGAAACTCACGAACTGCCCTGAAACCTCATTTTCGAAAAAACGTTTCTGTACCTCAACTCGTACCTCATCGCTGTGGTTTGCTGGGTGTATTAAGTGGTTTACAAATGCATGCTGCAGCCTTGGGTGCTTGAAAGCAACTCTCTCACTCTCACACACACACACACACACACACAATAAACCCCATTCTTGGAACAAATGTCTCGACTGCTTAAACTAAGTAAATATACCTTTTTTTCTGTAAAACCTTAAACAATATTCATAGAGTTAGACACATGTTTAGAATGAACGTTACACTACAGAGACAGTAATATGTGTTTGCTAGCTGAACGTTCGGCTAACAAACACACATTACTGTCTCTGTAGACCTGAGCAACTGAAGTAACCCCAGATCATAACCCCGCCTCCAGAGGCTTGTACAGTGGACACTATGCGTAATCGCTTCAAGCACTTACCTATTTACCTTGACACGCCCATCGCACTGGAATAGGCTCAATCTGGACTCATCGGGTCACATGACCTTTTTCCATCGCTCCAAAGTCTAATCTTTATCCCCCAGAGCAAACTGAAGCCTATTTTTTTTCTGTTGAGTCTCACTGACAAGTGGTTTTCTTATGGACACACAGCTGTTTAGTCCCAATAATCCTGTGAGTTCTCATCACATTGTGTGTGTGTGTGTGTGAGTGTGTGTGGAAATGCTCTTACTTTCACTATTAAACATACAGTAACTCTGGTTTTCACTGTTGATTTTTTCACCATACAACTTCACCAAGTGTTTCAGTGATCTCCTATCATGCTTTTTAAAAGCAGAGCACATTTTATGTGTCGTCATTTAAGAAACAATCATAATTTATTATCATAATAAAGGCAAAAGGAAAGGTTGTATCATCCAATGTCAAACAGTTACAGAACACACTGTACTCCCCCTTCCTGAAGACTTGTCCTTGACACGACTGTAGAATCTTTAAGACTGAAACCTGTATAGGTACCTGTGTGTGAGGTGTGTGTTGTCCGCAGTGCAGCCATTCTGAACCAGCAGCTCGTGCAGACACACACACTCATTGTGTATATCCTCAGCCCAGCTGGCGTCCTGCTGTTCATGTTTCATCGCCGCCCCCTGCTGGAGACGCTCACTCTCTGCGAGCTCTGCTCTCATGGCCTGCAGCTCCTGCTCGCTCCGCTTCACACACTCTCTCAGACGCACAGCTTCACTTTCAGCCTCCTGTCAGCAATTCAAGGAGAAGAGATGAAGGTGTGTGCGTGTAACGACTCGGAGCGTGATGTTTGTTGCTCTTGACGGCCTACACACACCTGCAGCAGCTGTCTGCGCAATTTGTATAACTCTGTCTGGTGCTCGTCTCTCAGAGCTCTGATCACGGCCGTCTGCTTGGACGCTGCACTGTCTAACTCCTCCACAGTCTGAGAAAGAGAGAGAATAGAAGTGATTAGTTTGTGAGAGAGTGTGTGTGTGTGTGTGTGTAGGAAAGCCTGAGAAAAATAAGTGAGTGACAGAGAGAATTGAATTAGGAGAGACTGAGAAATCAGTGATTGAATCACTGATGTTGTGTGTGTGTGTAAGAGAGACACATACACAGGTACACAGTTGCTGGGTCTGTATCCTGGTCGGAGTGTGTGTGTGTGTGTGTGTGTGTGTGTGTCCTCGTTCTCACCTTCTGCAGTTCCAGCACTTTATTCTGCAGAGCCAGCGTGGTCCTCTTCTCCCTCTCCACCTCCGCTCTGCCTCTCCTCTCCACCTCCTGCATCTGCTTCTCCAGTCTGACCTGCAGCTCTCGCAAAGACTCCACCCTCTGCTCCTCCCACTTCCTCTGCTCTCGTTCCACTGCCCTCCTCACCTGCACACACACACACACACACACACACACACTGTTGCAAAGAGCCGCACTTCTGACTTCAAACACCTGTTGCGTTGTTAGGCGTATTGTCTCGAAGGAAATGCAAGTCATGCAGTTACACATAATAGTCAGCAGATGGCGAAATTCTCATTGTTTTCCCGCTTTATCCTGAATCACAGGAGACTTAGGGCATGAAGCGGGGTACACCTTGGACAGGGTGCCAAACCATCCCAAGGGAAATTACCGCTTTAAATACTAAACACCCTTGAGGTTAGGTAACGCAACGCCATGCAGAAAAATGGTTAAGTAGGAGTACAGGTATTTGCTGTATGATGTAGTGGAGTAAAAGTAAAAAGTATCTTTTTAAAAAATTACTCAAGTAAAGTAGAGATACGTGACATACCGCCCACCTCTGCAAATAACTAAAGTTTTCATTTACGTTAGGAAAAAAATTGTATGCCATCAAAAATGAAAATTATGAAAAGAGCATTTAAGCCATTTTTTTGTTTTGCTGTTTTTTTAAATAAACATATATAGGGCTCAGAATTGTGCAGTACAAAGTGATTTACCTTTACTTTAGGCAATATGATGAAAAGAATTTTATCAAATTTTAACCAACTATACAAACATGACTGAGCAAAAAAAATGGGTTAAAGAGGCAAAAGAATAACACAGATACACACAATCACATGTTTTTATGTTTGTTTTTGGTTGTTTCTGTGACCAAAATAATAATAATAATAATAATATTCTCATTTTGAGAGTTCTACATTTTTCGATGTCATCCCATATTCTGTTCGTGGTAAAATGTACCCGTTATAAAAGTAACAATAACGTTTGTTCTTCCTGACATATCCGAAAACCCAAATACACAGTTTGAAGTCTGAAGCCTCCCCATTAACACACACTGGTGAGACTTCCACATAACCACATGTATATTTTATCATCATTGACCTGTGCTGTGTTGCTGGCACGTATCTGTTGCGTTTTAAGGGATATATTATTATTAAAAAGCGCAAATCGATATCAGGTAGAGAAAACTGCAGTCGGTGTATCTGTAGTAAAAACTACATTTGCTGATAGACTGCTGTGGTATAAAGCCAATAACTCTTATATAGATATAATATATAGATGTTATTAAGCTGTTCTAGGAAAATAATCAACTGTGGAGAACCTGTTCCTGAGTTTCTCCTCTCAGCTCCTCCTCTCTCCTTCTCATTTCCTCCTGCTGCTGCTTTAGAGACTCCTGTAACCTGGTCACTTCTTCATCTTTCATCTGACAGAGAAGAGAGAGAAGAGAACAGACAGATAAGAGAAAGAGAGAGAATATACTGTATGTTATATAACTGTGTTCTATAATTGTATAATAGTAGCTCTATATTGTGTGTATGCACAGTATGACGGTGACCTCTGACCTGGATGCGGGTATGTAAGGACTCGGTGTGGCGTGTGTGTGCGACGGCTTGCTCTCTGAGCGCAGCCTCTTTTAACTCGTGCACCTGAATACGGACCTGTACACACACACACACACACACACACACACTGCATTAGTTTGATGTTAATAGTGATGGCTACCATTGTGTGTGTGTGTGTGTGTGTGTGTGTGTGTGTGTGTGTGTGTGTATGGGTATTACCCGCTGTAACTCTTCCGCCTGGGTGAAAGTCATCTGAGTCCTGAGCTGCTCCACTTCCACTTCCTGAAAGAGACATGTGGAGAGATAAATACATGTAGTCCCCGACTTACGAACAAATTTCAGCAGATACGAACGGACCGCGTTTCTACAAACATTCGTAATTGCGCACAAATTGCGCAAGTAGCTCATGCATATCGAACAAAAAATACACCCTGCAGTGCACCAGATACCAATATTTACAATTTCTCCTGAGACCCGGAAGAAAAAAGGTTCATTTAGATTTCTTTAATAGAACATAAGTCTATGAGATGTCAGAAACATGTCTCACAGATTTTTTTTTCTCAAAACTGTCATTTATTTTTTAGCTATTACATGTCCCTTGTTATGTACACTGGGTCTTGCTTTGTTGATAGAAGTACAATGAAGTCAGTGATAACCAATGTGATTCAATTAATTTCTGTTGATGAACATCAAAACAAGTATAAGATACATATGAATACAAAAAGTCTGGTCTTTTACGAGTCTCCCAGAGGCCTGGTGGTCTGATCTATACTGGATCCAACTGTTTGTGGAAGCCAGATCAAAGAAATGTAGGATGGTTGTGGACAGTCCATTTCCTTGTGCAGCTTGACACAGTAACATGGCGCTTGTGTTGACCAATGTTGACCATCTTGGGCAGATATCCTGGGGCTCTATTCCATGGATGGAAGATGCCAAGAGAACTTTCTTGTTGTCCAGCCATCTTGTTATAGCAACTCTGAGGGCTTCCTGACTATCATCTCAGATGCACCTCTCTCCTGTTGCTGAAGCTCATTGTCACTGGACATTTTAGACTTACAGATTTAAAAAAGATGATGATTCGATTCTACATAATAGTCCCTGTTGACAGGAGAGCGTTTTCTCCTTTAAGAGATCCAGCACTTTGATAAAGGTAAAATACCAGTATAGGTATAGGTGGGATTCTCCTGGTAGCGACTCTGCCATGGAAACAACAGCATTTCCTCCAATGTCCACCTGCTTGTCTTGGAATGTATTTTGACCCCTTGTAGACTGAAGAAATCAAGCATCAAGCCACTGGAACTGGCAAGCACAAAGGCCTTCAGACCTGTGAGATTTGGTTTCCCAAGCACAAACTGGCACACAGGACACTGGCCTGTAAAAGGAATAATTTGCTCATCTATGCCAGGTTTCATGGATCTTGGTCGAGACCTGACCTTCCAAAAAGCATCCTCTTTTTTCTGGTCATCCAGGAAGATAAGGTCATTTGATGGACTGGCAAAGTTTAAAGAATCTGTCCCTGGTTATCGCATTGGCAGTGATGGGCACCCTTGTCTTTCCTGCCCAATACATATAAAGCCTAGTGTCTTTTAGACAGGGCAATGGTTAAAAATTAGAAAAGGCATGTCCCTCTGTCCCCTACAAAGGACATGGAGTAACGTGTGTATTAAGGCTTAAAATTAAAATATCGCTATAAAATTGTGATATAATATAGTTAAAACCTTGAAAAATAAAAAAAGAATATCATTAGAAAAATAACTACATGCTGTATTTAAAAATGTAATAATTTAAGTTCCTTACTGCCATAGAATGTGCTTACTGCAACTGCCGCCATTTTAGAAGGACAGAACATGTGATCTGTTGGCCAAACCCCCACTTTTGTGACATCAATAGAAAGTCTAGTATGTATTCTTTCCAGTACGTTAGGACACAAACATACTGCATGCATGGTGTTTGAAATAAAGACCACAGTATCATGAATGAAAATTCAAAATCAAAAATGAATTGCAATGATAATATACAATGTTTTCAGTGTGTAAGTGGGTGAATGTATAAAATGTCTACAGTAAAATCTTAGACTGCAAGTAATTTGGTCTGTGAGTGGTAATTAATTTAATAAATATTTAAATAAATTTTAACTTGATAAACAAGCAACGCGCTGCGGGATTGTCGGTAATCGTCTCCCATTCTCGGTCTCAGTGTGTGTGCGTCACTCGTATAGTTTTGGCCACATGATGTCAGTGTGGGGAAAGGGGACAGAGATTTAGTCTCTGGTATGATTACATTGTACTGTATATTCGTGTCAAAGGTGTATAAAACTCACTTTGTCGGACTTAAGAACAAATCCGACTTACGAACATGCTCCCAAAGCGGAACTCGTTCGTAAGTTGGGGAATATCTGTATTTGCAAAAAAAGTCTCATTCTTTAAAACATAATATAAAGTACATTTGACTCAAGATACAAATCCAGATTATCCCCTCTGTTCGTGTGAACACCTTTTGCTTCTGAGCATGCTCCAGCGCTGCCGTCAGCTTCGCCCTGTGCTCCTCTCGGACAGTCCTGATCTCCGTCTCCAGACGACTCTTCTCCTGCTGCGTGGCCAGGAGAACCAGCTCCTTCTGCGCAACAATCTTCTCCAGAGCCCCGATCTGACCCTCCTGCTCCACTCGTTCTCTCCGTACACACTGACAAACACACACAGACGGACAAACACACACAGCTGACAAACCAAATACAAGACAGTGGGCACTGAGAAATGGAGGGAACCTACCTCCTGTAGCTCCTGTCTTGTTTTGGTGGTTGTGCTCAGCTTTTCCTTCAGTTGAGTGCATTTGTCTCTGAGCTTCCTGTTCTCTTCCTGCTTCTGCTCCAGCTCCTGGGTCACTTCCTCCAATCTCTAAGCGAGCAAGAAGATCAGGTGAATAAACAACAGAAAAGAACACGACAAGAATCTTGCTCTGAGTTTATGAGTTTGTCTTATTTATTTTATTTTATTTTTTACATCTTGCATGGAGTCCAGGGTGTGTCTGAAACGCCGCTGCTCGGAGAACAGCTCAGATTTGGCGTTGTCCAGAAGCCGGTCCATCTCCTCCCTCTCCAGCGCAGACGCACACCTGAAATGCACATGCTAGAGATGGAAGGAACGAAAAAGATTAATAAGATAGCTTAATAAAGTCCATGTTCTTAGTAAAATCTCAGTGAATGAAGCTGGTGTGTGTGTGTGTATGTGTTACTCTGGAATCCTGGTGAACATTAGTTATGTGTCTTTGCAGTGCAGCCTGGCTCTCCTGCAGAGCCTTGACCTCCTGAGCGTAAGAGTCCCGCTGAGCTTGGAGTTTGTGCAGCTCACTCCTAAAACACACACACACACACACACACACACACACACTTTCAAAAGTAACACTACAGACTCTGCTGCTCTTTGCAGCATTTTGTAGCATACAGTAAATGATCAATGGCTTCATCCATTGAAGGTGTGTGTGTGTGTGTGTGTGTGTGTGTGTGTGTGTGGATTTGGTGTGTACCTAAGGTGTTCAGTGTGTGTCCTGGTGTGTGCGACACTAAGATGCACCGTGTGTTGCTCTTTCTCAGCCTCCTCGACCTCCTCTCTCAATCTCTCCACTCCATGTGCATCTGTCTGGAGGATACACACACACACACACACACACACACACACACTTAAAGTGTACAGTAGTTGGCTACTCATCTTACAAGATTATCTTAATTAATAAATTAATTGACGCTTTATACATGACCAGTGCTTCTTTTTCTGATCACATTCCAGTTTAGTGCCCTCTAGTGGCAATTAGAGTAATATCTAAATATAAAGCTACGATTAACAATTAAAAAAAAATATTTCGGCTAATTGGATCACTGCTAGTTCTGTAAACGAGTGAATCAAGATCTCAACAAATCTTATGAGTTCTCTTACCTCGTGTACAACCCAATCAGACTTTATTTTGAAATGTCTATGCCATTACAGCCACCTGGGGGCGCTAAACTGGAAAGTCATTCTCCTTGCTGCGTAACTGCCTAACCCATGACCTCATCGTCAGCCATCAAAACGTCACATCAAATGAAAACTAGTCCATTTTTACAAAGACTAACTTTTAGGAATCAGATCAGCGCAGGCCAGGTCTGATTTCAAACCACAACTGTAGGGTTTTTAAGTTAAGTTCAGCCTTTATTCGTCACATATACATTACTGCACAGTGAAATTCTTGATTCTTTGCATATCGCAGCTTTTGTTAGTAGGCAGGGGTCAGAGCGCAGCCTTTTTTAAAGTGCCCCTGGAGAAGACAGGGTTAAGGGCCTTGCTCAAGGACCCCATAACGGCGACCTGTTTTTTTTATAAAAAAAGAAAAATATAATCAAATGAGCAAAAGGTTATCTTATGGTTACTAGGATTAAGGTAAGTTTCCTCCCACAGTCCAAAGATCTAATTGGTGTTCCCAAATTGCCTGTAGTGTGTGAATATGAGTGTCTGTGTGCCCTGTGATGGATTGGCACCCTGTCCAAGGTGTACCCCGCCTCATGCCCTAAGTCTCCTGGGATAGGGTCCAGACCCCCCGTCTAGACGGTATACAGGATAAAGCGGTATACGATGAGTGAGTGAGTGAGTGAGTGAGTGTGTGTGTGTGTGTGTGTGTGTGTGTGTGTGTGTGTGTGTGTGAGAGAGCGTACCTACCTCTTTTACCTTCTGAAGATCAGCAAGCGACAATCCCACGCAGCTGAGTTCTGATTTGATTTTGTCCTCAGTCTTCCCTTTGCTCTAAAACAGACACACACTTACAGTAGGTAATCTACAGCAAATAAAAAAAATCCCAAATATTGAAGTTCAGATCTTTTTTTTCAGGATATATGACATATAAAGTGAACTGGATGTGAAGGAGTAGTAAGCGTGTTCTGTGCGGCTCCTCACAGCTGTGGAGGCTGTAGAGCTGGTGGAGGTGTCGTTCCTCCTGCTTTGGGTCCTTTTCTCTCTTCGCTGGAAGCTGGCTGGAGATCTCGGCACTCTGTAACACCTTAAACTCACAGTGGTTGGCTCGTCTTCAGAGCTAACAGAGAGAGTGAGAGAGAAAAATATCTCTGCTTGGGGTTCAGATTAATTCGTTCAGGTTTTATATTTATATATTCGCTTGATAAGGTGTTATTAAACACTTTGCAGGATATACCTGACTGTTTGACTTTCTGCTTGCTGGGTGGTTTTTGCGCTCGTTCTTCCTTCACATGATCCATTGTCTAAGAGCCCTTCCTGTGCTGAAATTAAATTTACAGGAAAGCATTTGCATTGACGGCACATGTCACATCATATACATATTAAATGTAAAAAATAAATAAATAAATAAATTACACTAGAGCAGTCATTCCCAAAGTTAAGGAACCTGTGGTCCAATATGAAATATTGAAAATCTCTTTCAATCCTCACAAATCTTTCTGATCAGCACACAAGAAATTAAGTGTTTCTAGAATAATTTTATAAGTACAGTAGAACAATTGTTGTTAATTTCTTTTTATTGATACTGTAATAATTCATCTGCATACACATAATGTCTAAAGCAAAAGAAAAATGTAACAGTAAATTGTTAAGCCTGTACAGGGGAACCTCGGATTGCGAGTAACGCGGTTTGCGAGTGTTCCGCAAGACAAGCAAAGAGTTTTAATAAATTTTGACTTGGAAAACGAGCAAGTCTTGATTTACAAGTACCGAGTATCATGTATCGCGCATGCGCTTCTTGTTTTGATGCCATGATCACAACTGAGCCAAGGTTTTTCTCTCTCTTGCGCTGCGGAATTGTGGGTAATCGTCTCCCCTGCTGGATCTTAATGCGCGTCTCTTAGTGGTATAATCAACATCCGTGCACGTGTGTACTGTTTACTATAATACTGTGACCATGTGTGTACGTGTAAAACATTTTATTTTGTGTTTGTAAGCGTGTGTGTACAGTGCGCGTGTGCTGTTTCTTATAACACATGTATAAAGCAAAAGAAAGTCTCATTAGAGAGGTTAAAGATTCATTTTCTCTCTCTTTCTATGTTTCAGCCTGTCATTGTGTGCGCGCACGTAATTTGACACCGTGGCCGTTCACACACACACACACACACACACACTCTCGCAAACAGTCTTTCCGTTAATGTGTGTGTGTTTGTGTGAAATTCAAATAAGATTGGAGAAAGGTTTACTGTGTAAGATGAGAAGGGGGAGACTGAAGGGGCTGATTCCTTCTCTCCGCTTACTTTAGATTCACATATACACACACACACACACACACACACAGCGCCTGCGCGCATAAACGGAAACACTTATCTGTCTGGATTTATTTTAACTTTTTTTTTTAAAGGTAAAGTCCAGGTTAATTTGTTTTATTTTTACTTAATATTTTGTAATAATAATTTTTTTGAGCTGTAGAACAAATAAATTAGATTTTCCATTATTTCTTATGGGAAACTTTGATTTATGAGTGTTTTGGAATACGAGCCCACTTCCGGAATGAATTATGCTCGTAATCCAAGGTTCCACTGTATTACTCTTTGTTCTTAAATAAATTAATGAACCCTTTCTGAGCAATAAGAATTGAGTATTTATCAGCATTGTGCTGTAAAGATGTATGAATTACCACCTACTCTACATAGGCACCACACACACACACACACACACACACACACTCTCACAGTACCTATCCTGTTGGCGAGAGTGCTCTGGAGGTGTTCTCGTACTTGCTCCGTACACACAGAGTCCAGATCGCTGTCTATACTGACCAGGTCGAAACTCTTCAGTGGAACGCCTAAAAGTGGAAAAAGTGTGAAGTGCAGCCTGTGAGGAGTAAAGCATGTATATATGTACCAATACATATTTAGGCTCATAATTATACCAAGGACAATTTTCTAGCCATATCTTTTCATAAAACACATAACATTCATTTTAACTACCTTAATTAAAGTAACAGTCAGTACAGTAATGAAGGGTCTAACCGTGAGAGATTTGAGATACCTGCTAGTTGTCTGCTGGGAGATTTATAAGAAAGCGCACCGGGGTTCTGCTCTGTGTTCCGGCTGCTTGTTACCCGAGGTTCGGTGAGGAGCGTGGTATCGCTGCTGATACTCACAGAATCTGGAGCATCAAAGTCTAAAACTAGGGGGAAAAAATCCAACAAAGCTTGTTGTAAAATGATATTTATTTTAGCAAGAATTTAGAAAACTTTATCTAAAGCTAAGAATAAGCGCACTACAATAAACCAAAACCTGGGTGAACTTTGAAAAAGGATTTATTAAAAGGCGCCATGTGTAATGTTTCAAAGTGTTCTTAAAGAGCCACTATTATGCTTTTTCAAATATTTTCTTTCATGCAGTGTGTCATGTAGCTGTATGTGAACATAAACTATCTGCA
>JAOVVA010000029.1:2741305-2754590 GCA_028565275.1 Leiocassis micropogon | reverse complement strand
TATATCTTTTCAACATAACATGGTTAATTGAAAAAAATAAATATTTGCATACTGTAAGTATCCACCTCAGTCAATGGTAGGTAGAGGCAGTTATCATTCTGCCTTTTTATTTTCTGAATTATAAACAAACAAATTTATTCTCAGATTTTTTTTTAAGACAAAGCTTTGCTATAATAACAATTTCTGTTTCCTTTTTCTTAAACATTTTTTCGTGCAAGCACTTGGTACATTTATTATTATGTAAAACACCACTTGTCTATTGAAAATAGA
Source organism: Leiocassis micropogon (assembly GCA_028565275.1). Taxonomy (NCBI): domain Eukaryota; kingdom Metazoa; phylum Chordata; class Actinopteri; order Siluriformes; family Bagridae; genus Leiocassis; species Leiocassis micropogon. Next base: position 2,754,320 of record JAOVVA010000029.1, on the reverse strand, counting down.
GTTTTTTAAAATAGAGTGTTTTAAGTAGCAAAAATAATTAATGTTGGTTGCATAAGTATTTATCTCCAGTGATATCAGTGATCCTGATTTTGTCTAATTTTCTTTTAGCTGAGGCTGCTTTATGAATGCAACCCCATGGCCTTCATCATGGAGCAGGCTGGAGGAATGGCCACCACAGGACCCATGAACGTGTTGGACATCCAGCCTGAGAACATCCACCAGAGGGCTCCAGTTGTCCTGGGTTCCCCTGATGATGTCAAGGAGTACATCGCTATTTACCAGAAACACACCAAGTGAAAACACATGATGTTTACCAAGCCATTAAACTGAAAAAACCAAGGTGGGGAATGAAACCCCGGCAACGTATATCTCATGTGATACTGTATATGTGTCCATCAGTTGTGGGAAATACTGTACACCATCTATGCAATACCTAAAAACAATATAGATTTTCAGGGAAACATTTTATATTCCATAAAACAACTTCACTATTCATACACCCATTTTTCACATTAAATAGATCTAGTAGATCTTTATTGTATCAGGATCAGCATGAGGATTTGTATAAAATAAACAAATAAAACATTTGAATTAACATTCAAACGCGTGTGTGTATGTGTAAAATTGTTTTTGGAATTTTGTGAAAATAAGAATGATGGTGGCAGTGAACAAGCTTTTTCACCTTTTGCCAACTTGGTAATCAGAAAGGGAAAAAAAATTAAAAGTTTATTTTCTACAACTATTTTTCATAGATGTGCATTAGTCTTCACAAAAATGTACAAATCAGACATATGTAAGTGGCTCACAAATGCAAAACAAGCATGAAATGAAATGAATTATGTGATTAGTCATATGTCAATTTCACTAATGTGCTTTCAGTCACTCTACATGTAATGATAGAAATATTTTCACGTTTAGTGCATGTTTTTTTTCTAAGTTTCAAATGATTTTTTCCCAAAATTATCGATTTTACACACCAGTCATGTTTTTGTCCCCACATCTTTATTTTTAACATATGGGACCTTTTGAATTAATTTATGAAATACTAGAGGCTACCCGTGGCTCCGCCCGCTTGAAGATTCTGATGCCGTCACGCTGCCATTATCCGCGAATGGAGTGTGTGGTCAACTCGCTGTCGCTCCTCACACTGCTCCAACATTTTATCAGCCCTTCTGCCTGTCGTATGCGCTGCCTACTGTAACATTCAGTGAGGGACCCCTGGACACGCCCACATTATGACAACAAAGGTGATAATGACCCTACTCACTGTGACTTTAGTGAGGAATGTCTGTGCAAACACTGCACACAGAAAGACATAAAGAGAATTTCTGTTTTATATATTACTGTTAACAAGGCATAAGATACTCAACCTTACAAAATTTGACAATATTTGTATTAATAAGTAAGATAGAGAGCTCTGATGTACAGAAACAGACAGGCATGTACGTGGGCTTCAACTTGAAATAATAATAATAATATCACTGATTACATTAAAGCTGATCAGCTTATTTCAAATTCAAATTTACAAATTCAAATTTTATTTGTCACATACACAGTCATACACAGTACGATACACAGTACACAGTGAAATGCTGATACGACCACCTGTGACCTTAAAAATTTAAAAACAATTAACAAGAAATAAGAATAAAGAAATAAATAGCTGAAACAAAGAAATAAATAGCTGAAACTATAAGAAAGTAGAACAAAATATAAAATGTTTCAAAAAATATATTAGAAATCTGAAACCTATCTGTACAAAAAAACAAAGTAGCAAATTTAAATGGACATAAAAATGGAAATGAATGGAAATGTCCAGAAGGTGTGCAAATGTGCATGTGTACAATGTGTGTAAAACTCTTTATCCGTCAACAACAGGTTCAGTACTTAGACTAGTATTATGTATTGTATTATATAAGTGATTCATGATTCATTTCCGGTTCATTCTGTCATTTGAATCGATTTTTGATTCGGTTTAAAAATTCGTTCCATCTGCTAATTGATAACTGTTTCCATTGCCATGAGTGAGGAAAGAAGCTCTGCATTGTTATAGGATTTAATATCAATCACGTGGTGAATGTTCTCGAAGATTCTTCAGTCGGTTCTTCAGATTCGTTTCAGGGAGTCAAAGACAAGCGACTCTGTTTGAAGTGAAAGCGAAAGTGCTTTGATGATGTCGGGGGTCGGACGTTACAAAACATCAAACGTGTAACACAGCGCCTTCAAAAAAGATCACGAAAGCAGCTTCCGTAAGTTTCTAATGCCTGAGTGAATTCTCAACTGAAGTGGTTCTTGGTTTTAGCTCTCAGCTCTCTGTGTTACATAATTATTATTGCGCATTTTCATTTCACTTCACCTGTGTTCATTTTCGCCCCAGGCCTACTATATACCTTACTCATACTAATTATACACAATGCAAGTGCCTGACTATATAACAGATGGAATTTTATTTATAATTCATAATAATATATTAAACGTTCTTTAAGATTATCTAATAAAGTATTTTTATTCTACAACAGCTAAAACAAAGCATTTAAAGTCACTTAACATTTCAGGGGCAGTCCTAGAAACTAATGAAAGGTATTTTAAAAAGGCAGGATGATAAACTAAGTATTAAATTTAGTTATTTAAATACTTATCATTTATACATGAAGTATGAATTACCTGTACAGTAAATAGAGGGAACAACATTTGAATCATTATGCATGCTTAAACCCAGTTAGAATTACTAAAGTGTATGAAAGAAAACCATAAGAGGATGAATTTAAAATAAATAAATACAGCCAAGTAAACAGGAAACAGGTCTAGTGTTCAGGTTAGTGTTAGAACTACTAAATCTAGATCTAGACTAAATGCAATGGGAATAAATACAAATATGTATATATAACAGTAATCTAAATGTACTGCAAGTTTGCATCATGTATTGAAAATAGCATTAAGGGATCTTGATTTGCAATAATATGACTTATAAGACTATAAGACTTATACTGTTTTTTCACACAGTTGAAGAAGCCAGAGATGGAGAAACCTCAGAGCTCTCAAAGTGCCGAAAATGAGACAGTTCAGACTGAGCAAGGCAAAGGGACTCACCAGAAGCGGTCTGATATTTTCTGACATATTTGAACATGCATTTTTTTAATATTCAAATATAATGCAACTAAAAATACCATAAAGATAAAAGCTGCATTACATGAAAAATAGGTCAAGTGTAGTCTTGCACCCTTTTGCAAGGTTAGTAAGTGGTCAACAGTTCCTGTATTCATTATTTATTTATTTCAGGAGGTCTTCTTCACCTAGTCAAGTTTCAATGAAGAGTGATGATTCAATGATCCAACCACTTCATTTTGCTTCTGGCAAAAGGTCTGCGTCATGGATGAATATTAAGTAATGTTTAGTATGATGTTTAAGAGATTGCTTAAAAAAATCTGTTGGAGCGAATGCAATTGGTCAAACCTTCTATGACAGGCAGTACAATTCATCAAACACTCTGTAGGAGGGACGATTTGCTTTCTGTGGGAGAGGTTGGGATTTGTCAGTCTTTCTGAGGAAGAGTGGAGAAACTTTCTGTGGGAGAAGGTCAAGCTTTTAGTGGAAGAGGGTATAATTGGCCAAACTTTCTACTGAAGAGGGTATAATTGGTTGAACTTTCTGTGCGTGATGGCATAATTGGTCAAATATTTTCTCTGGGAGAGGGTAGAAATTGTCAAACAACTTTGAGGGAGAGTGCAAAATTGGCCAAACTCCTGTGGGAGAGGGACAATCTTTTTCTGGGAGAAGGTAGAATTGGCCCAACTTTCTACAATTGGTACAATTGGTTAAACTTTTTATGGCTGATGAAATAGTTGGTCAGAAATTCTGTGTTAGAGGGTAGAATTGGTTAAACTTTCTGTAGGAGATGGTATAATTGGTAAATTCTGTGGTGTAAGGTATGATTGGTAAAAGATCCTATAAGAGAGGGTATGATTGGCAAAACCTTCTGCAGCAGTTGTCATTGTTTTTTGGAGAAGGGAAGGATTGGACAAAGGTGGTCAAACGTTCTGCAGCATTGGTTAGTGGTTTTGGGGAAGAATAGGATTGGCGAAACTTTCTGCTGGAGTCAATAGATATGGTCAAAGTTTGCAGGAATATTATTTATATTATTATGCAGGAAATATTTTTTTAGTGTTTAAAAAACAGTCTAACCTACAGTACATCTCTTCTTCAGGGCGTGGGAATCAACAAACATTAACAAATAGACCACAATAAATGCTTCACTTCTGAATTAACGCTAAAAAGTTGTCGTTGGTCTTCTTCACCTAATCATGTTTCATTGAAAAGTGATGATTCAATGATCCAACCACTTCATTTTCCTTCTGGCAAAAGGTCTGCTATGAATGTTATTTAATATTTAATATTTAATACTGAAGGACCAGCTTGTTGAATTACAATTTTGATTGTTCGAATTAGTCTTATTAGACATGTGTGCTAAATTAGCATTATACATGCAAATATAGATATAGGAAAAATGTTTTTGCTTTCATTCAGAGTTCGAAAGTCTTCACCACCACTAGTTAATCTTTCAATGAAGAGCGAAGACTCAATGATCCAACCAATACACTTCAGTCAAGGAGAAGAGCAGAAATATACAAGGTCTTATTTTGATGATTTAAATCATTATTTCTGATATTTTTTCAGGGTAGGCCCATTGCATCTGGACTAAGATTCTAAAGGATAAAAGCAAAAATATGTTGGAGCAGGTAGTCTTTAATCTGATGCAGGTTGGAACAAGTATTGGTCAGGTTTTTTAAAGAAAGGATGGAATTGATTAGTATTTTCACAGTAAAGGGCAGGAGGTTTCAATGGTTCAATTGGAAAGGGCTGGATAGTTTAAACATTTTAAGAGAAAGGGCAGGAATCCAGGGGCACAAACAGGACATCTTCAGCACCATATGACATTAAAGACCTATTAATGAGATCTTTAGGCCCAGTTAAGACCCTAAAAATGTTAACAACCCTGATGTCTTAAGAAATAATTTCAATGCCCTTGCTTAAGTCCTCATGCTAAAATGTCTTCAGTACTTCTTCATAAAGACCACATAAGGAGTCTTGAGAATTAAAGACCTTTTACAGACAAGATGGGGGCAAGTTTGTATGCTCACTTTCTAAAGGTTGTAGAAGTCAACCATTCTGCAGAAAATTACAGGATTGGTCAAATCTTTTATAGGAGAGGTGGGACTGGTGAAACCTAGGCGTACAGGAGAGGGCAGTCACAAGTTAAAATTTGCTTTTGCAGTTACTGTTGAGCCCTTCGGGAAGGTGATACAAGGGGGAAGTGGGACCCACCAATGTAAAGGATGGCCCGTGAAAACAGTGGGGCCAGGATCAGGATGCCTGGAAACCTGACCATTTGAACTGTGGCCTACTCTCATTTGTTGAAGATGGCCTAACAAAAAAAGAAAAAAAGAAAAGCATGGCATGAATGATCAGGGTTGACTAAAATTTTTATATGAGTTTGCAGGATTGGTCAAACCGTTTGCAAAAAAGGGAAGATATCTGTTTGTCAGCTCATAGGAACATAAGAATACTTTTCCTAGGGAGCTAATTGAGTCTAGCATAAACATGAAGGCTTGTTCCAGATATTTTAAACAACGGTTTTAAATTAGCATTAACAATGTACTTATTTTTATTAGTCATTCATTGCTTTATTTGTTACAGTATGTATGTGGAGGCTGGTGAAGTTCAAAAAAGACTCTGTCAGAAGCACCACCAAGCTCAGGTTATGTTCTGCAAAACTGAGCAGGCGGCCATTTGTAAGGAGTGTGCAGTGAAGGAACACAGAGAACATGAAAAACAATACATGAAGGTAAATTGTTCTTGGCCTAAATGACCTAAAATACAATTAGTGGATTGTGGATTTTAGATATATAAAATAAATCCTCTAGTTAACTTTTTGTATTTTGTGTATTTTGTGTATTTGTTTCAGATCTCAACACTCCCCAATACTCTCATGACACTACAGAAAATCCTGGGTAACATGACCGCCTCCGAGTTTCGAGAGTTTAAAAGAACTTTGGCTTACGAATACCCAGAATGCTTTGAGACTTTACAAGCTGATAGCAATCAAGATGTTGCTGAAAGGATGATGGGAAGTTTCTCTGAAGATGAAGTTCTTAGAGTTACAATTCAGTTGGCATCAGGTGTGTCCTGTAAATAATTGCTAAATGTTACAATTTTTTTTAATTAGCATTCCACTCGCTGAATGTCAACAGGAACAACTGCAGTTGGCTCCAAGCCGGGCTTTCATCACCGTACAGTAGTCTTCTGTAAATGTCAGTCGGTTTTATGTCTTCACTCACCAGAAATTTCATCACAAGTCCTGGTTTGACTTGAACACACCTAGATACGAATGATGTTATGGGTCTAAATGTGCCGCAATTAAGACTGACAATCTCCGCTGTATTCCTTTAATGTGCTGATATAATTCTCGATCTGCCATTCTTTGAATCTGGTTATCTTTGGGAAACCCTGAATGTATTAGAACGAGAGAGTAAGGGGGAATGTCATTATACAAAAACTACAGCCATTACATTGTAACACCTCATATTAAATGAACCATTTTGATCATTTTCGCAGTCAAGCCAGTATCCAAATGTCAAGAAAAAGTCAAAGAAAAACTTCGAAGGAAATTCCGACATATTCATGAAGGACTTGCACTACCAAAAACACAAGTTGTGTTGCATGACATTTACACTGAGCTCTACATCACTGAGGGTGGAAGTGAAGCAGTCAGAGAGGAACATGAAGTAAGAATGATAGAGAAAGCTGACAAAAATAATAGCACTCAAGAAACCCCTGTTAACATAACAGACATTTTTAAGTCACCAAATGATTGTATCAGAAGTGTTTTAACCAAAGGTGTGGCTGGGATTGGAAAAACCGTGTCTGTTCAGAAGTTCATGCTAGACTGGGCAGAAGATAAGGCCAATCAAGACATTGACCTCATCATTCCTCTGTTTTTCCGTGATCTCAATCTTGAGAAGGTAGCCTGCAGTCTGATGGAGCTTCTGCAGAGATTTTTTCCAGAGCTCAAAGATATCGAAAGTGTTGAGAATGGCATTAAGATTTTGCTGGTCCTGGATGGTCTGGATGAATGTCGAATCCCCTTAGACTTTCAAAACACCAGGACGTGCTGCAATATAATGGAGCCAGTGTCTATGGATGTTCTTCTGACAAATCTAATAAAAGGTAATCTACTGCCCAGATCTCTCCTCTGGATCACATCTCGTCCGGCTGCGACCAATCAGATACCATCTGAATGTATACATAGGGCGACTGAAGTTAGAGGCTTCAAAGATCCACAGAAAGAACAGTACTTTCAGAGGAAGTGTACGGACGCTCAAATGGCCAACATAATGATCAAGCATGTGAAGTCATCTCGAAGCATGCACATCATGTGCCATATCCCAATTTTCTGCTGGATTACAGCAACAGTCCTGGACATACTCATAAGAGAAAGTCAATTGGGTGAATTTCCAAAAAATCGGACTCAGTTGTACATACATTATATATTCATCCAGGCTGGTTTAAAAAACAGAAAGTACCAGAAAGCCATTAACAATGACCTGCGCGAGTTAACGCAAAGTGACAAACATATGATCTTGAACTTGGCGAAATTAGCTTTCCATGGCATTAAAAAAGAGACTTTAATCTTGTATGAAGACGACCTGAAGGAATGTGGGATTGACATCAGTGAGGCATCAGAGTTCTCCTCTCTGGTCACACAGCTGTTTAGGGAAGAGTTTGGATTGTACAGAGAACGAGTCTTCTGCTTCCTACACCTAAGTGTACAGGAGCACTTGGCTGCCATTCATGTTCTGGGACAGTTTTTGAACGAGAGCATAAATGCTCTTGCTTCACATGACAGTCGCCCCATGACGCTGACAGACGTACTCAAGACCGCAGTGGTTGTGGCTTTAGGAAACAAAAATGGGCATTTTGACCAATTTCTACAATTCCTTTTGGGCCTTACTACTGAGTGTAGCAGGAAGCTCCTGCGACATCTTTTACCTAAATTAGAAATAAAGTCCCTTCAAAATGATGAAATTGTCCAGTTTATCAAAGAGAAGATCCGTGAGGAAGACAGAACAGAGACCCAGACGATTAACCTATTCCATTGCTTGAATGAAATTGGCCACAATAGTTTGGTGAAGGAAATCCAGGAGAGTTTGAATTCTGGTAAACTCTCTGATAAGAAATTAAACCCCGAGCAATGTTCAGCCCTGGCTTTTGTATTACTGATGTCAGAGGATGTAATGGAAAGCTTCAATCTACAGAACTACAAAACAATAAAAGCATCCAGTTGTCAGAGGTTACTTCCTATCATCAGGGCATCAAAGAAGGCTGTGTAAGCAATTCAGAGTTCTTAAAATGTTGAATAAAGTACAAACTGATATTTGTAAATGCATGTGTCATGTGATTGCTGATATGTTTGCAGACTCTGCGACTGTGAACTCTCAGAAAAAGCATGTGAGGTTGTGGCATCTGCACTCCGAACACCGAATTCTCCTGTTAGAGAAATAGATCTGAGCCGCAACAGCATAGGAGATGCAGGACTGGAGGATCTCTGCAAAGGGCTGAAAAGTCCACACTGTCAGCTTGAGATACTGAGGTACACACAGATCTGTGAAAGAGGATAAAGTATATGGAACCTCCTGCTAAACACAGTCAGGTACATAAATATTTGGACATTTTGAAATTATTTTAGGTTTCCAACCCAATCGAATATAGTCAGAGGTGCTGCTTGTCAATAGGCAAAGCCAGCAACTGATTGGCGCCCCGGGCCATTAGGGGGCCCCCGATGCCAGACAAACTTACTTATTACTTATAAATGAATGGTGATGAATAGTGGTTAGAGAGGCCCCCTGCAAATTTTTACCTAGGACCCCAACAAACCCTAGAATCACTTTTGATTTCAGCACTGTGTATTTGTGCTTCTCCATTTGGATCAAATGTATGAGACAAATTACCTTGATCACAAAATTTAATGTTATTTTGAATGCTTGGGAAGAAATCCTTTGCAGCCAATGGCTGGCTGAAGTCTGGAACCCATAGACTTCAACCAGAAGCTGAGTTTCTTTTGGGTTGCCTTTAGTTTTATCCTAAGGAAATGCATCTGAATTAGATTACCATCAAGTCATTGACCTGGGCATTCAGTTATTTTCCTTAAAAAAGTCTTGAGTTTCCTTTGTAATATCCTTTATCTAATGAGTCTTGAAGCATTTGGCTAAATCTGAGCTCATAGTAATGCCCAGTTCATTCTATTGAAATGGGACCAGATCCATTGGCAGCCATACAGTACATGCCTACAGCATACAATTTAGTGGTATGCATCAGACCATGAGCTGTTCCTTCTCTTCCCAATACTATAGTACAGTACTCTGTTTTTTCTTTACACGGCTCATTCATCATGGACAGTTCTCCACCAGAGCACAAGAGGGTAAGAGGCTAGCCTGTCTGGCCCAATCCCACAGAAGAGCTACTGTATGACAAATTATTTCAAAAGTTAATGCTAGCTATGATAGAAAGGCGCCTAACTGAACATTGTTTCAGAACAAATACACTTATTTACAGCAATGGCAAGTGGCCTCTTTAGCTCTTTGGGAAAACATGCCCTGCTACTGTACACTGCAAATAAATATTCAGGAATGGTTGGAGGAACATAACAAAGAGGACTTGGCCTCCAAATTCCCCAGATCCCAATCTGATTGAGCATCTGTGGGATGTGCTGGACAAACAAGTCTGACCCATGGAGTCTCTACCTCACATCTTGGAGGATTTAAAGGACCTGTTGCTAATGTCTCAGTACCAGATACCACAGCACACCTTTAGAGGTCTTGTGGAGTCTTGGCCTCAACGTGGAAGAGCCACAATGGGCATTAGGCAGGATCGGGTTAAGTTCTGAAATTTGTCTCCGTTGTTGCTGAGCATTTTATTGTTTCCATTGTTGTTGAGTTTTTTAGTTTTTTAAATTCTACCGGTTTGCATATAAATACCTGAATAAAGCCACTATACTGTAGTAGACAGATGAAACAACAGCTGAAGCAACAACCACTTTGTTAAGGTCCAACAATATGTACCTGACTGTACAGTATACAGAAATCCAAAATGAGGTTTATTGATTAAGCAAAAGCATAACTTTCAAACACAAGTTGCCAATTCTGAATATATCACCATGTACTAAACAGCCTCGTAGCCTGCAAGATTACAGAGAAGTCATGTGGGAGTTTAGCAACTGCACTTGAGAGCACTGAGTCCAAACTTCGAGAGCTGGACCTCTCTTCAAACCGTCTGACCAACACGGGAGTGATGAGGCTCGAACCATTTTTAAGAAGTGATAAGTGCAAATTGCAAAGACTGCGGTAAGATCCGATTATAATATTTGAACTACATCAGTTTTCAGAATATTGTATATATATAATACTGTATGTAGAATGAATTCTTTGCATGATGAAAATAAAAACAGATATTTAGGTTAATACACACCCATGATTTGGACTGCAGTTTACACAACTTTGACAGCTGCTTTATAGAAAACTAAGGGCCAAAAACGTGAAAAAGTGAATTTTCAGTTAGGATCATATAACACCATTTTTCATAATACTTAATGCTTCTTATCTCCCAATCCATGCTTCAGTTTTTGTAAATATGCATACACATTTATATTTTTATCAGGATAAAAAGAAACATGGCTAAACACAGTTTGCTAAATACAATTTCATGCCCTTATATGTAGTGTCTGTAACTTTTCACTGATCTTAATTGTCATTCAGATGAAACTTAGCCAATTTAGATTTCACATGAATAGACATAAATTTGAAAACAATTTATTATTCTAAAATGCAAAATTGTTAAGATATTGCAACTAGAATTTGACATGGTTACGGACACTACAGATTTTTTTTGGGGGAAAAATCCATAATTTTGCACGGAATGCTTTAATTTAAGTTAAAATTTTTGTACTGTATGCTTCTAGAATTTTATTCCGATTTTAGTATCAATATTCATAAAGAAATATGAATAAATTGCATTTTAAATGATTATTGTTTGAAGTAAGACAGTATAACACTGAAAAATGGAAAGTTTTTAGGGAAGCAAGATTGGTCACTTCCATGTTGCATAAACTTTGTCACCTTCTTTGGAACACAAAGAATGTATATATATATATATGTATAACAAGAAAAATTAAATCAGAACCATTGCATTTTGGCCGTAATCAACACCTTCTATAGTTATAAACTATATACTATAGAATTATAATTAGCTTTATATAAAACATTTTATAAGTGCTGTCTGAACTATTGCCATTTTTTCCCCTCACAGTCTAAAGCAGTGCCACCTGACAAAGAGTTACTGCCAGCATCTAACTGAAGAGTTGGCTTCATCCTCCACAAAGCAGATGGATCTGGATCTGACAGGAAATTACCGAGAAGATTAGAAAGGATAAGCCATAGAATTTCTTATCCTTACTTGGGTGACTCATACAGAATTGTAATGCACTACCCGATCAAAAAAAAAAAAAAAACATTTGAGAAGGGTTGAATTATTGGACTGTATCAAAATCAATTAAGAAGATTTGAGATTAATGGAATTGGGCTAAGATCTGTCCAACATATTATTAAAACCTGTAAGCTACATAGTAAGAACACTGATACTTTTAACACTATGTTATTTATTAACTAATTTGTTTAATACAATTTGTTTGTCAACTTTATGAAGACACTGATCAGATCTGTCAGCAATCATTGTTTGGATGATGTAATGAAAATCCAGGATTGTTATTGTTGCTAAGCATTCATTTTAAGTTCATGTCACAAACTATCACCGCTGCTGCCAGACCTCTCGTTAAGAAACTGCATTATATGCAAATAATCCACCATAAAAGACTTGTGTATCGTCTGCGAAGCAAAGGAAATTATGAAACGATTTTCTACTAAATGCCTTTTTTCCCTTGTAATTCACTCCATTAATCTTAATGCATTTCATCTGCCCTATTAAATAGCATTAGAAATAGCTAGCAATAATAGTGTCAGTTGTCAGACAAACTCATTAGCACTGAAGTTCTTAAACACGTATATATACAGTCTATATAGTGTTTCAGGGTAGAATTCTCCTTTAGTATTGAAAATGTATGTCTGGTCTTCGGTAGTGGTGTTGTACAGAATCGGAACTCTATAAAGTGGTAAATGACACAAATCCTGGCTTTAGGAGCTTTTGGATACGCTTTTGTTTTGAAGTGTAAAACTGATTTAGACCGATGACCTCCAGACTGAATTACATTTCAATGTTAAAATTTGTTTGTGTGTGTGTGTTTTTTTTTTACTTGTTGATTGTATCATTAATGCAATCTGTCATGTTAATGCATAAAACTTTAATACAACCGTGTTAATACAATCGTAAGTCATAATAAACTGCTTTTCTAACATATGGTTTTACTGTATATATCTATTATATATTCATTAGTCTTGTTTTGTTGCTGGCTGTGTCTTGACCATAGATAAAGTTTGTCTGAGATGCGTAAGCCATAGGATATAAACCACATCATGCAAAACTGAGCACAACTGAGCATAACTGAGCCACAAGTTCTTCCATTAATTTGTCACCATTTAATTATTATTCTATAAATAAGCACAATTCAGAAGAATGTACAAATGTATAATGTCTGTATGAATGTATAGTCTGCACTTTTGTTTTAAAATAAAATTATTAACAACTACCTGTCAGCTCGTCTAGATCATATTTCTTCTATTTCCGGAGATAGTATACTGTATACATGAAGCTAGTACTTACACAAACCAGCATGCTGAAAGATTCAGTACATTATTGTGTTTAAATGATGATTAAGAGATAAAATTAAATTAAAAGATGCTGATGCTTAAAACCTTAAAATGTGAACAAAGGCATCAGGAACGCTGTGGATCATGGGTGGTGTATCTGAGGATCAAGCTGTTGCATAAAACACTATTATACACTATATTGT
>JAOVVA010000029.1:2707493-2733879 GCA_028565275.1 Leiocassis micropogon | reverse complement strand
TTCGGCAGCAGAGAGATCCTTTTTCTTTCCCATATTGCTTGAAACCTGTGGCCTGCTTAATAATGTGGAACAACCTTTTTCAGCACTTTTCCTTTAATTGGGCTTATCTGCCAAATTAATTATCACACGTGTCTGAGATTCATTTCAGTGATCCAAAGAGTTCTGAGACACAACACCATCCATGAGTTTAATTTAAAACCCAAACATTTAATGTTTATGACACTTACATCCAATTTGCATAATAATTTGTAACGCGGTGTAAATGCATGATCTTGAAATCAACCACGGAAACTAATATTGTTATAAAGATTTTTTGAAGTTGATCATTCTTTTGCGGCTTTAAAAATGTAGGACTTGCCCAAGCTATATTACAGTAACTTATATAAGTGGTTATATTTATAGTTATATAAGGTAAGTGATTGAGTAGTACAAACATAATGTAGTGCTAAAATTAAGCATATATCTTGCTTGGCCAATTATACCAACATTTTTATATATTTTGTATGAAACCATATTAATATCAGATTTCCAGTTCAACTTGTTGTATATATTTATTCCGAATGAGGTCCAAATCAAATAAAATGTTTCCTTAACATTAGGGACAAATGTTTTGTAAATAATTTTTTTTTATTTTAAAAGACTCAGATTTATGATTTAATTCATTATTGAGAATATTGGCTAAACTGACCAAATTTTTATGATAATACAAAGTTAATGTTAGAAGACTATTTACATACATTAGGCAAGTTATTTAGAGTATATAAAGCATAAATAATAATAGCCCTAAAATTAAACCTTGGGGTTTTCCTAATTTAATTTTATGATTTAATTCTATACTCGTACATTCACACTATCTATCTATCTATCTATCTATCTATTTTTTAAATTGTGACTAGCCAGTGCTAAGAATGGGGTCTAGTTTAAACAATATTGCAGCTTTGTTCCTTATGGATTAACTGAGCTTTTGGTGAGCCATCTGTGTCTAGTGGTTCCAAAATTAAACTGTCTACAAGTGGCTCCAACATCAACTAGTAATACTATAAGTAATAAGAATATGGCACACGGATGGTGTGCTGCGTAATGTCCTTTTTGAAAACGGAAAGCTGTAAGCAGTTGGAGTGAGTCAGACGGTTATGGTACGGGGGAGTATATCACACTCCTGTGGCTGTAATGACTGTAAAAATAAGAAGTACCTCCAGCGTAGACCTTCACGCTGACTTGGCTGTTTAGAAAATTGCTTTACGGGTCCTAAATTGAAAATGAACATGGAAATGAAAGGTCAGGTTTTCAGTCAGCTGATTGGTTTATACTGTATGAGATGAACTCAATGAGTGTATTTTGAATAACTCCTGAGGCTCGACACCTGCAAGGCCAAGCTCTTGTTCTTGACAAGCAATTGACCTTAACGATGAACTGAAGCTGTAATGACTGCGAGAGATGCAGGGCTCAGGAGAGATTACACTCGCACCGGATGTACTGCAGACGCTACACGCCAAGCATGATGTACAGTGCAAAAGGAAGGGAGGATGAAAAACTAAAAAGAAAAAAAAAATTAAAAAGGAAAACCAAAGCATAAAATAGAGGATATTGAGGAGAAACAAAGAGAATGAGAGAAAGAAATAACAAGCTAAAGAAAGAGAAAGACAGGGAGAGGGTAAACAAGAAGACAAGTTAGAAACTAATATATCAAATCAAAAAGGAAGTAAGGTATAAAATAAGAAGTGGTAAAGAAAAGATAAAGAGAAAGGAAGAAAAGGGAGAATTTTAAGGGGAAAAAGGTAAGCAAAGGAAGAAGTAAGAAAAAAGGAAAAACAAGTAGAGTGGAAGAAAGGAAAGGAAAGAAATAATAATAGAATGAAAAAATATGATCAGGAGTGAAAGAAAAACAAAGACTAATTCAAAGCAAGTATAGCAAGACAAGGAATAGAGCATAGACAATGAATGAATATTGAGCGAAATAAAAAAGTGAAAAGAGGGAAAAGTACAGTACAGTACAGAAAAGAAGCAAGGAAGAAAAGAAAAAAAACAAATTGAAATACGAAAAAGAAGGGAAAGGAAGAAAGAAGGAGTAAAGAGAAAATACAGAGAAGGAAAAAATAGACAGTCATGAGCGAAAGAAAGTAAGAAAGAATGAGAAGTGAAAAAGATTATAGCAAAAGGAAGGAATGTAAAAAAAATGAAAAAGAGTAAGGAAAAAAGGAATGAAGGAATAAAGCAAGATATAATAAAGAAATAAAGACTAAAAAGAAAGAATAGAGAAAATGGGATTCCTGGGAAGTCAGACAAAGTACAAAAAAAATATAGAAAGATCGAAAGAAAAACATTCGTACATATCCAGGCCTGAATGACTGGGTGTAGAGTGTATTAGCAAACACGCGGCACCCGCTAATGAACTAAAATCCATACAATGAGATTAGTTTTATACAGCACTGGGCTAAATAAACCGCCATTAGTGAGTTAGTTATAATCCTACACACAGAAGAATATTGATTTCAGAAGCGCACACGAACGAGAAGAGGAATTTATCACTCGAGTCCAGCGATAGCGGTAACGAGCATCTGAAGGATAACTAGCCGTCACCTCCGCTCGAGCTCTTTCTTTAAAAAGAAAATCTCACACTGTCATTTCAGTCCCAGTTCCGTGATCCGAGGTGGAGATGAGACTAAATTGTTATTCTGCCAAATTGTGGAGGGGAAACGATCTGCAAGCGGCATAAGAACTAAGACATCCCCGTATTTTGCTGAGCTGAACTCGATCGTTCACAGGAACGGCAATCAGCGAGAAAAGAAAGTGAAAAGTATGACCTCGTGGGTCAGGCAAATCTCTGCAGTAGTTTCACTCCCAACGAAATGCTTTTTAATCTGGAAGCCACATCAGAAAGGAATTGTTCACACACACACACACACACACACACAAACACAAAAATTAGCTGACTCAGACAACAGACAAACATCAAGCTACCATCTGCTTCAATGTGCACAGTTTAGATCTCAATTACACAACACACAATTCTTCTGCTAAGTGAAAAACATCAGCTAAAGTTCAGCTAATCGCGTGTTATTCAGCTGAACAACGCAAAAAAACTTTTATTATTCTGAGGAATAAAGTGGAACTTGTACTTGGCACAATTTATTATAGCACCAGAAATATATTTAGCAAGTTTATTATAATGCTGGAAAATAATTTAGCAAGTTTAGGATAATGCTATAAAATTATGTAGCATGTTTACTATATAGCTTAGTTTGTAGTTAGTCATTTTACTATAATGCTAGTTTAGCTTTATATAATTAGCTTATCTATGATTTGGTTTGCAATAATGCTACTTAATCTGAATTTTTTCCTCAGGATCAACAACGTTTCTATCTAGCTAACTAGCTAGCTATTATAATGCTAGTTTGTAGCTAATAGAATTTATCACTGTGCTAACTCATGGTTTATAGCTTGTTTTCACTAATGCTAATTTGTGGTTTAGGGTACTTATCATGATGCTAGCGCATCGTAAACACTAAATACTAGTTTGTAGGTTTGTTTGTTTACTATAACACTAGTGTGTTACACCACGTAATTAGCTTGCTAATTATAATGCTAGTTAATGAATTAGTCTATTTACAAGTCATGGGTGGGAAAAAAAATCAATTCAACTCCAAAAAAAAAATCAATTGATTCCAAAATAGATAAATATATAATAGAGAACATTTATAACGTTTATAATAGAGATGCCGATCAGCCTTAGATACAAACAATTCTGTACCGAGCGCAGAAGCTTCCGAGTGGCAGAAACAGAAACACATTTTTATGACGTTATACAGTATTTTTAAAATTGCGAGCTCTATGAGCAAATTAGTCTCAAACCCACTCATTACACACATGTAGACTCGTCTTAAGCGCTAATTTGTCACGAGCGTTAGATAAAGCACGTGCGCATGCAATCGCTCAACCCGCGAGATCATACACTTTGAGGTGGAAAACACTGCTGTTTATTTATAAACAGGCGTTACACTCTAAACTATTTGCACATTTTCATCCCGTGTGGTAGGAGTGAATTATTAGCCGAGTTTATTTAGAAATAATAACTATGACGGATGACAGAGATATGTGCTGCTTTTTTTTTAAGTTAAATGTTAATCTAAATGTTTAAATGCTGTGCTTGGTTTTTAAGTGAGAAACTAATGTTATAAGGAACGGTCTACATTTAATTAATCATGTTCACTTGTAAAGCTATTGAATAAAATAGAAGAGAAGTTATAAAACCTTTGAATTATGACCCAACTTTATTTAAAGGTTCAAGGTCTTAAAATTGTGACAAAATTGTAAGAAATATGTAATACCAAATCAAGATATCTTAACAAGATATTGTTTTTATAGCCTGCTTACTTAGACTTAAAAAAAATCCGTAAAATGCTAGTTTGTAGAATGCTATTTTGTGGTTAGCTATTTTTTCCTATAATGCTAGTTCACAGTTTAGTCAGTTTACTATATTGCTAGCCTGTTTGCTATGCTAGTTTGTGGTTGGACTGTTTATTCTGATGCTAGCTTATGGCTTAGCCTGTTTGTTATACTGCTACTTTGTAAAGTGATAGTTTGTGGTCAGCTTGTTTACTCTGGTGATTAATCCATTTCCTACTCAGTTGTAGTTGGCTTCAAATCAGGAAGTAGATATTTTTACACATGGAAGGTTCTAAGAAGAAATAAGCTGCAGGCGTCCTTTATGCTCGCGTTTATGAACTCCTGAAGAAAATAATTCTTGAAACGTGCATGTTTCATTTGCAATTTCAATGCTGATCTGTCTCTTAGTATCTGATCAAGAATTTTTTTTTCTTCCGTAACCTCGAAAAAAGAAGAAAAGCTTTTCACCCACTGCTGGATCTGAATTATTTATGAGGAGCAACATGAATAAATGAGAAGTGACCATTTATACGTCCGCTAATAAACTGTGAATTCGCTATACAGATGACAGAGAGTTTAATTTTTTTATGTGCAGGTAAGCACACACACACACACAAACACACACACACACAGACACACACTCACTCACACACACAGCTTTCAGGTTTCATTTTTCCTTCACATTATGCAAATAAGAGCCTCTTAAAAACTCTTCACAGGCACAGCAGTAATTATGCTAGTCAGCGTTAATTGAAGAAATAATAATTAACAGTATTTAGTCTGATCACAATGCCACTTCATACTTTTACTGAAAGCAGAACAAATTTGTGCTCAGGGAAAAAAGTTTCTCTGGTGAATTCGTATACAAAACAGAGGCAATAAAAAATGAAATGAAAGTGAAAGATTTGAGAAAGAGAGCAAGGAGAAAGAAGAAAGAAAATGTAAAAATAGGAAAAAGAAAGGAATTAAGAAAAGGAAAAAATAAGAAGTAAACAAAGGATGAAATGAAGGAACAGAGAACGAGAGAAATGAGGAGGAAATTGGGAGCGAAAAAGAGAAAGAGTAAGGAAAAGAGAAAATGGGAAAAGTTAACAACTAATTGAAAACAAGTATAGCAAAGAAAGAAAGGGCAAAAGAAGACAAAGTAAAAGAAGAAAGAAAGAATGAGAAAAAAAAGAAAAACAAAAGGTTAAAGGAAGAAATAACAAGCAACTAAAAATAGAAAAAAAGACTAAAAGTATAATAAGAATGAACAAAGGAATAAAGAAAGTACAGTAGACGGGGAAAGAAAGAATAGAGAAGCAGATGAGCAAAAGAAAGAAAAAGAGAGAAAGTTAGAAAAAGGAAAGAAAGATTAATTAAAATCAAGTATATCAAATAAAAGAGAGAGAAAGAAAAAAGACAAAAAGGAGACCATTTAAAAAGAAAATAACGGGGGAAGGAAAGAAGAAAGAGGTAAAGAAAGAATAAAGAGATAAAATGGAAGCAATAGCAAACAAATTAGAGAAAGTAAGAATAAAGAAAGAAGACAATAAAAACAATTACAGAAGAAAGAAAGAAAAAAGGAATAAGAAATAAAATAAGTAAAAAGAATGAAGAAAGGAAATAAGTAAGAGGTAAAAATATGAAGAGAAAGATTGAATGAGAGAATCATTATGCCTAACCGAAAGTGTTTTTTTTTCTTATCTCTAGCTGAAAGTAGATTTTATCTCTTTTTCTCTTATTCCAGTATTACTTTAAAATCTACAGAGCAGCTTTAAACACCATGTCATAGCTGCACTGTTATAAAACTATAACATTAAACTTATTAACTGGATCAATCTTAATGCATGTGTTTGGTTTTATATATATTTCTTGCCCCCGTTGAATTGTTAACACCGCTGGTTTAATGAGAACGGAGAAGTGAGAATTTGCAAACTGTGGTGAAAAAAATCTCGCCCTAGAGATGAAAACAAGACCAGATGCAATTTGTTATCCAAATCTGAAGCGTGCCTGCAGCTCATACTGAGCAGACGGAGCGCGCGACCAGGTAAGGTGAAGATGACTGTATAGTAACACTGCTGTACATCGGTTACAAAAAACATAGGAATAATAGGCATAAAAGAACATTATTTCAATGTTGTTGTTTTTTTTTTTTTTTTGCATCATTAAATATCAGTAAATGGAGTCCAGGACCAAGTACTTTTCTCATTTTTCCCTCATTTTCAACTACCAATTCCCATCCACTCACTCATCAGATCTCACATGTTGCATCACGACTCAGAGTCAAGGCTAAGCCTGTGTTCACATTACACACCACAAAGCTCAATTCAGATTTTTTGGTCAGATGCCGGTTGACATGACGGTTCACATTCATAATGGTTCACACCGCTTGGATTCAAAGTTTGTGCGATACAATTTCACCAAAGAAATATGAGATCCAGAAGAAAACGCTGCATCACAGTACAGCGTGTCTGAGAAAAGCGCTATCCGCCCTCTTCTACATACGGACGCTCACGATTGGCCAATCGATTGTGATTTACAGCAGAGAAAGACGTGTATACCCCGCCCTCTGAGACAGCACAGACTGTTTAGCTCTCTAGACTCCTGGAAACAGATGGATATGGCATCGCTGGGATTTAAACCTTATATTGTATATAACTTTAAAGCTCTATGGAAAATACATTTAATTAAAGTTTATCTAACTTTAAAATAATTAAAAGACTGTAACAATCTCATCTGATAAAGTTGTTAAGCATAGATATAATAAAAGAGTACACTTTTTTTTGTGTGAGATTATGTTGACTGGACTTAAGCAGACAGTTCAAGTCAAACCGGGACTTTTGATTGCGCAGAATAACAGAACACGGTTCTGAGAGTACTCCCGGTTCTCCCAGATGAGTTCCTGTAATGTGCGAGTGGTGTTGGTGAATGATTGTACAATTCACCTAGACACAGTTACAGTTTTCAGTTCTCGTGAGCGACTGCAGTGGGCCTCGGCTGGGACCGTCATTCACGAACGTACGGCCATCTTTAAAACATTTGCACCGTTCAAATGTTTTCACTGTGCTTGAGGTCTTCTGTAAATGTTGACCGCTTTTATGAACTTTTATCACAGGTTAGACTTGAACGCCCATCATATATGAGATCACCACACAATGTTAGGGACAGCATTGCTGAATCCTCGATTCTGATTGGTCGGAAGTGTAGCATGAAATTTTTATTTAACACATAACGGCAATTGTCTAATAGCAAACTGCTGTGTTTTAAGAGAAATAAAATGTTTCAGGATGATTAACTTGCACAATGTTTTCCTTATAGAGACCAGCCGTATGTCCCCACGTCTAACAGTATAACAGATTGTCTGGCTGCTCCCGCATGAGGAAAAAAAACATACACGCACCTGGGCCCGTATTCACAAAGCTTCTTAGAATTCTCTCTTGTTTTTAGGGCTAAGATGTTTTGTGAATCATTTTTATCTTTACTAAGATTTAGTCCTAAATTTAAGAGAAAATTCTAAGAAAATGTCATAATTCTAAGAATTTTCTTAGAATTTCGTCACTAGGAGTAACTTTTAGGCTTAAGAATCTTTGTGAGTACGGGCCCTGATTTATTAAATCACACATGATATGAGAAGATATAAAAAATTCTCCTTCGTGTTTATACATTAATAAAGCACATATACATTTATATACTGTATATACACACACACTATGTGGCCTTGATGGGTAGAACCGCACTATTCGATATACCTGGATGCTTTTCTTTGTTTGTGTATTGTAGATTCCCGTGTACTTATTCATGGAAAACTGCAAGTACAGAATGAAAAGAAGTGTTAAACACGTCTTAGCTGATTAAATAAAACTGAAGTAAATGGGAGAAAATGTGTACAAGTATGATAAATGTGGGGTGTGTGTGTGTTTGTAACAATGTTTGTCAGATCAGCACGATTAATCAACATCCAAGATCAAAACGTATACGCACGTGCGCAGACATACCCTGAGAAAGGATTAAAAAGAAAAGCAATTACGAAGCAGATGATAAAACAGCTGGAAGACGAGGCGGGAGCATGTTCGCATTATGCATCGCTGCGTGTTCACGCTAGCGTATGAGCTCGCTGTCACACCGCTAATGATACTTCTGAAGCAAAAAAAAAAAAAAACCTGAAGTTAAGTGTGTAAACGTGTGGCTCGTTTGCAGAAGCGTTCATCAGAGATGATCAGACGATATTCAGGATGAAAGAAGAACAAGAGAGAACGTGAACGGAATAACAGCGAACGAGTATCATCAGAGGGGAACAAAAGAAACGCAATCATGAAAGAGGAGAGAGCGACCGGGGTTGTAATGATGCAGTGGGACAGGGGACGAGGAGATTCATCAGCAATTTGTACAAGCATGGGTCATCTGATGAGGGAGCAAAGGACATGATGCACTGCGGGAGAACAAAACTGAGTGTAAACACACACACACAAAAAAAAAAAAAACCTAGAGTGACGGCACTTCTTATGATGAACCAAAATGAATCAATAATCTTCTAAGTATCGTTGCGGTCCACAAACATTCTGGCGGCATTAGGACAAGATTAAACACCAGGGCCTGTATTAAGATTCTTAAGCCTAAAAGTTGCTCCTAGTGACGAAATTCTAATAATAATTCTAATTTTATTTTAAGACATTTTTCAAAGACAATAGTCTAGAAAATTCTAAGACTTTTTTTTTTTAATCCCCTTAAATTTAGGACAAAATCTAAAGATACAAATGATTCACAAAACATCTTAGCCCTAAAAACAGCTCCTAAGGTAAAAATTATTATGAGTAGAGAGGAGGACTTTTAAGAGGCTTAAGAGTTTCTATAGCAGAGGACAAAATGGCGGAAAGAAGAAATATTCTCTAAACACTGAACGTAAAGCATTTCTTGTTCTTGTTTCTTGTTCTTTTACGTATAAACTGTCCTACAATCATGTAAATTGGTAAAAGCGAAATTCAAATTGACGAAATTCAAAGAAAATTCCTAGAATTATGACGTTTTCTTAGAATTTTCCCTTAGGTTAAGACTATCCTAAGGGAATCTTAGTAAATATTAGTAGAAATATTCTCTAAACACTAAAAGGATAGTCAAGTTCTTTCACACCAAACTTGCTCATCCATGTCTTTATGGACGTTGCTTTGTGCACTGGTGCGCAGTCAAAGGAACCTCCAGTGAAAGGAACTCTTAATGCTTCAGTACCAACACCAAGACATTTTGGATGATTTCATGTTCCCAACTAACACGACTGCGCACCAGTGATCAAAGCAACGTCCATAAAGACATGGATGAGTGAGTTCGGTGTGGAAGAACTTGACTGACCTCACAAAGGCGCTTCTCGAAGAGCGGTCACAAATTCCCCCTAAACACACTCCTAAACCTTGTGGAAAGCCTTCCCAGAGGAGTTGAAGCTGTTGTGAAAGAATGGAATGTTACTCAAGTTCATATGCATGGGAAGGCCGGCGAGCGAATACTTTTGGTACCTAAATCAATGATTTCCCACCTTTCTTAGTTACTATGAAAATTATATCTGTTTTCGAGAGAAAAGTCGAGTCACGTCAAGAGTCTGTGACCAAAACATTTAACCAGATGCATTTTTTTCCTGCATGCTGTCCGGCTCCGGGGCTGAGTGGTTTTGTAGTGGCGTATCAGTGACTTGTCTCGCTCTCCGAGTCAGAAAACACAACAATATTTATATTAACAGATGAGTAAATCACTTAAGCCTGCTTGAGCATAAACGCAAGAGTGAGTCTAATCACTTTTAATAACAACTCCCCAGCCACACACACACCCAGTGTGTTAGACGGCGAAAGAGTGTAATCACAAGGTTATAAAACCATGATGCGTGAAAATCTGATTCCGCTGCGTGTTGCCAAAAAAGACCCTGTGTACAAAAACACTAATAATAAACAACAAATCAAAGTAATAGCTCCTTCTGAATCACACACACACACACACACACACACATATATCTCTAGATAGCAGTCCTCCATTCTGCTCGTCCTCTCCTGCCATTTCCTCTCCACAGTTAGTAGAACCAGACGTACTTGACTCGGGAGTGACCCCACTGTCGCTTCCATCGCCGGCGCTATTTATCGCTCCGCCTCCGAGTCTCCTTCCTTCTCATTTACAGCTTGAGAGAATCCTGTAAGCTCTGATTCTGTTATAACGCTTTCCTTTGATGAAGTTCCTCTTGTGACCTCGCCATCCACGAGCTTCATCTGTCACTCGCCTTTAAAGACGCCACATGACTAAACTGTTCCTCTACGTTCTGATAGGTTGCTGTGTCACTTAATTGTTTAAGTTTGGTATTAATCGGCAGCCGCAAACATGGATATAAAATGAAGGACAGAAAAAGCGCAGATGCTTGATGCATGCTTCAATCTAAAGGAACGCAAAAAGAACACACACTTGAATTAATAGTTACTGAAGAAAGTAGTAAATTAATTCAGATATGAATCGCGATTCCTTTGTGCGGTGATTCACATATCGAATATTTTTTTTACTGTTTTTATGTTTATAGTAAAGATGAACCAGTCGATCGCCCAGTGACCAGAATTGTCTGGTTTTTAAAAAGCCTTCGATATGACATTTTCTACAAACTCTGTGAGTGAATTAGTCTCAAACTCACACACTTACACCGGTCTCAAAAATCTTGTGCGTTAGAAGCCCCACGTTGGAAGCCGCGTACACGACATGCTAGCAGCCCCTCGACCCGCGCGCTCATTGTCAAGTTGAGTTTTGAGACTTTGGAGGTGTACAGTCATTGTTTCTTTATATACAGGTGGCGCTCTCTAAAATATTTACACATTTTCATCCCGTGTGGTAGGAATGAATTATTTGCTAAGTCCCTTTCCGACAGTGTTTGACTGATGGCACTTGGTAAGTAACCTAGTAACCCAGTGTAAGGATCGAGCCAAGGACAGAGACTTCAAAGCACTTTTGTAAGTTGCTCTGGATAAGAGCGTCTGCCAAATGCCTAAATGTTTCTCCCATCAAAAGAGTTGTTTAGTTGTAGGTTGGAAGTGCATTGGGTTTCAAGACACATACGTTTGACTCAGAGTCAAGTCATAAGTCAAGATGCATGTTGGATGCTTCGGAATCGGAGTCAAAGCAGAAGGTCTGAGTCAAGTCGTAAGTCATACACTATGAAGTCTAAGTCAAGTCTTAAGTCGTACACTTTGGCGTTTGAGTCAAGTCCTATGTCATACGCTTTGAGATCTGAGTCAAGTCATATGCTGTATGCTTTGCGATTTCAGTCAAGTCATACTGTATTTCATATGCCTTGAAGTCTGAGTCATGTCGTAAGTCATAGGTTTTGAAGCTTGAGTCAGGTCATAAGTCGTACGCTTTGAAGTCTGAGTTAAGATCTATGTCATAGTCTGTGAAGTCTCAGTCAAGTCATAAGTCGTACACCTTGAAGTCTCTTAAAATGACCCAGACTTCTGACTTGACTCAAGTCAGAAGTCTGGGTCATTTTAAGAGTCTTAAACTGTTTTTATCCCTCCTGATTTATTACATAATTTAGTCAGGGCCAGGTCCTGTCGAGCCACAGTCAAGTCAAGCCAGTCAAGCTAAATCAATTTCGGAATCATAAGCTTTGGAGTCTGAACAAATGAAGAATCATAAGCTATGAAGACTGATTCAAATCGCGAGTCATAGGTGTTGAAGTCTGAGTCAGGTTACAAATCATAAGGCTTGAACATGAGAGTCAAAAGGCATGAACATGAGAGTCGAAAGCTTTGAGCTTAAAGTCAAGAGTCATAATCTTTCGAAATCTGAGCTTTCACGAATCATAGTCTTTAAAAACTGTGTCAAGTAGATAATGGCGACTTTTGTGCCGCACATTACGCTCCTACGATGAAAGAATTCTATCCTAGTAGGCGTGGTCACTCAAAGGAAGACTCCGCCCCCGTCCTCAGGCCCTGTGTGTGTGTGTGTGTGTGTGTGTGTGTGCTCACTGAATGCCTGAGTGTATAATACCTGTCTGGGAGAACGCTGTCATTTTAAACTGCAGGAGTGCATTCACAGTCCATCTCGCGTGGGTGTTGGCGTGTGTTACGTGTGAAGTTGTTGGATTCGGCTCGTAGCCGCAGGCTGGTTTGGGGTTTTATTGGTTTCTGATCAAAAAACAAATCGTAGCTTTTTGTAGTGCGTCAACATTGGAGTAAAATTCAGACCGTAAATATTGACATAGTGAAGCATCAAACAGAGGCGCTCCATTCACTTCTCGTCGTTAGTGAGCCGTGCATTCACACACACACACACACACACACACACACACACACACTCTCTCTCTCTCTCTTTCCTCTTTTGTTAAGTTGTAGCCAATGAGACAGATCTTCACCCACGGCTTGGAGTCATCGCTGGTGTCAGATTTGCATGTGTGAGCGAGTGTTCACGAGCCTGTACGCAGCCTGTGTGTTTGTGTTAACGTCGCCCTATTAATGAATGAAGGAATGAATACATGATTTAATTTATTTGCATGTTGCCGAACTGCAAACACCAGTTTCTACTGAAACAGATTTTATTTGTATATATATATATATATATATATATATATATATACGCATGAGCGTACGTGGCGAGCTTCTCGTCCTCGTACTAAAGGAACAAAACACACAATCCTGTCATTATTTTCGCCTTGCATGTCAAAGCTCATATATAATAGCGGCAGATATTAAAGGCTAAGGCTTGTCCTTACAACACCGTGCACTTAATGACATCCTTTCATGGATCTCTCGGTTTGTGTCTTTGTCTTGACGCAGTGTGACTCAAGGACATGAAAGAGCAAGACATTAAGCAGATTAGCCTGTCTTCGCTGAGGGGAAATGTGCTGTTAGAGCCGCATTAAAGGGCAAAGTTTGTGTCGGGATCACGGGCTGTATGAGTTATTAGATGAAGAAGGTCACCTTAACGCTCGAGAACTCGAGAGACTCGATCGATTGCGGGCGGCTCGCTGCTCTGGGAGTTTATAACAACGCTCAGGTGCATGCTGGGAATCTGGGTCACAGTAGCAAGCTTTCTGTTTTACCCAAGAAAGAAAGACAAAAATACTGTACATACAGTCTCGGCCGAAACACAGTATTATATAATACAGAAATGTATAGTAATATAATACAGAAAATGTGTGGCCAAAGAAGATACTTCTGAAGGTTATACAACATGGAAGTGACCAGTCTTGCTTCTTTAAAAATTTTACGCTGTTAACTTCATTTTGGAGAGATGATTTTATATGCGGCCTCAAAAAATGGATATTTTTCAACGTTATACTGTCCCACTTCAAACAATAATCATTTAAAACGCAAATTATTGTTTTATTGTTTGGTAAAAAAAAGCAAAAAAAAAATCTGTTGTGTCCGTAACCATGTTAAATTCATGTTGCAATATCTTAACAATTTAGCATTTTAGAATAATATACTTTTACAGGTTTATGTCTTTTCTTGTGAAATCTAAATTGGATGAGTTTCATCTGAATGACAGTTCAGGTCGTTGAAAGGTTTGAATTCAAGACAAAAAAGTTACGGACACTACATACTGTAAAAGGGCATGAAAATTGTATTTAGCAAATGTGTTTTTTTTTTTTATCTGATAAAAATATAAATGTGTATTTTAAAAACTAAATCATTGTATCAGGAGATAAGAAGTATTAAGTATTATGAAAAATGGTGTTATGTGATCCTATTTGAAAACTCACTTTTTCACCTACAGTACTGTAAGTGAGACACTTTTTAGCACCAATACCATGTTTTGGTAGTAACAGTATTATTATTATTTTTTTAATTATTATTATTTTCTAATTGTTTAACTTTTGCCATTGCAACAACTAAGTGTCGATCTACATTTTTTTTATTTTCTACATCGGACCCAGGTAAATATTCACCATTTTCACTTGAACCCACAGTACATCATTGTCCTCCACCTGACTGACTGCTACGACTCTGCTGTATAGTAAAATGCAAACACTGGGATTTATTCAGATGGCTCTACTATTCACTAAACATAAAAGACAAGATTTGTTTTTTTGTCTTTTTTTCAAAAAAAAGTTGTGATGTCATCAGCGCTGAAACAGCACATCTGAATAGGTCGATTGTTTTTTAGGAACCGGTTCAGGTTCCTGGCAGACAATGCTTTCAGAAGCAGACGCGGTGTCATCTTACAGTCTACAGCTGCCCCACCACATCCCACATCCCACATCCCACATCTGCTCATCGATATCACTACAGCAAAGTGTCCCGAACTAGCGGCCGACACCCGTGCGATTTACAAATGAGGTAACCGATTTACCGTCAAGCTTTACAGACATGATGTGTGCACTGTTATGTACATTAACCGTCTAAAAACTGTTCTAGTTTTTGTTGGTGTTTTTTCACTTTCCTGACACTTCGGCCATTAAAATGGACACATTTCACCGTCCAAGTTCCTCCACTAGTTCCTCAACAACATCGACTGACCCTGAGTCAGCAGAACAACAACAATTATAAATATAGTTGCAAGCATGCAATGAGCGGGCCCAAGCACATGCGCCTTCACCACCCGGGTGTGCTGCTTATATTAATTACAGCGAGTCCCTTACATACAAACGAGTTCCAGTCCAGTTTGTAAGTCCAACAAGCATTGTCTTGGCAATAGGATACTAACATTGGCTATACACAGTATAGTACAGTACAGGGTTCTTTAGAATTACAGTACAGTACACGGATGGTTGAACTGTTCATGTTAAAAGAACGAGAAATGTCTGCCATCTTTTTACCTCGCTCTATTCTTGTAATTATTTTCATTTTTGTTTCCATCATTATTTCTTGGCGCTTCTTGGCGGTACCAGCTTCACCGTCGCTGCTTTTACACTTGCATCCTGGGCTTGTAGAGGATGCACGCTTCACGCACGTGACATGTGAGCTAACGTCCGCGATTAAACATGCATAAAAGCATGTTGTTTGTATCTTCAAATGTTCGTAACTCAAATGTTCGTATGTAGGGGACTTATTCTATTTGATAAAAAGTTCCAAAACTTTTAAAAATTCTTACATTGCTGAACCTGTAATAAAAATAAATGTTGAGCAGGAAGTCTATTCACACCCTAAACCAGTCTAGTCCTTATGGGTGTCAATTCATATTCAGAATTACCCTTAATCAGGTAAAAAAAAATACATTCGGTAAGTAGATATTTGTTAGAAGTGGCAGCATCAGTACCTCAAGGAAAAACAGATTTTTGTGCCTGTATAAATAAATGTGCCTTTTAGCCTAATACGCAGGTTTTTGGACTGTGGGAGGAAACTGGAGTACCCAGAGAAAACCCACTAAATGTGGGGAGAACATGCAAACTCCACACGATGCAGGATTTAAACCCTCGACCCTGAAGGTGTGAGGCCACACACTTTTTTTTAATAAATATATATATTTTATATACATTTTTTGGGAAATAATTACCCTAGATGGGTGAAGAACCAAAAAAGTGAAAAAGTCTTGAAATTTGTAATGCCCAAATTTAAAATTGCTTCAAACATGAACAAAAAGCTGTTGAAGCAAACCTAGATATTTGACCTTGCTGCAACCTTGACTTTGTTTAATGCAATTCCAAAATGTAATCAGTTTGCATGCTGGTAACATTAGCTGCGTTTACATCGACCCTGAAATCAGAATAATCCTGAATCATGTAAACACCTCAGTCCGAGCACTCTGACCCGACTATAATGGATTTTCTATCTGAAAGAGAGTGATGGTGTAAACCTTTAATAATCTGTTCAACAGATACATATTATCCATGTACACAGGTTTCTCTCATGTTGGAATAAATATATTCTTTCTGCCCCATGTTGGGGTAACAATAGGTGATGTGACAGGGAAATTTATGCTCCATGAGAACAACTCTCTCGCACCTGCTGTTACTTCTGGCTTTCATCCACTGGGTCTCTGGCCGAGGACGAAGCTCTGATTGACTCACATTTCACGCGTAGTAAAGCATCTAACCAATCTTAGATGAGACTGAATTCTTATAACCAATCATAACTCAGAAGGCGGGATTTATTAGAAAAGATGGGAATCCTGACATCAACATTTTAAAAAATATATATAATTCCGGCAGATTAAAGGCTTCAAAGCCAGCGGAACTTCTTTGCACAAGTCAAAAAAGGTATAGTCTGATTAAGCGCTTTGAGCATGTAATCAGACATCTTATCAGATCAGCGTTTGTGTAAATAGCTAAGCTGGAATCTCTAATCAGAATGATTTCAATCAGGTTGAAGAGATATTGGCCATGTAAACGTAGCTAGTGATTAATACCGTATAAGCTCTACACTTGCTCTTAAGAAATGGCACTCACTGGTGGAGGGGTGGAAATGCAGTGTTTCACCGATGATAGCACAGACATGACCCCTGGCCAATTAATTATTAGTCATGCTTGGAAAGCATCACTATTATTATTTCACAGGCTTACTTTTTTTTCTTCTGTACAAAAGTTTGGCGCGTACGTAGTCCCGTACTGTGTTTTCGTAGACCCATGAATGAGGTGTCAAATTGAGCGGCTTGTTCGGGAATGGGGTGACTTTTCTAAGTCCTATAAACTTAACATCGGGACCAATTTTGACGGATTGTAGCTCAGTGCAAGAAATTTGTAGGAAGGTAAAATTTAACAGATTTGTAGAGGTTTCCGAGCTGTGTCAGAACATACCCCGCACAAGGGTATCAGTTTTACTTCTGTCGCACAAAATGTGCCCAACATTTGCGGCTTATACTGGAATGGGGTGCTATGACTTTTCTAAGGGGTGGGCGGTAACTTGCCCCTACAGGGAGCAATTAACTTGCCCTAAAAATGCCATAGGCTTAACATTAAGACAGATTTGACAGATTCTAGAAAGAATTTGGTAGAAATCTCAAATTTACCACATTTGAAGAGGTTTCCAAGCTGTGTCAGAACATACCCCGCGAAAGGGTATCAGTTTTACCCCTGTTGCACAAAAGAGGCCTAAACTGATATATAATTGGCACTTTGGCGCGTAACTAGTCCCGTATCGTTTGTCATAGAACCATAAATGAGGTGTCAAATAGTGCGGCTTATTCTGGAACGGGGTGCTATGACTGCACAGGGAGCAATTAACCTCCCCCCAAAATCCCATAGGCTTAACACTGAGACCAAATTTGACAGATTCTAGCAAGAATTTGAGAGCTTAAGTTGAAAGAGGTGACCAAATTTGCCCTATTGACATATAACGGTAACTTCCATAGAAACATGAAGCTAGTGTGATTAGCATGTTGCTAGCATGACTCCAATGTTTTGCCACAGCAAGCACCACTCACATTTTCTTCAGAAAATGTACCTCTCTATTTTTTTTAAAATCTAATTTCCTTTAATTTACTGTACCAGTCAGAAGTGTAGTAATGTGGTTAAACAGTAATACCAATACAATAGGTAGACCAGAGCTGAGTGTAACTACATCCAGAGGGAAAGTTATTTTGCTACGATGCTGTTCTACATCGCTGAACCTTTTCTCCTCAGTAACGAGCGGCGCAAGGTGTGATCGCTGTATTCCATCAAATGGATGTAGTGTTATGGAGAACTGGCTTGTACAGACGGTGTTTAATACTGTCAGAATAAATCTACAGTGTGGAATTCCTTCCTCTCTAAGCTAACATGCTATTTTGGCGCTAATACTAGCTACAGACTTTGACTCACCACAATAAAGTTGGATCGACATTCTACTGTATATTTGCTTGATATTCTTACCTTGGTATGAACCAATCATAATCACATTATACAAAGCGGCATCAGAAGGTTTCGAGACAGATGACAGCACAAGGCCGAACACACAGTCACAGGGAGCACCGACTTTCATAAGTCAGCGTGCCAAAAGACATCGTCTTGTGTACATCTGGAGGACGTACGACGACAAAAACAGAGCTTGTATAAACAGAGCAGAACTTTTTGATTACCCCACGTATATGTAATGTGATGATGTAATATCACCATCTGTTTGAATAGAGGACAGCGAAAAGTACAGAAACTCTTGTTTTATTACAATACTCGGAGAGAAGTGTAGCCATGTGCAGCCTGTCAGCATGTCACTATATATCGTATAAAAACCATTCAGGTGCCTCAAAAATAAGTTGCCAATTGAATTAGAAGCAGCAAGCTTGTTATATATTATACATAAGTCATTTTAAAGCTGTTGTTTTATCTGTGCAAGTTATTAACATGAAAACGTCTACTGCCGGTAATTGTACGGCTGAAAATACCATTATTGAATAAAGGGCTTGGCCTTTCCGACACAGCACCACGCCGTAGTACAATCATAGAATAATCCATATTGGCCCTTGTTACAGTTGGGAAACTTCCCAAGTAGTTGTGAAAATCAATAGAACGCATAAACAGGCATGCAGTAGACAAGGTGCTGCTGAAATAACAAAGGGCTTGGCCTCTCCAAATCAGCGCCGCTCTGTACTGTAGCTCTGTAGTACACTCATGGAAATTACCAACCATGAGTCTTGTGTTGCGCGAGAAATAAATAACCACATCTGCTTATCATCAATGCCTCGAGGAAGCTCTGAAAAGTACAGTATAGTGCTCACGGATTGGGACAATGAAGACCCATGCCCTCACTGTTGTTTTTTCCATGCCTCTTTTTTAAATAGTTTATTTTAAAGGAAATATTTTGCTATGAGATGTCTCGCATACATTTAGCATCAATACATTATATACAGTATATAAAGATTTTTTTTCCCCCTAATAAATCATAAACCTCTGCAAGAATTGTGTATCTCCAAGGTCCTGTTTTTTTAAAATATTTTCTTTAGTCGTCTCATTTCTTTCCAATTTACTTCTAGCTGAATCTCAGGCTTTACTTCTGCTGAGATGCGATGTCAGTGTCGTCAACCAGATGAGCTCACGGCCTGACTATTGAATTTTTATTCTCAAGTAGTTTAGAACAGATACAACATGCTTGCTGAAAATAAAAAAATAAAAGTATAAATAAATCAATAAAAATCATAGCCCTGATGCTGCAAGGATTTTGAGAAGCTGTTTTGTTTCACAGGATTGCCTTCTTTTCCTCCAGAATCTTTTTTAGGATACAGGACGTTTGCAAGTTAAAGCGTTGGTTCGTTCTAGTCCGCGCTCTGTTTGGGGAAAGGCTGGCGTAATTTGCATGCGGCTTCGCAGTGTCGTAGATGTGAGGGAGACACTGCAACGACAGGAGTTTCTGAAAGCCGAGCCAGAGAAAAGAAAAGTCTAGCTCGCACGCGAGGCGCACGGGATTTAAGAAACACGATCCAGGAACGCCTTCTGTCTGGTCTTCATTATCTGCACTCTCACTTGATATCTCACTTGATTAGGAGCGCTGTCCATAACGACTCATGAACTGACCAGACATGACACGTGAAGACTGTTTCTCAATTAATGTGTAATGGGTTAATGGTGGCTAATTTGTAAGCATGATTATTAAAAAAAAAAAAAAAAAAACACACAAAGCTCCGGTCTGTGTGGAGGTCTGTAAGAGAAGCAGGCTGCGCCGTCTGTGTCATCTGTGACCTTTATGAGTTAAAGGGCAGATAGTTCTCACCTCTGAGTGTGTTTGTCTGTCCTGTGATGCTGCATTAGGCTGCGAAGTGCGTAAAGATTTACAGTACTCATTTCCCCTCTCGTCTGTTCAACCACTCAGCATTCAGCATCAGCAGTGTACTAATCACCAGCCTGATCATCTGTCATCATCTGCACCTGTTCCATGCATTAAGTTAACTTTTATTAGATGCTTGAATCATTCATGGTTGACTGTGTGGCTTAACAAACCAAAAACATTCCTCTGAAACTGCTCAGCTACAGGGACTGGACTGAGACAAAAAAAAAGTCCTTCAGGAATCCTGGAGAACTATTCCGCAAGAGTGTGTTTTAAAAAAAAATACAAGAAAGTCTGGCACTTTGAAAGCACAATATGAAAGAAACTCTGGATCTATCATGACAATGACCTGAATACGAAGATGAACATGTGAATAATATTTATTCATTCATCGTCTATACCACTTTATCCTGTATTCAGGGTCGCCGGAGGGACTGGAGCCCATCCCAGGAGACTTGGGACACGATGCGGAGTACACCCTGGACAGGGTGCCCAATCCATCACAAGGCAAACACACACACTACAATTAGCTCAATCTGCATGTCTATGGACCTTCGACCCTGGAGGTGCTCGGCCACAGTGCTAACCACTACTCCACTGGGCCACCTGGAATAATATCTATTTATACCAAACTCACTTTCTGGTCATGATTAGATGTTCAGACACTGTAGGTCTGCAGTGTGCATGTACAAACAAAAATGTGTCTGTGTTTCTTTTGTTTGTTTTGTTTTAACAATCCTATTTGACGTGTCCCCTATTTGATGTGACCTCGTATGAGAAGAGAACTTCTCTAGGCTTGGTGCTCTGCTCTGCTGCTCTCTGGAGGGGCGTGGCTCGGCAGTATCTCATTTACATAGACACTAAAAGAGGAATGAAATAAAGGGAGTGTGAGGTAGGGGGGAAAAAAGCATTATCTGAGAGTTTTTTTCTCAGCTGGAGCATTAACACACACACACACACACACACACTTTAGGAGACCTTTAAACATAATCTCCAGGCTTTACCAAGCAGCTTATGAATCCATCAGCAATCTCATTTACTTTTTGTACAGTATATATGTTCATTTGTATTCAGTTTTTTGTCTTTGACTAAAACCAGATGAAAGGTTTAGAAAATTACTGAATTTGAATCAGTCAAATTCTGAAATGTTTGCGATTAAGAATGATTTAATTACACTTATTTTGTAGGTCTGATTATACAATTAACCGCGTTAATATCAATTAATCACATACATACTGTATGTTTGTAGCAATGACGGCACCAAAGGTCATAAAACTTCCATTTAAGTGCACAAATCTGTAAGGTTACTGTACATTATTATTTACGTTCAGAATTTTCTCTACACTATGTATTGGGATTGTGTATACAGTATATTCTTAATGTGTTTTCTGATAGTACAGTTCTCCCATTACTGTCTTTAATTAAATAAAGAAAAGCATCTACGCGAGTGTTTCTATCGAATGCCCACCATAAACCTGTGTATTTAAGAACTTCATCGTTCACTGTCCTTGAAACAGGACTCGAAATAAATGCTTTATTAAAGACAAGTGCACTTCCTTTGTGAGTTACTTCAAGAGAGTTTTCACACTCAAGTCTGCTCTCAGGACTCATTCAGCAGGCTGTGGCGAGGCTCATAATCACAGGTTTGCTTCTACAAGGGAGAATTACAAGGTAAAATCAATGTATGAAAATTTGTGTCAGTGTATGGAATTGTATCTCTATATTAGGGATTATGTCAGTACACTGGGAGTTGTGTTAGTGCAAGGAATTTTGTCAGTGCACTATAAGTTGTGTTAGTGTGTAAGGAATCGTCAGTGTATTAGGAACTGTGTCAGTGTGTAAGGAATAATGTCAATGGATTAGGAACTGTATCATTGTGCAACGGATTGTGTCAGTTCTTTAGAAATTGTGTCAGAAATTGGGACAGTGTATTTGGAATCGTGTCAATGTATTGGGAATTCTGTCAATGTATTGGGAATTGTCA
Source organism: Leiocassis micropogon (assembly GCA_028565275.1). Lineage (NCBI taxonomy): Eukaryota > Metazoa > Chordata > Actinopteri > Siluriformes > Bagridae > Leiocassis > Leiocassis micropogon. Next base: position 2,711,898 of record JAOVVA010000029.1, on the reverse strand, counting down.
CTGTACAGAATTGTGTCAATGTATCTGGAATTGTGTCTGTGTATCTGGAATTGTCAATGTATTTGGAATTGTGTCTGTGTATCTATAATTGTCAATGTATCTGGAATTGTGTCCGTGTTTCTGGAATTGTCTCCGTGTATCTGGAATTGTCTCCGTGTATCTGGAATTGTGTCCGTGTATCTGGATTTGTCAATGTATCTGGAATTGTGTCCGTGTATCTGGAATTGTGTCTGTGTATCTGGAATTGTCAATGTATCGGGAATTGTGTCAATGTATCGGGAATTGTGTCAATGTATCTGGAATTGTCAATATATCTGGAATTGTGTCCGTGTATCTGGAATTGTTAATGTATCTGGAATTGTGTCCGTGTATCTCGATTTGTGTCCGTGTATCTGGAATTGTGTCCGTGTATCTGGATTTGTGTCCGTGTATCTGGAATTGTGTCCGTGTATCTGGAATTGTCAATGTTTCGGGAATTGTGTCTGTGTATTTGGAATTGTCAATGTATCGGGAATTGTGTCAATGTTTCGGGAATTGTGTCTGTATATCTGGAATTGTCAATGTATTTGGAATTGTGTCCGTGTATCTGAAATTGTGTCCGTGTATCTGGAATTGTGTCAGTGTATCTGGAATTATCAGTGTATCTGGAATTATGTCTGTGTATCTGGAATTGTGTCTGTGTATATGGAATTGTGCCAGTGTGTCGAGAATTCAATCAGAGTATCAGAAATTGTCAGTGTGTCTCCAAACTAACCTAGACCAGTTAGTGAGCCAATGTTAGCTATGATTGCTGTTATGGTGACGACGTGCACATAAAAGTCACTCCAGCCAGCACTATTTCTGGTGCGGGAAAAAAATATATAAAAATTTGAAAAGCACCTTAAGAGTTTTATTGCAATCATTAAAAATGAAAAAGAATCTTTAAAAGGTGTTTCCCCTGATAACAGCCCACAATTTTCCATCTGTACTTGTATGAATGTGAGAGCTGAGAACTCTTTCTGACTGCTTCCTGCAGCTTGAATAGGCTTCGCTGAGCTGTTGGTTTCAGCCGGAGCCGTCGTTTCAGCCGGTATGCGCTGACATCTGGGTGTGCGCGCGTTGCCGAGCTGGCTGACTGAGACCGCCATGAGAGCCTGAAGAAAAGGCTTTGAGTGACGGTAAGAAATTATCCCGTCAGATGGAATAAATAGGGCTGACTTTTCCGATTTGAAACGCCACCCAGCCTGCTATCACCGGTTCAGAGTTGCACAATTTCCAATCCTAAAATACGGCAACTGTGTTTTGTTCTTGCGGTTTTTTTTGTTATTTTTTTTTATCAGTGCTGTATCAAAGCGTGTAATTTGGCCGTCACTTTTCACTCGTTTCTAAGTAGTTAAAAGATTAGATTTATCAAAGAATAGACTGACCCAGTTCTCAATTCTGATTGGTCAGTAAGCATTAATCAGCTGCTGTATTATTCATTAATTAGTCAGCAGCTCTCACAGGAAGGAGTCTCCAGTTTCAGTGCTTTGTAACAGATATAAAGGTGCAACATTAAGATTTCTAGTCTACAGAATGAATGACTATACTGTATATAGCTGCGATAACGTAAGTGATAACAAGAAATATCTTGTTGAACATTGAATTTTTTTCTTCTTTATTCCATTCCAGTCTTATTGCTTACAAACGCCTTTGAGACATGCTGATACTGGAAAATTATCAACTTCCATGTGATAACAGTTGCTCTGCTCCATCGCAGCACCCCGACGCTGATTACTTTCCTCTAACAGCACGTGATTGGGATTTCAAGATCCTGTAAGTAAATGGAAACAGCTTGAGCGTCTTTATCTCTCGTTAATGGTATAAACTGTGATAACGAATATGTTAATTAACACAGCTTTATCTGTTTGGTGTTTTCTCATCAAACACACACAGATTAGCTTAATCGGTTACAAGTAGACCGTCTAACGATAAAGTACCTTCCTGCTTTTCTTCAGAAGCTTCTTTTAATTTAATTAGCAAAACAAATCGGAGACATCGGCCACGGACGTAGCGTCTGAGTGTCTATATATGATTAAGATATCTAATTTAGATTCAAATTAAATGAGGCTGCTTTCACACTTGTAGACTTGTAGCTTCTTATGCTTCGTATGTATGGGGAGCTATGGCTTACAAATGACTACAACTGTTTGTATTCCAGTTTTGCTTTGTTTTTTGGACGTGTTTGACAACAAATCTTTATTCTTATTTTACTTATTTAAGTGAGCGCCCAGGGATCTACGATCTTAGGGTTCGAATTTTGTAATTTGACAAAGAGGATGTCGGCTATTTTTAAATGTTATGAATAACAGCATCATTAGGCCAATCTGAACAAAACTTTGATTTATACTTTTTGATGCATGGAACAGTTTGACAACGTTGCTAACAACAGTAAACAGTAATAGCTAGTATTAGCTAAACGTACTCGCTCTTGGTGGCGCTCCAGATTAGAGTTATTATTCTGAGTAATCCAGAATGCAGGTCGGTGTGTCTCTGGTGATCCAGAGGCAGAATCTAAGCTGGTTGTTTGACCATACGGTACAGAATAGTGGTTAATGGTTTCTTCTTTTATGTGGCGATTCATGTGTTATCAAAATGACTCCAAAATATTTGTATATATACACACACACACACACACATGTTTGTGTGGTAAAAAGTTGCTGTTTCTTTATGGTCCTATAGGTGGCGCACTCTAAACTATCCACGCATTTTCAGGCAGCACAGTAGCCTGTGTTGTAGGAGCGAATTATTTGTTTATTCGAGAGTTTATTTGTTTGGAATTATAAAAAAATCTCAAAAAACAATTATATAAAATCGGGCTATATAATTATATATATATAAAGTTGTGATACTTATAGAATCGTGATACAAATTGAATCGGCACCTGGGTATCGCGATAACATCGCATCGGGTGATACTGTATCACACTAGTCATATATGGCAGAATGACAGTGACATGTCACATCGATGTGAGAATTTTAGAATAGCTTCTTTCACTGCCACTTTGTCCTTCTTGTGTTTTTTTTCTTGCATGACCCCAACTCTTGATCTGATTGGTTGGGTGACAATTTTTTTTTACTTTTGTACAATAAGTAAAAAGTATTTTAATCTAGATAGATAGATAGATAGATAGATAGATAGATAGATAGGTGGGTGGATGGATGGATGGATGGATGCCACTGCAGTTTAATGCACCATGAAGTACAAGGTCAAACTACTCTCTGGGTAAAAATGCCTAATCTGAAATTCTGTCTTCATTAAAGTTAGAATAAAAATGCAATCAGAATACAACTGCTACTTGAATCACGGAACATAGAAATTTCTTGCTGATCAGCCGCCATGTTGTCCTTCTTTACAGTCACCATCTTTTTTTTCCCGGCGTTTAGCATGTATTCATGATTGACACGAAAGCATTCACGCTACATAATCTAGTTTGTTGATGTCCCAATAAAAAAAATAATAAAAAAAAACTTCTCAGGGTGGGTGGGATATTCTCATTTTCCTGTCAATCATAGTGATGCTAGCCGATCGAGTGCACCTGTGAGACCATGTATGTAGAAGAGGGCGGATAGCGTTTTTTGTTTGTTTGTTTTTTTGGGGTTCAGTGTGTGCTTACGCTGCTGCCCTGTGGCAGAACATACCTAGAAATAAGACGCAGCCGTCTCAGGGGACGCATGTTAGCATCACTTTAACGCTTCCTGCTTGGTAGGGAAGAATGGTGGTTGTGCGTAAGCTGCTCTGTTTTAAAATCTCTAGGTAAACACACAAGTGTAGCATTCCCTGACCCATTTAAACAGTCTGACGCAAACTACAATGTCCCGGAGTGTCCCGGGTAAAACTGGCGCATTACATAACTTATTGTTGTCGTACCTTTTAGTGTTCATTTCCTGGTATAGAAATAGAAGCGACGTGGAACGACCTGCTGTTCCTTTAATGCCGGTTCCACCTCCGTTCCCCTTCCGCAATTCACTTAATAGCCAATAACATTATTCAGGCTTTAGTAAAGCTTCGTGAAATGTTATCATGGAGCCGTAAATTGAGCTTAATGAGGCGGTGCAGACGAGAGAGAGAGAGAGAGAGAGAGAGAATGCGTCTGGTCCTCTCTGCCTTCGCCAGAGCAAAATTGATTTTATTCTACGTTATTGGAAAACAGCTAAGTGCCTCTTCTTTGTCCATAATTGTCCAAGAGACACGAGCGTCAGGCTTTTCTTAGTCACAAGCAGTGAAAAATACTCTCACGACGCACAATCTCCAACACGCAGGAAAATGGCCTGGTTCATTTATTCTGGGTTTCATAATAAAAATATATGTATGTACACTACCGTTCAAAAGTTTGGGGTCACTTTCTAACTCCATGATGGTTCCTGATTTTTATTTCTTTCTACAT
>JAOVVA010000029.1:2677685-2691159 GCA_028565275.1 Leiocassis micropogon | reverse complement strand
TATATATATATATATAAATTATGTAAGCAGCCAAACAAAATGATAAAATAATGTACAAATTCTGACATTTTCAAATGATAAAATGAATGAAATAAATAAAATAAAATAGATGAATCAAACTAAATATCTTTACAAAATAGCAAATTAAGGAATAAGAAACACAAATTTCCTAATCCCACTTTTTTCACAATATAAAGCTTTTGAAATAAATCCCTACTGTAGGTAACGTGTGTACGTTTGAACAGTATAAACTATTTCCAAGTGGCTCAGCAGATAGAGAATAACATGTACAAGAGTCTCACTTTACCATAAACTGTGTGTCCAGCTGAACAAATGTAAGAAATTAATATATTTTTTAGCCTCTAGCATATTTGCTTAATATATATGTTAAACTAACCACGACCCACGGCTGAAGGTTTGCCTACATGTGATTATTGTTGCTACGTCTGATTGGTGAAACACAGTCACGTGGTACGAAGATCCACCAGCTGCATTTTTCTGACAAAAAGAAAGAATATCTAACGTGTAGAATAAATGGCTAGAAAAGTACCGAGTCGAATGTAGCAGATTGAGAATAGCGTTTCTTCTTCGCAAACCTACTCAAGTAAAAGTAAAAAGTTTGGTGCAGTAAAACTACTCATAGAAGTACATTCTCTTCAAAAAGTTACTCAAGTAAATGTAGCGGAGTAAATGTAACTCGTTACTACCCAGCTCCGCCCGTAAGGCGTACGCGTCTCTACTTTAAACGGCTCTGACCAAATGGCAAGGACGACCTGGACGGGTGCCGTTATAGAGTCACGACAAAACACAAAGCATTTTCACTTTAACCACCTCGAAATGAATGCATTTATCGATCTTATTCCACAAGAACTGGTGAAAAGTAAGGATTGTGGAATTCTGGGCCGATACCGATGTTTAAAATGATAATTTGGTGGAAGGCCATTGGCGTACGGCGATACCTCGGCTTACGGACGTGTGAACAGCGATGCTGGACATGATCTCCGTTTCCTGCCAGACTCATTTGGACGCGGCGTTATGTCCCTCACAAACGCCTGGAATCAGTGACTCATTTCTACATCGTTATTTGCTTCGAGCTCCTGGGTGACGGTGACCTTTTCTGCAGCTCTCCGACACGTCGAATAAGACCCCCTGTGTCTCGTGACATTTTTTCGGACGAGCTCCGCCATGAGAAGGGATCAATGATTCCATGGTTTCAGGTTTCAGTACCATCCTCTGACTGACACTCTCAGGTGGTACGTCAGGAACACCAGAGTTCTTCCCCGATTCACTCGAACATCGCTTAAACGAATCGGTGACCCGAGAGATTCGCGCTGTGAAGACGCGCTGCTCGTTACCGTACACCATCCTGATGAGCAGTGGAGTGGCCGAGTGAAGGGGTACGGCGTTAAACGAGGCGATGGCTGTCTGGCGCCTCCCTTACGGGCCTGACTCGGGGGCATCCCGGCGTTGTTGAAGCTACATATACCGAGGAGCACATTGTAGGGTGTTTCATACAGATTTATTCGTCTTAGCGAGAGTTATTGTAAAATATTCAATGGGAATCCCTCTGTATCACCGATCACATTAAAGCTGAGCCTTCTTTAAAAACTCTTTTCCCCCGTCAACGATGCGCACTTACCCTATTTGCACACTCCCTGGACAATTCTACTTAAATTCTATTTCATCTCCACACTAAAGTTTTCTGCATTTTTTTTTTTATATATATTTGTACAGAAATAATTTTTTTCCATATTTGTACAGATAAGTTTTTCTTATATTTTTTTATTCAGTTCTATCCTCTATAGCTGTTTTTTCCTTAATTTCATATTTTATTCCATATTTATTATTATTTACACATTCACTTCATATCGTACTGTGCATGACTGTATGTGACAAATAAAATTAGAATTTAGTTTTACGTATAGTTTCACGAATTTTTCATCATCAGATTCTCAGCTTACTGACTCCGTAACTCCGATGTGGATCTTGTTGTGATTTCAGCCCGACATGCAGCTGGTGGTTTGCATCATCACCGGAAACAGAGACGACCTTTACAGCGCCATCAAAAAGTTCTGCTGCGTTCAGACTCCGTGTCCCTCGCAGGTTTGCCTTTTTTTCTTTTTCTTTTTGTGATTGAACACCAGACACGCCGGAAAGTAGATAAAGAAGAAACGTGTGTGTGTGTGTGTGTGTGTGTGTGTGTGTGTATAAAGTGTTGCGTATCGTATCGAGATGTTAAAACGCAGCGCCTCTGCTTTCAGGTGATCAACGTGCGTACGATCTCTCAGCCGAAGAAACTCCGCAGCATCGCGCAGAAGATCCTCCTGCAGATCAACTGCAAACTGGGAGGAGAGCTCTGGACCGTCAACGTCCCTCTGGTGATGAACGTCTACGTGTATCTTCTGAGAGGCCGTGCTCTTGTTAGTGTCGCAGTCATAATTAGAGATTTACACAGAACGTAGTGCAGCTGGAGGATGTTCATCAGTTTAACCTGCGAGAACGTTGTGAGCATGTTTTAAAGTAAATTGCGGCGAGTTTGGTAAACTGCAATAGCACTCAGAGACGGAGTAAGTGTGAGTAATGTTCGACTTAACTCTTGAAAACTCCTTGAACACTTTATAACAGAGCGTGGGTCGGGGCCGGACCGAGTGACGGTTCTATTCGGACCCTGATGCTTTTCTGATAAATGAGACGAATTAACATATTAGTAATCTAGCGCATTTTCACTCGAGGTGGGCGTGGCTCAACAGAGCCAAACAACGCGATAGTTTACAGTGTATAAACGTGCATAAGTGTGCGGATGAAGCAGAAACAAAAGTGCGACAGAGCACGGCTTTCCAAAAAAAAAAAAGGAAAGTAAACTATGAAAACTGAACCTTCAAAGATGAACGGACAGATTTATCGAAGTTTATTCTTCCAGTCAATCATGAAATCATGGTGCCGATAAAAGCAGTAATGTGAAGAGCCACTATGAGACAAAACGGAGCCAACAGCAGTCCGAGGTGAGGGCGTGTGAAATACCCGAACTGACGGAGCTACCAGAGTCTCTCCACATGTTTAACGTAGTCTCTGAAAACGTGCAATAAACATTATACAATGCTGTGGAAATTTTAAATCGCTTATGTTTTTATAGACGTAGAGTGACTGCATGTAAAGAGATCTGAATCCTAACACCAACATGAAATTACCTTCGCACAGAAACACTTAATGGTGATCGGCGTGGACGTCCATCACGACACCACCAAGAAGACCCTGTCTGTGATGGGATTCGTGGCGAGTCTCAACAGGTGACGCGTCTTCACATCTTTGTCTTCAGTTTTTAAGTTCTGAAATGAAAAATGGGAGAGTTTTGCTCAGTTTAGTTCTGTGTGGTGATAATTCAATAATAAAAAAAAATTATAATCTGAACCGTGATGCATAACAAGGACATGCAGTATCGATGGTCAGGGGTGCACAAACTTTCGGCCATATAGTGTAGGTTTGTGTGCATTTTTTGTTTAAGTGCAAAAATTTGTTCTGAATTGAAAAACACATTTGGAGTTGGATTTGAGTCAAATCTTAAACTGGTGAACATTTAATAAAGATCTTATAACTAACGCATTATTGATTTCTCTGAATTATTAAGCTGTAGGAAGAGACTAGCTACTGGAAATGGAGGAAAAATCTATTCATTCGCATATTGCAGTTCTTTTGTGTGGCAATTTATGCATCACCACACTAACTCTTTTTTTTTTTTTTAGCATTTTATTATCATTTTTTTTATTAATAGGTTTGCAAAATGTTGCCATTCCTCTATGATCCTACAGGGGGCGACCTCCAGTCACACTATTCACACAATACATTATCCCATGTAGTAGGACACGGCAGGTTTGTTTCGATTCGTAAGATAATCTGAAAAAGAAAAAAGAAAAAGCGCAGAATCTGGATATTTACATAATCACAATACAAACCGACAAAAAGTGTGGCACTAACAAAAGTAAGTACACCCCTCACATTTCAGCAACTTACTTTATATGTTTTGTTCTTAAGGGAAATGAAACCTGGATCTACATCAGTGTAGTCAATGTGCAGCTTGTATAACAGTACAGATTTACTCTCCTCTTAACAATAACTCAACTTTATTGTCTAAATAACTGGCAACGAAAATTAGTACGCCCTAAGTAAAGATGTCAAAATTGTGTCCAAAGTGTCAATATATATAGTAAATGTTGTGTTTAATTTACTCATTCGTTTTCGTACTCAATAGAAAGCGAAATACGAGCTCTTGAAAAAACATCTGGCTTCGCAGTAACCGCGCACAAACTCTAGGAAGAAGTTTAGAACAGAGCCTTAAAAAAATAATGTAAAAACGATTCCTCCACTTCATGTCTGTGCCTTTCAGCCTGATGACAAAGTGGTACTCCAGAGTGGCGTTCCAGATGCCCAACGAGGAGATCATTAACGGCTTCCGCGTGTGTCTCCTGGCCGCCCTGCAGAAATATTACGAGGTAAAAGATTGACGCGCCGTACGTGCGTTCCCATGCCGCAGAGGTCCTTCATTTTCCGCTGCGTCAGTAGAGCAGGATGTTGTTTCAATGCGCAAAGGTCTTAAGAAGCGTGAATCCCGTGAAATCATTGGTGCAGTCAAAGTCTCAAGTTAAGGCCGAGGATTTTGAGGATCCGTTTCGTGAACGTTCTACGTTAAATGTAACCATAAACCAAGGCTGTCGATGTTAATGCATTAACGCATTTGTGATTCATTTGGAAACTTTTAAACGCAAATTGATGACCAAGTTTGACCCTAATGGCTTCCCATAATCGCAGCGGCTACGTGCGATAACGGCACGTTTAACACGGATAACAAGATGACCGAGGAAACATCACCAAGTGCTGAACAGTAAAAGTTTTATCATAAAAATCTTCTAGATGGAAGTTTGGATGAAACTTGTGAAAAGTTGAGAGCTCGAGCTACCTTCAAGTGACCTTGACCTTTTTTTATTTATTTTTTTATTTTACAAGCATACGTTAAATGTAAGACGCGGGAGTGGTGGCTCAGGCGGCTAAGGCTGTAGGTTGTTGATTTCCCCATTCGAGAGATTTTAATTGAACATTTGTTAGATGTTAACAGTTTGTCCTGCCTTTCTTTATTCCAACACCGCACGTTTATGATGCAAGTAAATCTGAGTATTTTAAAATCGCGATTAATCATAATCAATCACAGGCTGTGATTTAACTAGATTAAAAATTTTAATTGATTGACAGCACTAATATAAACTTTTTTTTTAAAAACGTCGCCGCACTTTAAAGTAAAAAGAAAACGGAAAAGACTGTGGTGTAAAAAGAATAAAACACCCTGCAACAATGCCGTTTATTAGAAAATAATTATCTTCAGGATGTACAATAACTCATTATTATAGAACTGTGTTACTGTTTAAGATGAAATATAAATATTCATATAAATATGAGAAATATTTCACCTTGCGTTGTCTTTGTGATGCACTCGCATGACTTTAGCGTACACAGTTCGATGGTGTTAAATTCTAAATATGATCTCTGAAATATCAAAACCATTCTTAATGTAATTAAAGATCAAATGCAAACGTGTAATGATTTTAGAGCCGAGATCTGTTTTTAAACTCATGAAAAAAAGCTAATCTTACCTGCTGTTTACCACTAGGGGGAAGTAAAGTGCTAAATTAGAGGCAGGACATGCAGTAAAAGAAAAAACAAACAAAAAAAAAAAACATTAATGGAGTAATTAACATTTTTGTTTCTTTAATCAGTCTGAATTTAGGAGTGTGTGTCTTAAAGTCTTTGAAATACATGAATAAGATTATGAATCATCATCATCATCATCATCATCATCTTGATCCTCCTCCAGGTGAACCACAGCTTCCCGGAGAAGATCATAATCTACCGCGACGGCGTTTCAGACAGTCAGCTCAAAGCCGTGGAGCTCCACGAGCTCCCTCAGATCCTCGGATGCTTCGAGACGTTTCCCAACTACGAGCCGAAGCTGGCCTTCATCGTGGTGCAGAAGCGGATCAACACGACCCTGTACGCTTACGGAGACGACCGATTCGTGACGCCTCCTCCGGGAACCGTGCTCGATCACACCGTCACAAACCGAGACTGGTAGGTTTGGTAGGTGGTAGGAGCAGTGAGTTAAAAGAATCTCTGAACGATACTGAAGTTGTCTCTCTTATTTCTCAGGGTGGATTTCTACCTCATGGCCCACTCAATTCGTCAAGGGTGCGGCTTCCCCACTCACTACGTCGCCATTTACAACACGGCGAATCTCACACCCGACCACCTCCAGAGGTATCTCTCTCTCACACACACTCACACACTCACACACGGGTGCAACAATGTCCTAATGAAGTAGGGCTGCAACTAACAATTAATTTAATAATCGATTAATCAGTCGATTGATTTTTTTCCCCCCCCGATTAATCGATGAATCAGGTTTAGAAAAGCAAACAAGAAAAGCATTCATTTCCAACCCTTCATTCAAAAACTTGTCTAGTAATCTTGATTTAAGACTTTTTTTTAGATATTTGGACTGGAAACGAGACAAAATTACTAAGTAAAGCTTTTTTTGCAGTGTAACTATACATGACGACAAATGGTCCAAAATAGGCGAGTAAATAAAAATGTGTCTTTAGTCTTGCAATGCAAAGTGCAAAGTAACTATACCACCCCTGCTTTACTACTGTTATTAACGAGCTAACTGGATAACGAGTAAACACCAGCACCATTTCTCTGCCTCGGCCATGTATCTTTCCCCTACCTCCGCTCGTTTAAAAAAGAAAGTTTTGCTCCGCCCTGTCTACGAGGCGCCGAACTCTGCTAGCATCAGAGAGGCCGAGTGTGTTCACTCCGCTCAGCGCTCAACTAAAGTTTTTTTTTTTTTTTTTTAATCAAATGTCTCCGCATCGCGCGACACAACGAAACGATTATGAAATTCGTTGCCAACTCTTTTAGTAATCGATTTTTATCGATATAATCGATTCGTTGTTGCAGCCCTATCATGAAGATACGAATATTTTAGAGTGCAAGGAACACCTGTTTGAGCCGGGGTGATATTTTATTATTTTTTTTATTAAAAATGACCAGATGTATGTAGGATGTAATAAAGAAGACAACAGTGATCCAGTCTGGATGTTTCCTCCTTCAGGCTGACTTTTAAGATGTGCCATCTATATTGGAACTGGCCCGGGACGATCCGAGTGCCGGCGCCGTGCAAGTACGCACATAAGCTGGCCTTCCTATCGGCGCAGTTCCTACACTGCGAGCCCGCCAGCCAGCTGTGTGATAAACTTTTCTTCTTGTAACAGCATTTTGTTATTGTTAATGTTGTGCCGGTGGTGTTGTTTTCCACCCACTCTGTCAGTTTTTTTTTTTTTTTATTATATTTTTAAGGTTTCTGTTTAACAAAAACGAAAACTAGTCAGTGTTATCTTAAATCTTTAAACACCATTTAAGTTTTCAAATAAAACGATTGTTTTTCCTTGTTTCTTCTTTTGTCTTCATGGGTCGTTACACATCCCGAGCGCAGCACGGACGGAGACGACGGAACGGTTCATTAATATTTAGTTTAACACAACAAGAGCCGAGATGGAAAATACATTCAGAAAGACATCAACTAAAGGGTGTTAATCTCTCACCGGGAGGACACCGTGGTAAAGGTGAAGATCTCACGAGCTGATTTAGAACCGTGTAATCTTCACGCTCGAACGTGAAACTCATTCACACCCTTTAGAGGGAGAGAGAGCGTATAAGGGGTGCGGTTTAATTAACCACGGAGGAACAAGTTTGCTACACAACTAGTGGACTCCCACACACTCGAGCTCGAACCACCAGCCGTCAGCGCCCTTAAATCAACATACATAACCTTTCTAGAGTCGTCCTGGTTTCAGCCGTGACCCTCCGGAATACACACACAGTCGCACTGTGAGGATCTGCATCCTTGTTAAGTTTTTTATAAAAAATTTAAAAAAATCTGATGTGTTAAATACTGTACAGTGTAACCTAACTGGTTTTAGGTTGCCATGTTGGGATGAATCCTCCATCCATGCTTGAAATTCAGGATAAAGTACTGAAATAAGTTTGTCTTTTACTACAGTACGACTGACTGAATCAAATGCAGTCAATCCTGGAGCTGTTTCTCTCTCTTTCTCTCTCTAACATTAAACTGGCAAGCTATACACATACACACCACGTTCACGTGACAAACCACCTTAATTTTTTTCGCACTTTTTTTAGGAGATAAAGTTAAGGTCAGCCGTTATCTTGTCACATACACATTAGTGCAGTGATAAAAAAAAAAAAAAGTATTATTCTTTGTATATCCCAGCTTTTTGTTAGTAGACTGAGGTCAGAGGGCAGGGTTCGGCGCCCCTGGAGCAAACAGGGTTAAGGGCATCCGGTGTAATCCTGTGCCAAGCTTGTCGCTGTGGCGACCCCTTGTCGGGAGCAGCCGAAAGAAGAAGAACAAGAATTAGATTTTAACAGAAATAAAGTCCTAATAAATAGGATCATCTAGCTGAAGCTAGTTTAAGTGCTTTAGTAAGCCGTGCTGACGGTTTAAAGGCAAGGGTTGATTAAGTGCCCTCAGGTATTGTAGGTGCTGGTCAGGTTTTGGTTTTGTAGTCCAGCTCCAGTTGATGCAAGCAGCTACAGAAGGCCAACGGTCGGAGATGTTACTGGATCAGGTGCAGAGGCTGGGCGGTACACAGTGGAGGGCCTTCTAGGGACGAGCGACGGAACGGGCACTGGATAGACGCGTCGGGATAAAGAGGAAACCTGCAGTCTGGGAAGGAGCCGAGAGTCAGAGTCTATAATCATGTGAATGTTTCATGTATTCTCATAAAGCTTGATTCGAGAGTTGTTTCAAGTGTAGAGATCATTACTGTATAACAACCAAAAGCCGTGCAGATTCTATACTAATAAGAACTAATATTTTTTTATAAATGTCTTTTTTTTTTTTTTCAAAAGTTACATAGTGACTACTGACTTGCTTTAGTTACTTTTACTGCTTTAGACAATCGTTACATACATCTAATGATGCACTTGGACATGATCAGTACTGTAATGGTACTTGGGATCAGCAGGTGTTTCTCATCTTTCCCGAGCAGTGATTCCTGGACTGTATCCGAGAGACATTATCCTACAGCTTGTCCTCCTGATCCACAGCCAAGGGTTTCCAAGGGCTTTTTTTTTTTTATGCCTTTTTAGCTTTACATGGTGATTTACCCCAAAGCCCCTGCCCCCTGACTTTCATAGGGAAGCACTGTGAACAGGAAACCAACCCCCCATTTACAGCCTGCCTCGACCAGCTCTGAAAGACTTCTCTTTAAACAAGAGACTGTTTCTGTTAATGACCAGGTCTAAAACCAATCAATATGAATGTATTCATATACACACACAATTTTTGGTTTGGTTAGTGAACTCCAGAGGGACAGGGGGAAAAGACTGAAGCTCAGCAAGGACTAAACAAATGCAAACGCACATGCACTTAATCATTAGAACTGCGCCATCTAAATGCGCCATCTTAAATGAAAATCTAGTTAAAAATTTTAATGATTTTCGCACCACTATGTTCTGGTCTTGTCTGCAAACTGCAAAATATTCCAGCTCAGATTTCTTTAAATAAAATATAACCTTTTCATTAGTTGTTTTTCCTATTAGTAGTGCCTTCTATTGTTATCATTATTTTCGAAGCACAAAAACTGGTGATTAATGGTTGGTTTCGGTCCAGGGATCGAGCCACGACACTTTTCTAAATAATCCGACCAACGTTTTTCCCCAAATTCCCTGGGACTGGCCAGCCATATCTCCCTAAATTTTGTGCCCCCGCGAAACTCGTATTGAAACGTTCACCTGGCGTCTCCTGGGTGCAACGGATGAAAATACCTCCACCTGCAGAAAAAAAACAACAACAAAGTTTTTAAGTTATGAGGATCTGATTGGTACCCTTGTTTTTACCACTTTGCTCCCCTGGACTCCTAGCTTGAAAAAGGAAACACTAATTGTTCGGAAAATGGCTTTGAAATGACAGCAAAAATAGTCTGAATGCTACAGTAGCGGCAACGATAGTGGGAACTGACAGCAGTTATTGTGGCAATGATGGCTACAATGTTTAAAAAGGCTAGCGGTAAGCACCACAAAAATAATGGTTAACTTCAACATGGCTTTGCGAGCGGTTCTCCTGGCTTTATCATTACTAGGAAGCATTTGAGCTGCCCATGGCATATTGAGTCCACTTTTTAAAGATGGCGGGTCACAAACTGTTAGTCGGATGTGACGTAAGCGGTTCTTTGTTCTAGCCCAGCAAAGTGTTGGTGCTGCCAAGGAACCGTTTTTTCTTTGGCTGACTGAAAACCGTAAAGATAGCATCGTTAGATTAAGTTTTATATTCTATATTAATACTTTAATAGCTTAGGTTGTGATGTAACAAAAAATTCTCTATATCAATCGATCGAAGAGTGAAGATTAACTAATCAGAAGCAAATTGATTGTAATGGTTATAAATTCTTTAATATAAACTTTCGATCATGGTGATGTTGGATCTACAGCCTGTCCTGGATGTGAGGTAGGAATACACTCTGTCACCATGCACACACACTCATTCACACGTGTATTGTCTTACCAAACCACAGGCATGTTCTTTGGGGGGAGGTGGGAGGAAGTCGGAGAACCCAGAGGAAACCTGCATGGACACGGGAAACTTCACACAGGCGGTAATCTGAGCTCGGGACCCATGGAGCGTGACACCAGCCAAACTTTGATAACACCAAACACAAGTTACCGTGGAAACAACATCGACTTGAATGTAAAGTGTGCTGTTAGTGGAAAAATTCAGGCATATGGCTTTAATAAACACAAAATTACAATATACACAGTTTGCTGACATTTACACAAAAACATTCAAGTTTTAAAGATTAGAGTGACGCATTTAGAGCATCTTTACGACCAGATCTGGAGCTCAAGTATACACGGGGTGTTCAAGTCAAACCGGGACTTGTGATGACATTTCTGGTGAATGAAGGCGGAAAACCGATTGACATTTACAGGAGACTTCAAGCACAGTACGATAATGAGAGTCTTAGCCGCAGTAGAACATTTTAAAGAAGGCCGTACGTCAGTGAATGACGATCCTGGTCGAGGTGGCTCGGAGCCAGTCATTCCCATCCACATTCAGCGAGTGGAACACCTGATGCTTGAAAACCAAAGGATAGCTTCTCGCCAACTTGAAACACACAATCATTCACCAACAATGCCTGAGGAATTCCAAGGTGCTTTGGAACTTCCACTCCTTCACCATAGAGAGCATCCTGACGGGAAACATCACAACATGCACCATGCAGGACAGACGAGCTCTACAGAGGATGGTGCGTTCAGCTGAGCGGATCCCTGACCTGAACCTAATCTACAGAAAGCGGTGCTGGACCAAGGCCAGGAAGAGCATGAAAAGACCTCAGTCACCACAACAATGGACTGTTCTCTCTGTCACGGTCAGGAGAACGCTTCAGCTCCTGGAGGGCCGACAGAGAGAGACTGAGGAGGAGGAGCTTCTTCCCACAGGCTATTCTGGCGCTCAACCAGAACAGCACATAGCACTTGCTTTGTTTATTGCACACCTGTATTGGAGTACTAACCACACTGCACATGTGCACATGACACATACAGTATCCCACGAAAATGAGTACACCCTTCACATTTCAGCAACTACTTTGATATATTCTCAAGGGAAATGAAAATTGGATTTCAAAGTAGTCAATGTGCAGCTTGTATAGCAGTACAGATCTACAGACATTATTTTCTAAATTACTGGCAACGAAAATGAGTACACTCTAAGTGTCTAAGTGAACATCAAAACAGTTCGAAGTGCCATAACTATTGTCATAACTGTTGCACTTAAAATATATCCACAAACTTTGCACTTTGTCTATAATAGTATTGTTCTTTGAGGAGACATACTAAAATGTTTGCTGAAAATAAAGAGGGGGTGTACTTACTTTTGGGTGAGTGTACAGTATGTTGCGGATTGCTGGTTCTTATTAATACATAAATGAGGACTTACTTTGCACTTTCCCTCTAACACGCTTTTTATTCCATATAATTGATTCCATATAATTGATACATTTTATAATTTTTGCATTAAACATTTTGTATGGCTCTATTTTATATTTAATATTATTGTAAATGTATATTTGTATACTTTGCATTCTTTTTCTGGTGTATGTCGCCTCTTCTTACCTCCTTATTCCTTCTTTAGGGGATGAACAGTCGTATAAGCATTTCACTGTGCGTCACTCTGTGTATAGTTGGGTACGCGACGAATAAAAGTTTCGTTTTAACTTATCTGGGAGTTATTGCCACATCCATGTACAGTCCTGACCTCACTACAAGCCATTTTCAAATATTCTTGGAGTCCCTGGGAGGCCAGCGTTTCAGACGCATGTGGTCGGCTCATGGCTCTGGCGTACTGAGAAAACTTTCCACCTGGGATAAGTGCATTAGTGTAGCAGGGGATTATATAGAGAAATGAAGATTTACAGTCTCTCAGAACCGTGTTCTGTTATTCTCCACAAAGAAAAGTAAATCTTTAGCACATGGTGTTTCTTTGTTGTTGTTGTTTTTTTTGTTTTTTTTTAACTGGGTTGCCAGAT
Organism: Leiocassis micropogon; assembly: GCA_028565275.1. NCBI lineage: Eukaryota > Metazoa > Chordata > Actinopteri > Siluriformes > Bagridae > Leiocassis > Leiocassis micropogon. Next base: position 2,678,506 of record JAOVVA010000029.1, on the reverse strand, counting down.
AATGATGAATCACATTTTAAAGCAAGAAATGACAATTCACAAGAAACCGGTTTAAACTGGAACTAAACATGGTTATATATAAAACGTTACACATAAATGTTCAGCGTTAAACGTTGATATGTTGTATTATCAATGTGTAATCTATAAATCTGGGTGTTTTCGTACATTTCTTTTGATCTATTGTAAAATCTATATCAGATGACAGTAAAAGTACGTGGACACCTGACCATCACATACATGTAAAGATCATTTTCCTACACTTTTGCCAAAACGTTTTTGGATAAACAATTTTTTTTGTTGTTGTTTTTTTTTTAGTTTTAGACGAAATACATTGTTTATTTGTTTTATTTTATTGTGGTATATAATTGAATCTTAATCAAGATAGCAGAAATAAATCAACATTCAGGATGAAGTCCTTTATTTATTCATTCATTAATACCTGCTGGATCCAGCTGGGCAGACTGTAGAGTCAAAAAGACGTCTGCGGTAATCTGGTAATGTACTTGAATAAATCATGTAAAACATCCTAAATTCTTTAGCCAGACACATGATGATTTTAACATTATTAGTGAAATAATCATTTTTTAGTTTAAGAAGTTAAAACAAAAGGTATTCGTATGTATTAAGAAAAATTACTTAATATAAAAACATTTTATAATGAAATGAACACAATGCATTTTGGTGTTAAACATGCTTTTATTCCATGTTTCACTGGTATCAAAATATTAAACACTGTGTAAAATAGTGTATACAGTGGTGTGAAAAACTATTTGCCCCCTTCCTGATTTCTTATTCTTTTGCATGTTTGTCACACAAAATGT
>JAOVVA010000029.1:2658883-2669653 GCA_028565275.1 Leiocassis micropogon | reverse complement strand
CCCGAATAAGGCACACGATTTGACACCTCACTCATGGGTCTCAATCAAAGTTGTTGTCAATGTTAAGTCTGTGAGTGCATGTGTCTTGGGGATGTGATGTAAAACCTCCCAGATCTGCATTAGTGTGCTAATCTTTTTATTCTGTTTTAATGATGTACTGTATTTATTATGAGAAATCAAAAGATGTTTGACTTTAACAGTTTAAGACTTTTTAACAAGCATCTGCTGCACTGCTGCCGTAATGTACAGTACGTCGAGGAACATCATTAAAATCTGATTTCTTCATCGTCTTTCATAAATGTAGAGAATCAGAAGATTAATTTTAATGACATGGAAAAAATTGGATCACTGGATGGGAAAAGCATTTTTATTTACTCTCTAATAACGGCAGACAGTCCTGCTGTTTCCTGCAACATGACCGTGTCACACTCACTTATATTTTGTATCAAATGCTTTTAGCTTTGATCTTTGCTTTTTAGATTTTGATGTGGTCGTGTGTGAGGAATCGGGACATGCGTGAAAATGATTCCTTGTGCTCCCAGAACCATTCACACTCTGAGTGCTGGAATATATATATATATATATAATATATATACACAGTATGTATACAGTGTGTGTATATGTGTGTGTATATATATATATAAAAATCAGGGAAGGAAAACTCCATAGATGTGATAACCTGGTCATTCAGTACATTCAGGTGGTCAGCTGACTTTGTTTTATTGCCACATAACGTTGCTGAGTCTAGACCTGAGTGACTGAAGAAACCCCAGGACATAACACTATCTCCAGAGGCTTGTACAGTGGACACTATGCATGATCGCTTCATGCTCTTCTCTTCGTACCCTGACACGCCCATCACTCTGGAATAGGATCAGTCTGGACTCATCAGATCACATGACCTTTTTTCATCGCTCCAAAGACTAATCTTTATCCTCCCTAGCAAACTGAAGCTTTTTTTTTTCCTGACAAGTGATTTAATTTCCCCAAATGGTTAAGTATTTATTTTTTACTTGTTGTGTGTTTTCTCAGTGTTTAGCTGCAGGCACTCTAGTGGCTCATGGTCTGAGTGAGAAGTCGCATTTGGATGGGCCGGGTCTACAGGAGTTCTGTCCCACCATGCTGCAGCAGCTGGACTCTCGAGCGTGTCGAGAAGAACAGAACCAGGAACCAGAACCGAGCGCCAAACCGTCCAATGCTGAAGGTACGAAACAAAAAGAAAACATGCTGCTCTTGATGATGTAGCCTTCTTAGATAGATGAAATGTATTATAATACAGCAAGATCGGTAAATTGTCCTCAGTTTTTCCTGAGCAGGATTTTATGACTTGTTGTTGTGACTCTACAATAGGATTTCATTGTTGTGTTGCTATGGTCACGTTATCGTGGCAAAAAGAATAAAGAAACATTTTATTGTCTTGTCACTATGGTAATGTGTCACTGTCCTGTTTCCATGGAAACTTTTAATTAACATATCGCTCCCATAGACCCCCCCCCCCCATATCAACACAACAGTAAAATGTTTAATTGACCCGTCCCGTCTCTATGGTAACATCTCATTGTCCCGTCTCTATGGTAACATCTCATTCTCATGTGAATACTTTATTTTCTATAAAAACTTTAATTACTAATACGGGGAAAGCTGCTTACGCGATATTTAACACCTGTTACAGAAAAATGTGGAGTATTTTGGGCTATTTGTAGCTTTGTGCAAAAGTTTTTATACCCTTACAGTTTGCTTCTTAGCAAAAATATAATCTTGTTTGTCCTAATTGTTTTTGGTTACAGGATGTGGTTTTGCATGTTGATGTCTTGCATGATAAAACAATACACCTACTGTATATTTAATTTTTAAATAAAAAATTCTATATTTTAAAAGTAATTTAAGAAACAAACAAAAAAAATTCATTGTAAACTGTAGGGAATACAAACTTTTGTGCTCACTTGAATTTCCATTTATTTATTCATGAACCAAAACCATAAGCAGTTTACATTTTTTTTTTTTTTTTTTTTTTTTTTAGCAAATTGCAATTTTTTAAACCAGATTTGCGTTTTCACTTTTTTTTTTAAACAAAAAATTAATGGTACACAATTTAGCAAGTTTTCTATTTTAAATATATATATTTTTTTCATTTTTTTCATTTTTTTTGTTTTGTTTATCCATCCTTGTGTTAGTTTTTTACTGTGTTTTATTTACTTTAAATATTTAGAGAAATTTATTTACACATTTTTTTTATTTTTGCTAAATTTATTTCTGAAATTAGTTTTTAACTTTTCAGGAATGTTTGTTTGTTGGTTTGTTTTGTAAACATTTTTCTTGATGAAGGATATATTTTTCCATTCATCAAGATATCATGATGAACGCACCTTTCTATTTATTTATTTATTTAGTTTTTTTTTTTTTTTTACATTTTATTTTTGGTAGGTATTTTGTAATACAGCTCTAGCTTTTTCCTTCTTTGCCTTAAAACTTTAATATTAGTTTAAAGGTATTCTGAAATAGATTTTTACTAAAACTTAGAAAGATTATAAGCCCCTCCCCCAGCTGTATTTAATTGTCTGTACACGGTTAACTCTGATTGGCTGCCTGTTGGAGAATAAGAGCGGCACTGTGTAGCTACAACGATATTTATTTCATTTATTTAAAATTTCACTAGAGAAGGAACTTTATCTCATTTCCCTCTGGGTTAATCGACCTGAATCTTCTACATTCTCCATGTCGCGTCTCAGCTCTTTGCGCTTGACTTTGACGGGCGAAATGTTCAGGAAGGTTCTCCAGAAGCCACGGTTTAGTCCAGAGATATAAAAAGCCAGGACTGGAACGAGACCAGAGGAGCGCGCATGCTTTGTGGTGGCCGCTGGTTAGACGGAGGGAAGGTCATAATTATACCGGCATTGTACGCTCTGAGATTTTAAGCAATTTGCTTTTTTTTCGGTGAATTTTTGACTCAAACTAAAAAAAAAAAACATTCCTTCCAGCTGTGGTTCCCTCTTGTCGCCGGACAGCTACGGGTCAGAGAGAAGGAACCAAAACTTTATTATTATTTATTTTACAGGTAACTTTTCCTGTTCTGTGTACGAGCTCATGTAGCCTCGTGATCGTCCGGAGTCGCTCTGACTGAGTGCCGCAGCAAAACACCACCAAACCAGCTCTATTTAAAAAAATTAATGAATTAATAAAAAAAAAAGGGAGAGAAACTACCTAAAATCTACAATTTCCATGTTTTTTTATGTCACAGAGCAGAGCAGCTTGCAAACTCCAGCTTATTTTCAGTGCAGAGTTCCTGCCTTGCCTCGAGGTAGTGTCTCGATCTTTCCTCTCCACCAAGAGACAGGGGGAAGGGAGACGAGGACGGAGAGAAGGTCAGAGAGAAGGACGGCGAGGAGAGGACTGAAGGGGGGGGGAGAGGAAATCAGGATGTAGGGCAGAGTGTGGTGTGTTTAGTGACTGGAATAGAGAAGGAAGCGGAAAGATAAGCCGAGGTACGACGAGGTGATGATGACATGAATCATTATTCTCGCCATCTGATGATAGATTTTTTTTTTTTTCCCCTAAATCTGAAAACTCCAATTTGGACGCCCCCAAGCCGTTTATCCTGAACTCTTTTGCTCGTATATTGATGGGGGCTTTTAGCTCACCTGGGGCTTCTGGGGAAATTTTTCTTTCATGGGGTTCCTGCCCATAAGGGGGGTTTCTGCCCATCCTAATGCTTTTTTCATTTTTGTTTTTTTCTTTTCTAATATGAGGACTCTATGGGCTTCTTCTAAACCCTCCCTGAACCCATGCCTATGTGAGAGCTTCTTTATGTTTCTAATTTACTCAAGTTAAATGTTATACAGATTGTAAATCCAGTGTATGTCTTTGTGTGTATGCTGTGTATGGACGCAGTGTGGGGTTTCTCCGTGCTCAGTGTGACTGTAGTGAGTGTGTTCGCTCTGACCGGTGTGTTTGTGGTGCCACTGATGAGGACACGCTTCATGCGCAGAGTCCTCGTCTTTTTCATCGCTCTGTCCATCGGGACGCTCTTCTCCACTGCCGTCTTCCAGCTGCTGCCGGAGGTCCAGTATACACTCTGCCGTACATGTGCATGCGCCCGTGTATGCACACACACATATATACACACACACACACACCCCCGTTGGAAAAAATGAAATCTCCTCTTTATTGTTTTATTCGACTCGAACTGGAAATCTGTTCATCACACGGATCAGAAATGACCGGAATCTGAAAGGTCCAGAATCTACAATCACTGGTATCTGAAATCACCGTAATCAGATGATGTCATCAGTTAATTCCATATATGAGCTCTTGTCATAAATGATGTCCAAGTCATATGGGGTGTTTCTGTTTACAGTTTTGTTTTTTTTTTGTCATTTTGAGTTTCTTTTTTTTCTTATCATTTTTTTCATTCATTGTTTTTTCTTTGTTTGCTTTTGATCTTTTCTTTTCTTCATGTTTTTCTTCTTCCTGGTTCTTTCTTTCTTGATGTCTATCTTTCTGACAGTTTTTCTCTTCTTCCTGTTTTCCTTTTTTCTTTCTTTGTCCTTCATTCTCTCTTTCTCCCCCTGAATGAGTGATGTAGGTCAGTCGCAAGCTTTATCTTCAGGGTCACATTCTTAACTCTTAATGCAGCTATTTTACTCCATGTTTATTAAGCGGAGCGTTATGTAAGCAGGCGGTTTGGTCCTTAGTTGTTAAATAGACCGTTATTTAACAGCAGCGTCATTTGTAACGTATAGCTTTATTTAGCATCAAGTTTAGCTTTTAAGCTATTATCCTCTTTTTTTTTTTTTTTGTTAAAAAGATCACTATTTAGCAGGTTTATTCCTTATTAGTTAAATGGAGCACTATTTAGCAGCAGGTTTAGTCCTTATTTAGTAAATGGAGCACTATTTAGCAGCAGTTTAGTTATTTTCTTTTGTCAAGCAGAGCACTATTTAGCAGAACAGTTCGTTCTTATTTCTTTAATGGAGCATTATTTAGCTTTAGTCTTTTATTTATTAAATGACGCTCCATATGTTTCAACCAGAACATTGTTTAGCAGCACATAAAGTACTTGTTTGTTCAGTGGAGCATTATTTAGCATCAGGTTAAGTCCTCATTTGCTAAATGGAGCAACATTTGGCAAGGTGGTAAAAACTGGCCCGTGCCTGAGGCTAGAAGTCGTATTTTGAGCTCGAGTGGCTCAGAGATGATTAAGGCATAACTGTTGATTGTTTTGTGGCGTGAACCTGAAAAAAGCCTATAAATAATAGAGTTCACATTCCTGAGAAGAGACTCGATTTCATTCATTCAGGGCTGATTAGGTTCGAATCCTCTCATTAACAGAGGTAATGAAGTGATGTGTGTTCCTGTGGAACAATGATGGAGGAAGTGTAGCTTAAAGAGTGTGTGTGTGTGTGTGTGTGTCCCAAGGAAAGGTACAGCCTAAGGGAAGAGGGGAAGATAAAGGAGGAAACAAGGAGAAAGAAGGATGGGTGTGTTATCTGGTGCATAAATACTAAGGGTCCTTTTTTTTAATTTTATTTATTTATTTTTATAACTTTAAACCAATTCTTAATTCTTCATTAAGGTTTTCAGGCACAGCATGAGGTTTCTAATGACTGCTGCGGAAATTGAGCACAGCATCGTATTTTCCAGATCAGAAAAAAAATCATACTGTAATTAGGCTAATGAGGGAATTTTTTTTTTTTTTTTTATAATAAATAAACAAAATGCATCTGTCTGGAAAATGCATCTGAAATTTCTTTGAATTTGCACGACATGTCTGATCTGATGACATGGGGATCTGTTGCGTCCTCGCCGGACCTGCACTCTGGTGTACGGGATCATTAATTTGCTTCTAACAATTTATTTTTTTCTCCCCTCCATCAAGGTCTCCAGAATGTACTGAAAATCTGTAACCTCACTAATGAATCCTGCTCTCTCCCTCTCCCTCTCTCTCTCTCTCTCTCTCCCTCTCTTTGGTTCCCCCCCTCTCTCTCTCTTCGGCCTGCGTGGCTTCAGTGTGGGGTTACGGGTTCGTGTGTGTAACGGTGATCTCGCTGTGTTCGCTGCTCGGCGCCAGCGTGGTGCCCTTCATGAGGAAAACCTTTTACAAACGGCTGCTGCTCTACTTCATAGCTCTGGCCATCGGCACACTTTATTCCAACGCGCTCTTTCAGCTCATCCCCGAGGTAGAGTTCACTTCCAGCGTTTTTTTTTAATTAAAGGAATACGTCACTACGAGGTCCTTCAGCCTTCATCTCTCTCTAATGCATGTCAGGATTTACTTTAAACGATTTCCCTAAAGCAGGTATGGTTTCTTAGGTTTAAGTAAATATATTACAGAAATCTAAGAAACCCTTGATGAGTGACGACCCGAATCTGACACCTTGTCATTTTTCACACAGTCAAATGGGACTTTAGGGCCAAACCAACCTTCCTCAAGTTCCTCTCGCTTGTTTGGTCTTTTAAACCACATCGCTCTTGAATTCCGAACTCTGATTGGTCAGCGCGAAGGTGGTCATTAATTTTCTTAAACGGCAGATCAGACAGTAGTACAGCTACAAATCACAGGTTTGTATTAAAGCTCCGGACTTGGCTTAATGCTTTATCGTTTCTGTAGTAACTACTGAGTCCCTGAAACGTGTAGAATTATTGATATGAAAAATGCTGGTTATTTAACGTTTATGGAATGAGTCTCCAGTGTTAGAAGAGATTCTGCTGCCATTTTTTTAAAATGCAAGAGCAAGAACGGAAACTAACTTCTGTCTCAAACATTTTTACAAAGCACACATTGTTCCTCAGTCACATTGGCACATCGCTGTGGCGTAAGCGAAATAAAACACTTCCAAGACGAAGAAAATATTCCACTGTAGTAACCTGGCTGCATTATAGTAACACCACTGATTATTTTCCTGTAACTACACGACCCCAGATGTTATATTCCGTGCATATTTTAAACCTTAATGAAACTCGTACTAATACGCCACCCACTTTTAGACTTCTACTATACCAGATTTAGGCGTAAACAGGAAGTTCTTTTCTTACAGTAGAACAGGAAAACGTGTCTATCTTTGTCCTTGTACGCGAACGTACTTTACGCCACACATGCATTAGATGGAGATCAGGTTGAAAAATGATGTCGTTTTTCCTTTAATAAGTGTTTAAGCTGCCATGATGAGCAGAGAGGGAAAAAAATCTTTTACGCCATGAAGAAGTCAGAGTGCACTACCAAGAGTTTTCATCAGTTAGGATCGATCATTCATTATTTAACTTTACATTTAATATACAGTCTTCCCCCAAAGTTGTGATGCTTAACATGTGTACAGTTACATGAAAAAGTCTTGGGGGGGGGGGGGGGGAATCGCTAAATCAAGGATCCCTTCAAAGTACAATGGATGTTCAAGTCAATGCAGGACTTTGATTGTACAGAATAACAGAACACAGTTATAAGAGCAAAAGCTCCTTTTATTTTTAAACCTTTATGTCTCTATATAATCCCCTGCTACAGTAATGCACTTATCCCAGTGTTTCACTAGTGCTTGGACTCCATCAAGATAGAAAGATGAAATTCTCAGTACTCAAGAGCCGTGATCGAACTGTCTGCATCACGTCTGAAACCCCGGCCTCCCAGGAACACCTTTATGGCCCAAACATGTGGAAATGGCTTGGAGTGAGGTCAAGACTGTATGTGGGACGTGGCGATAAATCCCAGCTGAGTTCCTGTAACGTTCAAGTGGTGTTGGTGAATGATTGTGTGTACAGTTCACACACACACACACAGATTCGTCTCTTCTGCTACGTAGTTGGCAGGATCACATGAACGACTGCAGTGGGCCTCAAACCGACGCGTTCACAGATGTACGGCCTTATTTAAAACAAGATGTGCCCACAACTTTGTTGTACGGTGCCATCTGTTGAATTTTGGAATGAACTAAAATGTGTATGTTACCGTGTGGTGCGTAGGATAAAGGTGTGAGATCGTGTTGAGTAGATTTCAGATTCACACTCGTAAGCGCGTATTGAAAAAATTACAGCGCCATCTGTTAAATTTTGAGATGAACTAATGAATTTTTTCAAGGTCGATTTTTATTCATTTTTTTTTTTTTATGATGAGGGGGTTTTCCATTTAATTTTCAAAGTCCCATCTTGGTCGTCAAATTATTTTTTCGCAAATATCTTAATGTACAGACACGCCAATTTTACAGTTTTATTATATGTGTAGATGTTTGCACATCAGTATACTGTGCTTAAAATCCTCTGTAAATGTCAAGAGCTGTAAAGTTTTCATTCATGGGAAATAAAACCAGAAAGACCATAAAGTCCTGGTTTCACTTGAACACGCCCATATAATGACATAAAACATTTATACCTGAAAAAAAGGTGACTGTCAACTATGTAAAGATTTAAGTATAAAAAAACAACAACTTGTATTTAGTGTAAACACTCGTTGTCTATAAAAGTGCATTGGCTCGTTTAGTTCTACACATTATAACATGGTGGCTTGCGAAAATATTCATCCCTGGAATTAATGAATTATAAACGGTGAATACAAGTTAAAAAAAAAAAATTCTGTGATTCAGCGCAGGGATTAAATACTTTGTTTTGATTACGGTCAAATTTTCAAAAAGTAAAAGAACATGAGTTTATAATGAATTTCAAATTTCTGAAAAAATGTGTTTCAACGGTTTCGCAAGCTGCTGTGTGTGTGTGTGTGTGTGTAGTAAATATCACTGTGTAAAGTCAAACACTTAACGAGTCAAATGAGGGGTGAAACGTTTGAAAGGAAAGGTGTAATTTACATAATTCTGAAAAGGCAGATCATCCAGTATTCCTGCGCTTAGGTTAGTGAGAGTGTTGGTTCCCTCTGGAGTCTCAGATCTTCTCCAACCTTCTGCAAACATCTCAGCAGATGGTTTGGCTGCTCTACATCGACACTAGTTGTGAAAGAGCGTGTGTTCGGTGCCATGTGATGAACTGGAGTGTATTCAGGTGTGTTCTTGGCTCAAGTCTTTCCACACCAGGTTTTGGATCGACCGCAAACCTGCCCAGGATAAAACACTTACTGAAAATGATATTTACTGAATAATAGCAGTGAATGGAAGAGTAATAAAATAACGTGAATATTGCTGTAAGTTTGCACTCTTGTGGTGTTCAGCCATTAAGAATTTTTTTTTTTTGTGCAGAATTAAACCAACGCTAGCTGATGAAATAGAGGCAGGTCTTGTTAGTGCACTCGGACCATCTGGCAGCGATATCTCGGTTCATCATAGCAGGATAAACATTGAACTAAATATAACCTTGTATGGATTCTGCTGTATTTTTACCCAGTGCTGCTGTTGACTCCAGGATTTTCCCACCAGCTCTCTCCAAAGCCAAAGAATAAAACCTGTATTTAGAAGAACAGATGTTTTATTTTTAAACTCCAGCTCTTCCTTACGATGAGTGCAAAACAACAACAACAAAAAACTTTCTATACGTTTTATATATTAAAATTTTTTGTAATATTGATTTCTGGATGCATTCGATTTTAAATCAGTTTTTATCACAAATCAAAAATTCACGGAATTCAGATTCTCTGAGAATGTAATCCATGTTCAAACCTGCATGCCCAATCTAATCAATGTTCGTCTCTAATTAGACACTTTTGATTTGATGTTCAGACGAAGTGGGGAAAGCCTGGGGCGGATAAGAGCTGTTTAATCCCACATCAGCCCTCATTGCTTCCCTGGGAATCTTGGAAATCTGAAAAAGAAAAAAAAAAAATCCTGAAATTGAAATAAGCCCAAGGTTACTAGGGAATGTATTGTGGGCTGATCTGGATCTGGATCTTTGTTTTATTGAAAAGGCAATAATGGTAATGCAGCTAAAAGTGACTTCACGTGAATTTCCTTAACGCGAGTTTCCACTCGCTGTTAGCTGCATTAGCATGTTTGATCAAGTTATTTCTTTAACTTTTCGGGTTTGGTGTGCTTGTTATGGATAACGTATCATATTTTCTGGATTTTAATTATTACAGTAATACTATGAAGTTTAAATATTTTTGTTTTATTATGATGTTTGTATTTTTCTTTAGATGCTAGCTGTACGCTAGCATAGCCTAATTACTTGTTTAATTTCTGTTGCTACAAAATGCTAACAAAATACAGACAGATGCAGGAATGCTAGCGAACACATTGCTCTGAGGGCAAAAAAAAAAAAAAGTCTTATTGTCCACAAAGTACGTTATACATGTCTGAGGCGCTAATATACTAGTACAGTGTACTGTACAGTCAGTATTATTGTGCTGTAAATGTAAACATTTAAGTTAAAAAAAATGTAAATGTTTTAAAATTAAATGTACAGGTTAAGACTTATAGCTACTGTATGTTCTGGGGTCTTGACACGGCCGTGCTAGAAAAGCTAGAACGAATGAATGTTGTTCAGAAGTAAAGCCACTCTCTCTGTGCAGGCGTTTGGTTTCGACCCCATGGAGTCGTACTACGTGTCTAAATCCGCCGTCGTCTTCGGAGGTTTCTATCTGTTCTTCTTCACAGAAAAAGTCCTCAAGATGATCCTCAAACCGAAACACGGGGTGAGTGTGAACCTGCAGAAGTGTTTTTGAGTTTTGCAAGAGAATTTATTTCTCAGTTAGGAGGATTGTAATGTTTTTAAAGTGTTTTTTGAGGGCCTCCGAGTGGCGCAGTGGTAAAGCGCTCGCCCTATCATTCGGAGATCGCTGGTTCGATCCCCGGGTGATGCTGTTACCTCTCACAGCCGGAGGCCTAGAGAGAGCTGATTGGCCGA
>JAOVVA010000029.1:2636464-2648643 GCA_028565275.1 Leiocassis micropogon | reverse complement strand
AAGAGTGGAACGCATTGCCTCAGAACAACATCATGAGGCTAGTGAGGAGCATGAGACGTCGCTGTCAAGCTGTCATTACGGCAAATGGTGGAAACACCCGCTACTGATATTGTACATTTTTGTTATTTGGGGCTATCCCTGTTATTGTCTAAATTTTGGAGATAATAAATATTAAACTAATGAAAATGGTGTTTCTTCTCATACATTATTGGTAATATCAAAGGGAACTTTTACTTATTTCATGCAAATTCAGAGCAAATAGAAAAAGCACTCATGTAAATAATATCCCTGGGAGTAGTATATATATATATATGAATGTACAGTATATATATAATGTTTATGTATGTATATGTATAAAACGTACAGGAATGAATTTAGTATGAAAATATTTATACAATTTTTATTTTCCTGAATTCCATGTGTGTATATAAAGTATGATTTATGCATTTTAAGCCCTCTAATTAAGCAAAATAACTTGCTAGTTAATTTTGTACTAATAACCCAGCTCTAAAGCCTTTTCATTTTCTAGAAGCTCCAAGTGACTTTAATTTTGAAATAACCCCGGCATCACTTCTGGTTGCCATGTCTGTGGTTTTCCCTCGTTTTATGTAGATTCCTTTGTAACTGAGTTCATGATGCCGTATAAGTTAGTTATACAAGACCATTTATCCTCTTTGGTGAAAGAACCCTATAAGGGAATTGTGTTGTTTTATTATCAGTTCATTAAAATGTGTTGCATGACGTTACTGGATCTGGAGCCTACACCAGGGTCACCACAGGGCTTCATGCTTGTACGTGCCTCACATGTAGGGCGACATCTACCACCTATATTACCACCTGTATGTTTTTATAAGATGAGAGGAAAATAGAGATCCAGGAGGAAACTTGTACACGTGAAAAATCTTAAATTCGTCATAAAGACAGCAACCCAAGTTCCTGATGTTCCAGAGTCAACAAAAACAGATTATGTGTGTAATAATAATAATAAAAATAATTATATACAGCTTCAAAATAACTGGTTTGATCTTCACGGCTCCAGGGTCCCTGGTTCGATCTTCATGGCTCCAGGGTCCCTGGTTCGATCTTCACGGCTCCAGGGTCTCTGGTTCGTTCTTCCCGGCTCCAGGGTCCCTGTTTTGTTCTTCTCGGCTCCAGGGTCTCTGGTTCGTTCTTCCTGGCTCCAGGGTCTCTGGTTCGTTCTTCCTGGCTCCAGGGTCTTTGGTTCGTTCTTCCTGGCTCCAGGGTCTCTGGTTCGTTCTTCATGGCTCCAGGGTCTCTGGTTCGTTCTTCGTGGCTCCAGGGTCTCTGGTTCGTTCTTCGTGGCTCCAGGGTCTCTGGTTCGTTCTTCATGGCTCCAGGGTCTCTGGTTCGTTCTTCCTGGCTCCAGGGTCTCTGGTTCGTTCTTCCTGGCTCCAGGGTCTCTGGTTCGTTCTTCTCGGCTCCAGGGTCTGGTTCGTTCTTCCTGGCTCCAGGGTCTCTGGTTCGTTCTTCATGGCTCCAGGGTCCCTGGTTTGATCTTCACACCTTAAAGGTCCCTCCTCGATCCAAAATGATAATGTACAAATTATTGCAGTAACCAAAAGACTGTGTGTCTGTGTATGTGTGTGTGTGTGTGTATGTGTTTGTGTACATGGTGCTGATATCTGATCCCTGACCAGAGAGCACTGCTTACATAAAATGACAGTTATTTAAATTAATATGAGGGGTATTAATATAAGGGGTTGCAACAGCATACCATCTTGCTCACACACAGCTTGACACAAGTTTTACACCAGATGCCCGATTTGCCGCAACCCTCCCATTTTTCTAACCGGACTTGGTACTGGCACTGCATTCAGTGGCTGGGTCGTATGGGGTAAGCGTAGGGTCAAAGGTCTTCCCCAAGCACCCAACAGCGCCAACCCACCGGCAGAGGAGCTCGAACCCGGATCAATCAACAACTTAGAGCCTGAGCCACCAGTGTTAAGAAAATATTAATAGGGATTATAAAATTACAATTTATGTCTGAAACATATAGAATTAAAAAAAAAAACACACAGTATAAATAACTTTCAATAACTTAAATATTAATGGGTAGTTACTTATTGATTACAGAATATGTGGCAGAGACTAGTTTAATTGATTTTAATATTTCAAACACTGTTTTAAACTGGAATATTTTGTTTATGATGTTTGTGTGTTTTTTTATATATATCTGGCAACCTGACTAGATGTTTTAGAAAAACCCTTAACATTTTTACTCAAGTTAAAAATACACACCTGTAAATGTAAACCTTTAGGCCAGCACGCAGCTACAGTCCATAAAACCTGTTTTTCTGTTAATCCAGCTGTTTTGATTCCGTTCCAGATGTGACGTGTTCCTGCTGCACGTGCGGAGCCGTTACTCTGTAACCAGGAGCAAAGTGCAGATGTTGATCAGGAAGAACTTTGCTACAATGTCACAGCTCAAGTTGACGTTTACACACACACACACGCACACACACACACCGCAGTGTGTCGAGCAGAGCAGGTTCCTGCGTGTGATTTAATAAAGAAGAAATGTTTTAAGGATTGAAAAAGTCATTAAAAATGCTCATGTACAGAGAGCTAAGGTTGGGTTTAATGCTGATATTTGTGGATTTGATCTCACAACCTGCTGCAGGTGAGTATAGACACACACACACACACAGACACAGAGAGAATACATTACATTACATGGTGACACTCAATTGACTCTATACTTTGCTTTATAATTCCTCCTACCCTTTCTCTCTCTAAACTGTTTTGAGATCAGTCATGTGATGAGCTTTCTGCTCTATTTGTAGCAGGGGTTTGATAAGGCTTGTTTTTGCCCCCCTGTGCCTCCAAAATCTCACCTTAAATGGACTACTTTCCAGTTTAGAATAATATACTGTATGCAGGAATAGAAATTATTAACACACTGCTGATTCTGTACACATTGTGTTATTACAGGACATTTAACATACAAAGGTTTTACAAATGACACAAATATTATTTTTTGTCAGATAGTCTACTGAAGTATACAGTAATTTGGTAGTATTTACAGTAATACATGCAAATGTCAAAGGCTTTAATTGAGATTTACATTAAGTTTATGCAAAAATGATAACTAGGTGCCTTGGGCAACAAAACATTAAAATTTCAGGTCTTGGCCAAGAAACTCAGCGGACGTTAATCCCATTGAGAACTTAGGGTCAATCCTCAAGAGGCGGGTGGACAAACAAAAAGCCACAAATTCTGACAAACTCCAAGCATTGATTATATATTATTAGGTTATATGATGGTACTTACTTAGTAACGTAGTAACCCAGTGTAAGGATCTATCCAATGACGGAAACGTCAAAGCACTTTTCTAAGTGTAGATTTGTTGAAAAATAAGGATCAACACTGCAAATATTGACTCTTTCCATAAACCTAATGTAATTGTCAATAAACTCTTTAGACAGTTATGAAATGATTGTAATTATATACTTTAGTATACCACAGTGTGACATTCCCAAAGCATTTGGCTATTGTTGTACACTATGTACAATTTTGACACATTTAGGTTAAGGGCCTTGCTCAGGGGCCCAACAACTGCACCTTCTAATCAGTAATTCAGAGCCTCAACATTCTAAACCACAACAATCCCTGCAACGTGAGGTGTATATTGTTTGTTAAGTATTATTTGCATCTTCAGGGTCAGGGGTTTGGATCTCACCCTCAGTCTGTGTGTTCGGTGGGTTTCCTCTGAGTACTCCAGTTTCCTCCTACAGTCCAAAGACATTGCGGTAAATGCTGGTTGATGTGTCCAAATTTCTCGCAGTGCAGTATGTGTGGTGCAATGTGTCTGCTTTGTGATGGGTAGTCACACCATACCGTGTGTCTCCTGTTCTTTGCCCTAAATTCCCTGGGATAGGCTCTAGCCCCGCCCCACGACGCTATTCATTATAAGGGTATAGGGATAAGGTCCATCCACATACCATCTGGCACATCAGGTGACACATACTCCCTACCCTGGAGATATATCCGTTGTTTCTGGGGCAGTAATTTATGGGGTCGGGTTGCCAGCTCGATGCCCGATTGTATCTGAGCACTTGGGGGGTGAAGGCCTTTGCTCAAGTGTCCAACAGTAGCAGCTCAGCGGTGTTTGGGCTTGAACCCGGTGCGTCCTGATCAGCAGTCCAACACCTTAACCACCAAGCTTCCCCTGGCCCTATACAGGATATGCAGTATGAAAACTGAATGAATTTATAAATTATATACTTTGTGGTAATTGTGATATTACACCTGCATCCTCTCTAGCACGGCCTTAAGTGGAAAACACTAAGTGTGTTTTCTTTAACCACGGCGTTAACATGAGTGCAACATGATGTGGTTTTCTGCTGTTATAGTCCATCCATCCCATTCACATGTTTGTGTGTTCTTGAGTTCGCTTAGATACTGTTATGTGTGAAAATCCCAGAAACTCATCCTATCTGGTACCTACAGCCGTGCCATACATAGTCATAACCACTGAACCCCTATTGAGCAGGTGTGCATGTCTTTCTAATAGAATATCTGGTGATCATCTGGTGTATCAGGTCTGTCCTGATTTACCTCTTCATCTTCTTCCCTCAGCCCAGTCTTGCGAAGGGCGCTGTTTTGAGAAGTTGCCTTCTTGTTCCTGCCATCCAACATGCGAGACCTTAATGAACTGCTGCGCAGATTTGAAGCAGTTCTGCCTGGACATCTCGCCTCACTCCGGCTCTCTGCTCGGAGGAACCGACTTTAAACTGCTCAACGTCACGTTTGATAAGAACCTCAACCTCACCTGCAGGTAAGAACTGGAAGAGTCTGAGTTTTTACCAAGGATGTTCTTTAACGCATGATAGAAAGCAATCACTAGACATGGCTGTTCTAATGACAACTGCGACACAGACACCCTCTTTATATGTTTAGGATTAGATTTTCCCCTAATGTGACCTCACATAAGAAGATTCTGTCCTTTAGGCTTGATGCCCAGCTCTGCTGTTCACTGGAGGGGTGTGGCTCAGGAGTAGCTAATTTACATAGACAGTAAGATGAGAAAAAAATGCTAAATTCAAGAAGTATTTCATCTGGAGCATTCATACAAACACACACATTGGGATGGTTCTGTGACACAGTAAAATTGTGAAATTTTATTTTCATTGTGAAATGATTATCCCAAATCATGATGCTATCACCACCATGCTTTTTGGTGTATAGGGGTATTCTTGGTGTGATGATTGGTGTTGAGTTTCCGCCAAACATCAAGCTTTAAAAAATTGGCATTTTGATCTCATCGGACCAGATGATCTATAAATCTTCTTTGTCTTTTAAATCATTAGATTTTAGATAATGATTGTGAGCATCTTCTCCCAAGTGATCTTTGTATCTCTAGACCTAGTGATTGGTAGATTTCTTCATTTTTTTATTCTGGATTTAATGATAATTTAATGAATGTTTGGGATATTTGCTTTATCATAACCACTTTCCCGAACATTCCTGGACATGATTTAATTTTCTGTTTGCTTACAGTTAAGTACATCATGTCCAGGAATGTTCTGGAAGGGAGTAGCTGTACATGTGCACAACAAAAAGTATGGTTTAGCCAGTAATACATTATTAATACATTGTTGCCTTTTCATTCATCGTGCAGTACAAAGACGTCTTTCAAGAGGCTCAGGTCAACCAGAGTGTGAATCCGCTGATATTATACCCTTTTTCTTTAACCTGAATTATAATTCTCTTCTCAATACAACAGTGGATTTCATACCTTATACATTATATTGCCAAAAGTATTCGCTTGCCTGCCTTTACATGCATGTGAACTTGAGTAGCATCCAATTCTTAATCCATAGGGTTTAATATGAAGTTGAAGTTGCCTTCTGTGAAGGCTTTCCACAAGGTTTAGGAGTGTGTTTGTGGGAATTTTTTGTCCATACTTCCAGGAGCACATTTGTGAGGTTAGACACTGCTGTTGGACAAGAAGGCCTGGCTCATAGTCTCCGCTCTAATTCATCCAAAAGGTGTTCTATCTGGTTGAGGTCAGGATTCTGTGTAGGCCAGTCAAGTTCTTCCACACCAACCTCGCTCATCCATGTCTTTATGGACCTTGCTTTGTGCACTGGTGCGCAGTCATGTTGAACCTGGTGTGGGGTTGTTTTTCAGGAGTTGGGCTCGGCGCATTACTTCCAGTGAAAGGAACTCCTAACATACCAAGACATACCAACCTAGCATACCAAGACATTTTGGACAATTTCAAGCTTTCAGCTTTGTGCAAACAGTTTGGGGACGGCCCCTTCCTGTTCCAACATAACCGCGCAGCAGTGCACAAAGCAAGGTCTGGTTGACCTCATAAATGCTCTTCTGGAAGAACGGTCAAAAAGTCCCATAAACACACTTCTAAACCTTGTGGAAAGCCTTCCCAGAAGAGTTGAAGCTGTAATAGCTGCAAAGGGGGCGGGGCCAACATCATATTAAACCCTATGGATTAAGAATTGGATGTTACTCAAGTTCATATGCACATGAAGGCAGGTGATCAAATACTTTTGGCAATGTAGTGTATCGGTTTATCTATGGAACAGTCCACCTTCAGATTCACCAGCAATCCAGCCTAAATTAGTGCTTTAAGATTTTCACTTTCCACTCAGGTTTTCGGTTCCACTTGTGCCACCGGGGTGGCTCTGGCCCATCTAGGTCTGGTTCCAAAGGGCCTCTGTGGGTTGTGGGGTGGGGCCTCCGTGGATCAGACTTTGTTTGTTCTGTGCATCCCATTGTTGATTGATCAGATTGGAATTTGGGGCGTTTGGAGGACGAGTAGGTGTTAATGTTTTGTGGTGTTGATGCCATGTCTGATCAATGTACTGTATGTAGGAAAAGATAAAGCCAGGAAAACTATAGTGTGACATATCAGGGAAAATATAATGTAGCTTGAATATGTCTCAGTGGATCATGATAGTATGTATGTATTTATCATTAACTTTTTGCTCAGCCAAGACAATTGTTGTTGTTGTTGTTGTGTTTGCGTGTAGGTTCAAGTCTGAGATCACGACTCAGGGCTACGTGGACGCAGAAGGTGTGGGTCACTGTATCTCTCCCCTGCTGTTTGAATCCGGCTGGATCCCGTTTCGAGTTTCCACCGACGGAGTGAACTATAACCGGGCCGGAAGATGGCTCTCAGGTCAGACTCGCATCTCAGGTTACCTAACGCTAAAACTATCATTTCACATTCACGCTTTGATATGACACGATCTTGCTTCTTGTCTCGGGTGATCAGTGCACCACAGTAAGCTGAGTGTGAAGGATAAGCTCATCCTGGTCAACGGTACTCATTGGCAGTATTACGGTACTCCGGGCGTGGACGGGATTCTGCTGATGGTGTGGAATTCGTCTCTGATTAAAGCCGACAGAGTGAACGTTGAGCTGTGGGGATATGACGAGTTCGGTAAGCGGAATGTTTAGAGATTTTATCAAAACCAGCTGCACAAAGTAACTTTGTTGTGTCTTACTTAAAATCCATTTTTTGTAGGTTTTAATTTAAGAAAAATTTTCTCCCTTACTGTTTCATTTTAATCTTTGGTTCGAGGATGTTGTATGTTGTATTTTGTAAATTCATTTAAGAAATGAAACCAGAATGAGTCAATAAAGAAAATCACAAGAAATACAACAAAAACAAGGGTTCTAACGTTGATGTTCTCCTCCCGACCTGCAGGAGAGCCGTATTCTGATCAGTGGAGAGCCGAGTGGAAATATCTCTACTCTGTAGGGAAGAATGTGAATAATAACGGGACATTCAGCTTCGTCCCAACGCCCAGTAAAACGCCACTCGCAGACTGGCACATGGGCAGCATGAGGGTCAGTCCCAGCACAGAACCTGATGGAGCATGGTACCATCTTATTCGTCTTTACTTCATGTTTATCCACACAGACTTACATCAAAGTTTTTTTATTTATAGAAGCAGGGCTGGATAGAAAAAATGGTTGCTTTGCTTAATTCACCCTGAATCTTTCAAATATGTAGCCAACATACAGTAACACACTATTTCTTTTTTTTAATTTCGAGTTTTAATGTTAACGATACACACGTCTGTACGTGTGTGTAGGAACGTGAACGCTCTGTGGAATGGTGATCACGCTCTGGCGTATCATCTGGAGGAGGACTTCAGGAAAGATTCTGCAGCCTGGGCTTTGCAAAAGTGTCTAAAGTGGGATCAGGAGGAAAAGCTGATGCCCAGTTTCCTGCCCGAGATCATCGACTGCCCGTGCACGCTGGCACAGGCCCGGGCCGACACCGGCAGATTCCACGTGAGACTGAAACCAAGCTGAAACCATAACTAATAATTATTAACTACAGTTCTCACAACATTCCTCAGGCTTTTACTACTACTATTACTACGTCTTCTACCTCTTTTTCTACTTCCTTTTCCTTCCATTCTTCCCTTTTATTAGGGCTCAAGCACTATGACATCATCCCTCTGTCGTTATAGTGTGTGAAGTGTCCGCTTGTTTTTCTAAGGACTTTTTTTCCCCCCAGCATCCAGGGCTTTTTGGGAGCTCAAAAAGTCATAAAAATCGTCACATTAGTAATTTAGTAGCTGTAAATTTGTGACAGAGCTGTGTGTGTGTGTGTGTGTGTGTGTGTGCTGCATGGTAATCTAGTAATTAAAAAATTCTGTTAATGATTAATACACTGACACTGCCAACTTGTTTATAACCTTGAGCCATGCAGCAAAGTTAAATAAAAGCTATCTAGCATGACTGTCTGCAAACAAGACAAGACTGCCTACGTTCAAGTCAAAGCGGGACTTTTGATTGTTCAGAATAACAGAAGACAGTTCTAAAAACTCTTTATTTCTCTATATAATCCCCTGCTACACTAATGCACTTATCCCAGAGTTTCACTAGTGCTTGGACACCATCAAGGTAGAAAGTTTTCTCAGTATCCGGAGCCATGATCGGACTGCCTGCTTTACTGTATGTCTGCACAGCCGGCCTCCCAGGAATTCCTTTGATGACCCAAAACATGTGGAAATGACTTGGAGTGAGGTCAGGACTGTACGGGGGATGTGTTTCTGTAATGAGCAAGTGGTGTTGGAGAATGATGGTGTGTACAGTTCACACAGGCACATCGATTTTCACGGATCACGCGCTCCACTCGCTGAGTATTCATGGGAACGACTACAGTGGGCTCCGAGCCACCTAAATCAGTTTTACACCTTCATGCTTCCCATAAGATGACAGACAAGTCCCGCTTTGACTTGAACGCCCCTTGTAGAACCAGTTAATTACTTTGATTGACTCCTAAGTACAAAAATCAACATGCTAAATAGCTGGCAGGCTGAATGCGTTTGTGTTCCGTGTTTTCAGACAGATTACGGTTGTGACATCGAGAAAGGCAGCAAGTGCACTTATCATCCAGGGGCTGTGCACTGCGTCAGAGCCATTCAGGGGAGGTAACACTGAACACACACACACATACACACAAACATACACACACACTGCTCTGTTCTGTCTGTACCACAACCCTGCAAGTCCGATTTTATTTTGATTACTTTTTTTTTTCCCTGTAGTCCAAAGTACGCAGCAGGTCAGCAGTGTTGTTATGACAAAACCGGAGCTCAGGTTCTCACCAGCGACTCGATCGGTGGAAGTACCCCGGACCGAGGGCACGACTGGGGTTCACCACCCTACATGAAGCCCCCCAAAGTGCCAGGATTCTCACATTGGAAATACGACGTGATCACGTTCTACTACTGCTGCCTGTGGTCTGATAACTGCGATTATTATTTCACACACCGGCCTTCCAGCGACTGCAGGACATACCAGCCTCCTAAAGCGGGTGAGGGAAACGTGTTTTTTTCTTCTCATAACCTTTTGGAGTCATAATTTTCCTTAAATTAATAATAATAATGAAAAAGGTGCAGGAGATTACGCAACGTTCATTCTTGATATAATGTAATTCAACGACTTCCTCTTTTTTTTTTTGTCTAAAAGGATCAGTTTATGTTACACAATCTTTTTTCTGTCTTTCTCTCCTTTCCATTTTAGCCTCCGTGCTTGGTGATCCTCACTTCATCACGTCCGACGGTTCCAGGTACACCTTCAACGGCAAAGGAGAATACGTCCTGCTCCACTCGCCAGAGTACCAGCTGACCCTGCAGGGCAGAACCGAGCCGATGAGATCAGAGGACGGTAAAATGACCGAAGTGTCCGAATTCTTTCTTTCCTTTTTCTTAGTCATCTCTTTTGTGTTCATCTCATCATGACAAGCACATCCGTTTGCCTTGAAGGCTCCGTCATCAGGGCGACGCGTCTCTCCTCGGTGGCCATGAAGGAAAATAACTCGGATGTCATTGAAGTGCGACTTGCTGATAAACCGGATCACCTGCAGGTTTTACAGAACCAGCAGGTGCTTTCTTTCTCTGAACAGACCTGGCTGGATCTAGAAGGTGAGACCTGAGGTATATTTTAATGTAAATGCTGATCCCGGATCAGCTTTGGACTTTCACATGCCAGTCAGCACAAATGTTTATGAGAGGAGAAGAGCAGATGTGAAATCCGAAAGTTATAAAGTTATATGCTGCTGCTTCTCTAAGAGTTCTGAGCATCGTTCTATTGATTTCAGAACGTTTCTATGCCGTGATGTGTATTCTAGAACACTCTTAAGCTCACCGTTTGGTGTCCTGTCGGTTCTAGAACATTCCTAAGCTTGATTCTTTGTTGTGTGTTGGTTCCTGAACCATCCAAAGCTTTAGTATTGATTTGGTGTTCAGTGTAGAACATTAGTAAGCTTGAATATTGTTTGTGTGTTGATTCTAAAACGTTCAGTATTGTCTGCCTGTTGGATCTAGAACATTCCGAAGTTTGAATATTGGTTGTGTGTTGTTTCCTGAACATGCCTAAGCTGGAGGATTGGTTTTATATATACCATATGTATATCATATAATATATATCATATTACTTATGTAGATCATCTTCAAAAACTTGAGTATTTCTTGCGGGTTGGTTCTAGAACATTCCTAAGCTTGAGTATTGGTTGTATATTGGTTCTAGAACCTTCAAAAGCTTGAATATTCATTGTGTGTGGTTCTAGAACATTCCTAAGCTTGATTATTGGCAGTGTGGTTATTGGATCTAGAACATTCCTAAGTTTAAATATTGGCTGCGTGTTGTTTCCTGAACATGCCTAAACTGGAGGATTGGCTGTGTGTTTGTCTAGAACATTCCTAATCTTGAGTATTGGTTTTATATACTGCATATATCAACTTTTAAAATCTTGAGTATTCGTTGCGGGTTGGTTCTAGAACATTCCTCAGCTTGATTATTGGCAGTGTGTTTATCGGTTCTAGAACTTTCCTAAGCTTGAGTATTGTTTGTGTGATGGTTCCAGAACATTCCTAAACTTGATTATTGGCAGTGTGTTTATCGGTTCTAGAACATTCCTATGCTTAAGTATTGTTTGTTTGTTTGTTTGTTCTAGAACATTTCTACCCTTGGCTTGTCATTGTAAGTTGGATTTAGAGACCATACCGACTTTTGGCTATCGGTTGTTTGTTGGTTCTAGATTGATCCAAAACATTTCTAAGCTTGATGATTGGTTCTAGAACATTTATAATCATTTTTTATATTGGCCTGAAGCTTTCCAGGGCTAAGGTGAAAATCAGTTTTAGAACGTTCACAAACTACAGCTACAAAAAAAACCATACAAGCATAATGTTTCTAGAACATTCAGAAAAAAATATTTGGGTTGTAGTACAGTACGTACGGTACATTCCAAATGCACATATTATACTGATTTTAGAATTAATTTTAAGTAAAGTTGCTAACTAAGTAACTTGAGTTTTAGAGCTTATAGAGAACATTTTAGTGGCATGTCGTCTACTGGTTCTAGAGTAGTCCAAAGTCCTGGAGCTCTATAACATGGGTCTTGGGTTATATGTCTGTAGCTATGGAACATTGTAAGCCGTGTTACACATTTGTTCTATTTATATCAGTTTAGAATTAGTTAATAAACATTGTAACACATATTGTGTATTAATTGTAGAATATTTAATAAGCTGGAGTCTTGAACATGTTGCCTGATGATTCTTGAACATTCTCGAACAAGATTGCATCTTGATTGTGAAAACAAAAAAGTTAATTCTGGAATATTTGTGAAATACAACAGAACATTTTAAGGAATGTTGATGTTTAAA
>JAOVVA010000029.1:2618682-2636364 GCA_028565275.1 Leiocassis micropogon | reverse complement strand
ATAACATCCAAGCTCTGATATGTTTCTGAGACATTCCTGAAACCAAATCTTTGTCCTCTGCTCTCCAGGCGTGTTTGTGTTCTCGGCGGTACCCCAGAATGTCACAGCGATGTTCCCCTCAGGCGCAGGCATCGAGGTCAGAGGTCGCGGAGGGGTCATGACCCTGACTGTTTTACTCCCGCAGGAGTTTATGAATCAAACACAGGGCCTGCTGGGAACAATGAATGACGATCCTGAAGATGATCTGATGTCCAGAGACGGGACGGTTCTGGGAGGAGACAGCAGCGCTCAGGACATTTTCGCATTCGGGGCAGGATGTGAGTCTTTTTTATTTTATTATAATAATAAAAATAAAAAAAAACTCAGCTTAATCTTATAGATCCTCTTATTTGGAAGAAAGTTTGTTTTATTTGCATGCGAGTACAGATATCTTTAATAACAAGATCGAGCTAGAACCTTTCCTTGTTTGAGACGAGTTCATACAGGATTTCCTAAATCTTCTGTACAAACACAACCAAATGAATGTATTTATTTCACCGCAAGATCAGAATTTTTTATTTCAAATATGTAATTTAGGTCTTATTCAAAATTTACGTGTTTGTTTTTTTGACTTTTTTTGTTTCACTGAGTTAAAGTCTAAAGTATTCAAGATAGATGGACGAAAAAATGGATCTGTTTAAATTCCTGTTTTAATTTTTTTCCTATACAATATTGGTAATATTAATTTATTATTAAAACATTGTAAAGAATATCATCTCACATAAGGGTTAGTTTAGAAAACGTGGAGGTAATACAGTACAGTGAGACAGTTTACTCTCCTGATTGGTTGAGGGTAAACACAAGGGACGTTCAAGTCAAATCGGGACTCGTGATGAAATTTATGGTGAATGAAGGTGTAAAAGCGACTGACATTTACAGAAGACAGTAAAATATTTGAACGTTGCGAACGCTTTAAAGAAGGCTATACGTCTGTGAATGATGATCCTGGACTAAGTGTCTCAGAGCTCACTGCATTCAGTGAGTGGAACGTCTGATCCGTGAAAATCAGCAGTGCTAACGGGAAAAAGAGACACATCTGTTAGTAGGAACTGTACACACAATCATTAAGCAACAGCACTTGTACGTTACGGGAACTCAGCTGGGAGTTATTGCCACATACCTGTACAGTCCTGACCTCACTCCAAGACATTTCCACACGTTTGGGCCATTAAAGGAGTTCCTGGGAGGCCGGGGTTTCAGACATGGATCAGACAGTCAGTCCGATCATAGCTCCGGCGTACTGAGAAAACTTTCTACTGTACCTTGATGGTGTCCAAGCACTAGTGAAACACTGGGGTAAATGCATTAGTGTATCAGGGGATTATATAAAGACATAAAGGGAGTTTTAAACTCTTATAACCGTCTTCTGTTATTTTGCACAATCAAGTCCCGCTTTGATTTGATACATTTAAATTTGTGTACATTTTTTTTTTTTTGCTAATGAGAGAGAAAAAAAATAAGTGAAGTGTAACTTTTAAACTTATTCATTTCCATGTGCACATGTTTTTCTTGTTGTTAATTATTTTAATGACGTGTAATTACACTCCAATAGAAGCTCATAAAAAGCGTTCTCCTTATGGGTTTCATAGTCATGCTTTTTTAATGGAAACTCTACATCAGTTGTTTGATATCTAAAGCTTTAATTTTATTACCTCGTTATTGTGTATCAGTCGAGTCCAGAGTCTGCATGTGTTTCCTGCTGAGATTCAGTGTAATTAGAATAAGCTAATGCAGCAAACACTATATGGCTTGTTTCTCTTCAAACACTAAAAAATACAAGCGTTCTTTTAACTAATACTACATTACGTCATGTGTTTTCGTGTGTTAACTACGATAATATCGTTATAAAGTGCCTTCGAGACGTCATAATTTAGTAAAGCTGGGGTTTTCCATTTAACTTCATATTAGCTTTTTTATGTAGACGTACAGTAAGGCTGGTAGAAATGCGTATTGGTTAAGCTTCAGCACTTTAAAGAAACCTGCATACGGACACTGCACGAGCAAATCACTAAATATGTCCAACCTGTCATGGACAAATTCAAAGCGATTACGAAATCTACTTTTTCAGGAAGATATATTGTCCCTTTCTCATCAATATCTTTTAATTAATTAATAGGGAAAAGTCTGTTGTTGATAATAAAAAAACGTGGCAAAAATGATGCCTGTGTCCATCCTGTCATGGAAGGACTGATGACAGAGTGGACATTTTTTGCTAAAGTTTTTTTTTTTAAGCATTTAATGAGTACTACTGTTTATGTACTGTACTGTTTTACACATAACTTTTGAATTTCAGAAACTTTTTTTATATTTATAGGTTTATTCTTATGACAGGGTGGACATGTTAAGCTTGACATCATCAAAAAAAAATCTTTACAAATATGATGAAAATGATAGTTTGTCAATCACTCCGTCTTGCCTTTCTTTCTTTCTTTCTTTTTTCCTTCAGGGGCCGTTACAAACGCGTCCTCTCTCTTCACCTACGACTCGGAGCATCTTCTCAACGAGTACTCCTTCTCCCCGAAGCACGATCCCTCGTTCGTCCCGCAGTTCTCCGTGACCGAAGACACGTCTGATCCACTCCTGAGTCCCACGCTGAAGATGTGTGTAGGAGACGGAGCTCAGTTCTGTAAATACGACGCACTGAGCACACGCAGCCTGGAGCTGGGCAACAACACGCTGCATGCTGTACGCGCTCACACGGCCACGGCGAGGGACCTGCAGTCTGGTGAGTCAAATAGAGTTGAGGACGATTTACATTCGGAAGATTCTTTCTTAAGGGGGATTGCAAATGGGGATGATGAAAGGAAATCTAATTACGGGGATACACAGGGTCTCATGGGCGTCCTGCAGGAGTCCACATAGTCAGACGGTGTCACACAGGGTCAGACGGGGACTTCTTA
Organism: Leiocassis micropogon; assembly: GCA_028565275.1. Taxonomy (NCBI): domain Eukaryota; kingdom Metazoa; phylum Chordata; class Actinopteri; order Siluriformes; family Bagridae; genus Leiocassis; species Leiocassis micropogon. The sequence continues at coordinate 2,633,425 of JAOVVA010000029.1, read as the reverse complement.
AGCCTTACAGCGTCAAACGGGGTCACACAGGGTCACCCAGGGATACACATGGTCAAACATACTGTAGTCACACAGGGTCAAACATGAAAATGCAGGCCACGCAGGGACACACAGTGTCCCATTGGTGCGCACAGAGATACACAGGGTCGCACCCTTCATAGGGTCGCGTAGGGACACACAGGGGACACTGAGGACAGAAGCGATGCTGACATGCCAAACCCTTTATAACCTCAATATATATGATATTTCCGCACTTTGCACTTTATAGAAAACCTCCTCAGATCTGATAAGATTTAAAAATCTCTCATCAGCGTCGGATTATCACTTCTCAGAGATCACATGACTAACCTTTAACCTTTTGTCTCTCATATAAACGCGAAGACGTTAAACCATTAGAGCAGGCTAGAGGTTAATTCATACTGTGAAGGACTTATTTATCTCAGACATCTGTACAATAACTGCTTATTATAATAATATTAGTAATAATAATAATAATAATAATAATATAATCCAGCACCTTCCTGATGATCTAGACCACGTTATAATTCGGTATTAAATATTTTTTATTTAATATTTAATTAATCCCTATAACTTAAAGAAAATGTAATTAACTGGAATTTAAATATCGGTTTATTCTTTAAATGGGTTCGATTATATTTAGAGAATATTTATTGAAGTTTTTATTTTTTAAATGTATTAAAAAATGTTATGTCCAAAGCACACCTTCTCTGTAGGGGTTGTGTGATTGTTCCTGTTGGAGAACCCTTATAGATTCGGTTTTTAACCTTTTTAGGAAACACTTTCTTTTCCAATGAACCCTAAAAGAGCGAACCTTTTTCTTTATTCTTCTTGTTCACTAAGAGTTAAGTGTTTTTTTTTTTTAGTTATTAATTAAACAGTTAACAAACAAAAGCTCTAAAACCTATTGACCCTGGGGATAAGGGCACCTACTAAGGAAATCAAGGTGAATTAATCTATAAAACTATTATTATTATTATTATTATTATTATTATTATTATTATTATTATATATTATTATTAATAATAATAATAAGAAGAAGAAGATGAAGAAGGAAAGAATTATTATTATAATTTTTTAAATTATTATTGTTGTTTTTGTTGTGATTAATTATTTTAAGAATAACTTTCTAATATCGCTTTGCAATTTAACACAAACTTTTATACTCGTACTAACTGACTGAAGTATGAGAGCCGTTCAAGTCAAACCGGGACTCGTGATGAATTTTCAGGTGAATGAAGACGTAAAAGTGATTAACATTTCCAGAAGACGTCAAGCACAGTACGGTGATGAGACTCTCAGCCCCAGTAAAACATTTGAACGGTGTGAACGTTTTAAAGACGGCCGTATGTCCGTGAATGACGTGATTGACGTTCCCGTGTCGAGGTGGCTCGCGAGTCGAACGTCTGATCCTTGAAAATCCACAAATAACTTATCGTCAAGTTGCGCAAGGGATGCAGGGCTCCTAGTCTAAACAGGGGCAGACTGACACACACACCACACCACTACAAATAATCCCCAAGGCTGAAAATAAGGAAAAACAATATATGAGAAAAAAAACCCGCTCAAGAACATGGACGTGGCTTATCCTTCATAAAGCAGTGAAATTGAAAACCTACTGTACCTACTGAGTGATAAATGTAGCATCAGTTTCTAAAAAAGCAAGCAATACCGTATTTGCCATTTCTGGATTGTTTGGCATCTCAATAAAAGTATGATATTGTTGATCCGTAAGTAAAAGCACCCTAAGAGTGATTAGATTAGTTACACTCTGAGACGGGACTAAAGTCTGATTACAGACTGCCGACCCATAGAGAACGGTACTGTAACATTAAATAATGAGATCTTGTGATGCCACTGGGTGAGGACTGGAAACCTTACACCCCGAGTACAGTATGTTCTGATAGTTATTATTACCTCATTTGGATGGTGTTTCCTTGAATCTGAGAATCGGAGCATCTAATTCATATCATCAAAGCAAAAGGTTTGAGTGCAACGGTCCCAAATTTCATTCGCCCCATTATGTGAGGCTCGTTCAAGTCAAACTGGGACTTTAATTGTTCTGCGAGTGAAAACTCTCTTTATTCCTCTATATAATCCCCTGCTACACTAATGCACTCATCCCAGTGTTTCACTAGTGCTTGGACACCATCAAGGTAGAAAGTTTTCTCAGTACGCTGGAGCCACGATTAGACTGCTTGTCTGATTCACGTCCAAAACGCTGGCCTTCCAGGAACTCCTTTAATGGACCAAACATTTAAATGTGTGACTTAATGATGTTTATTTTTCTTCTTGCTCCTTCTTGAAAGTTTACTCTTCTTGTCATTGTCATGAAGGTTTTGTACGTGAAAGCAATACACGATCATGATCACGAAGGCCGTCCTCAGCTTGGGAATCAGACTTTGCATCCATCACTAACGTTAAGGGATTGGTGATCTCAATCTCAGCTCATTTCAGGGTGAGACAGAGTGTTGAGCCAGTTTCTGTAAGGTTTTCGTCATAACCGAATGAGGATTTCCACTGGAATGTTGCATCACCACTACTGGAAAACAAGCAGTAAAAGACAAAATGTAGCTTAAATAACACGTACACATGCATGAGAGAAATCTGCTAGCATTCGCATCTCATATGGCTGAACGCAATTGAACGTGACGTAGTCATTTAATTTTTATTTGATTTGGTCAGAAGGTACAGTAGGTGTTGATTCATTTCTTGTAACAGCAGCTCTGACAGTAGTGCAGCTGCACATCAGAGGTCCATATTAATACTAGTGCTAATTAATAAAGAAATGCATGACAAACTGGTTGGAGGAAACTGATTATGCAGTTGTATAATATCTCAAACGTTAACAACGTTTAACAAATGTTAAATTAAGATCTTTTAAATGGCACCGGCGCTGCATGCAGAGGCTGGGTGGTATAGGGGTGCGGCAACCCGCCGACAACGGGGCTGGAACCCGGATCCTCAGATACGAAAATCAACAGCCTCGAGCCTGAGCCACCTGAGCCACCGCTCCCACATCTTACATCTAATGTATTCTTGTAGAAATATTTCCCCTTGAATGTAGCTCGAGCACAGAACATTTTATCCAAACTTCCATCCAGAAGCTTTTTATAATGAAACTCGCCGTTCAGCACCTGCTGATGTTTCCTCCGTCATCTTATTATCCATAATGATAAAGTGCGGTTATCACACACAGACGGGTAACCGTGCTGCCATTATGGGAAGCCATTAGGGTCAAACTTGGTCATATGATTAAAGCATTAAAAAATAGTCATGTGTTAAAATTTCTAGATTAATCACATGCAGTAGTGCGTTAATATTGACATCCCTAATACTGTATATAGACTTGTAATTGAACATAAAAACAGAAAGGTTTTACTCATCTGAATGCAAAATGCAACATGCAGTGTTAATTGTTAAATATACCAGTATAATGTAAATAGAAATGCCGCTATTGTTTTGTTAATGTGCTTTTACACACTTCGACTCTCACACACTTTGTCTGAGAGATATTGTGAATATTTTGTGGTGACTTTTGTGTTTTATGTTTCTTCTGACCCTCAGTGGTGTCCTGTGGCTGGCTACAGCCGCCCAAGTACGGGAACAAGGAAGGAACGCTGTATTTGGAGGGGGCTTATGTCAGATTCTCCTGTAACCATGGATACCGCCTCTACGGCTCACAAGAGCGCGTATGTCAGGAAGACGGACGGTGGTCAGGGGAGGATGTGCATTGTGTTTCAGGTGAGCTGTGGGTCGCCGTTCAACAGTAAGGGTCATATAAGTGTATGATATAATATTATATCACAATATCTAAAATAAATAATATCATATAATATTAATAATAATAATAATAATAATAATATTTTACATTTTATAATATAATATAATATGGCAAATTTTATCTTTAGTTTAATTGTATTTTCTCGTGCACTTTGAATATGTTTTATTTATTTTTATTATTTATGCCTTTCAAGTTCGCAAGGACCCTTAAAACAGATAAATAAAATAGACATTAAAAAGGTAAGAAAGTAAAAACAGCATTTACTAAATAATTGAGAATAAACTCATTAAAAATAAAATAGTAGACAATTAAGATCCGCAAGATTAAATATTTTATAAAATAAAATAATATAAGATAAAACAATTAGTGATCAATATGCAGAAATCAAATCACTAATATAAGTAATGAAATAAATAAATAAATAAAGTTATATAAAACAGACTTTTTCTGTTTTTCCTATATAATAATAATAATGATGATTAATATTATTTCATTATTATTATTATTATTATTATTATTATTATAAAGGAAAAAAGAAAAAAAATTGTTTTGATTTCTCATCTTTAGAAGATGATTAGGGCCACCAATAAATTATGACTTTTTCAGAATTCTGACTTCAGACCTGATCCTCTTCCATACTCCCATCCAGTGTGACTCCCGGTCAGTGCTGTAGTGTAGAGCGCTACTCACTGAAACACACACTATGTGGCAGTGTTTACACACCCTGAAGCCTGTGTGTTTGGTGTTTCACCGTGTGCTCATGCCGTTTCCTTCAGAAGTGTGGAAGTAAGAAAAATGGCCTTGAAAAAGAAAATCTAAAATGTAATAGTTTAAAAGAGTAAAAGTTTTGTATTTAGAGAATAAATAAGTGATAAACAGTCATGTGTTCTTATTTCATATGACAAAAGTGTAAAAAAAAAAAATTATATGCATGCAGTGTGTTCATGCATTCTGGTGGAAATAATTAGTATTTACTGATAAACAGAAAACCTTGCATGATAATTAATTATTATTTTATTAAGTGTATTGTTTTATGATAAAGTCAAATAATTCTCTGTGATTTATTTAATTTATTTTGAATTCATTATTAATGAGTAAAGTGTCTCATTTGGGGTTTTTATTCAGTACCATTGGTGAATATTAGTGCTTTCCGTGAGATTGGTGGCTAATTTCAAAGATGCCAACGTCTGTTGCTTTGTTTAAACCGTAACTCATTCATGTTGTGTTCGTCTCATTTCTCGTTAGCTGTGGGTGAACGTCTTTGCCTTGTTTATCGTTTCCTCTGGATGCATTTCAGTCCAGAGCTCAGGAGCAGATGGTGGTGGGTTATGGTAATCGTTAAGCCTGTTGCCCAACTCCAGGCGCGTGAATGAGAACCCCATGCTTGGCATGTTTTTCGTATTTCCCAGACCTAACACATCTGATTCAACTCAGGTAATTAACGAGACGAGTCTGACGAGTTAAAGCCGCGAGAATGAGAACGTGCAGGCGTGAGAAACCTCAGACGTGCCAAGTTAACAGCGTAAAGCCCAGCAATGCTACGAACGACTTAAACATTACGTTTATAGGATAGGAAGTCTGTACACAGAGTGTACAGTGTATGTACGGTGTGCTTATTACACTACGTACAGCTACAGTATGTCTCGGGCCTCCTTTGAAGCTCTGAGGAAAATCGTTCCATCTGGACGATCGTGCATTGCGCGCGTCTCGAGCAGTTCAGTTGGTCTTTCTGCTAACAGCCTTTTCCACTCCATGCCAAATACGTTTGATATGATTGACATTTCGGGGCCGTGATCCCAGCTGCTGAAGCGGTGAATCACCGGGTGATGAAAAGCATGAAATGTTTGCCAAGTCCCCAGGGGATACCAAGGGGCCCTCAATGGCTTACTTTGGACTGTGGCTCTTGCATTCGTTTCTCATCTCAGCCACTAGGGGGTGGTCAAAGGTCTGGAATAGTTTTTTCTTCAAGCCGCTCCATTTTCCCCAGCATCCCGGGCTTTTTGGGGGTCTTAACATGCTCAAAAACTCATGAAAACCGGCAGACAGGTTGGAATCTGCGGGCATTATGATGCCAGAGTGTCTCACACGACATTTTGCTGCGTAGCTCATACACACTTGCAAGTATGCACACGAAACCCGGTACACATTTGGGGTTCATTGAGCTGAACAACTTCTGCATTGCATGTCATAGGCTCTACTCAATAGGAAGTCAGTTATTTTGGTCCGTTTGCAAAATGCACTCAATGGATTCCTCCTTGGAGATTTATACGATCGGCAACGTATGAAACATTAGCGTATGTTGTACAATATGGCGATGGCGCAGGGTGCTTGGGCCCGCTCATCATTGCTTGCAAACTATATTTACATTTAAAATTACATCATTTGGCAGACGCCCTTATCTTCTGTAGAGTGACTTACATTTATTTCATGTATTTCATGTATTATTCATGGGATATGAATCATTCTGGTTACTTTTGCCTTCAGGTAGCATTTAATAAATCTCATTTGATTTACTTTTAGCTTCCTTATTGCTCGCCAAGTCATCGTTGTTTTGGCTTTTATCTTACTTTTCCTGTTAGATGTTTGTTTAAGGGCAGGTTGTTACTTTCACCTAGTGGTGTTGATCATTAGACTTGCCGAATTTTTTTAAGGGCAGATCCGAGAACTCAGTAGTTCCAACTTAGCCATTGATAACGACGTCTAGCGAGTGGTCTGGTCTAGCAAGTATTTATTTAGCCGTCTTCTCCTTCGACCTCTAAAATGTTGTTTTGTCCACTAATCGTTATTAGTTATTTCTTTTCTTATCAGTCCTGGTTAGACGACGTTAAAGCCGACTCCCGCGGTTCTTTTCAAAGGTCGAGGTCAATTGCAAACAGACACTCCTGCTTCTTCTCAGCAGCTTTTCATCAACGGTCCAAATTCATTTGTAGAACAAAAATGTCAAGTTTGGACTCTATAGGATTTTCTATCCTTCTTCTCCTTGTCACTTCCTGACTTCATCTTCAGAGTACAATCTTTCCAGAAGCAAAACAAGACTTCATTTTTATTGCATTTTTTTTTTTTTGCCCTTTAAAGAAATGACCTTTTGGTTAACGTAAGCCTGTAGTTGCAACCATCACTGTCACGTCCAAGATCAGAACTTGGCAATCGAGTCATGACCACGTCATAAGGGGCTCAAGTCGTAATGACAGCAAGAATGAACACCATCAAACTTTCAAGATCAAGTTGTGTACTGTGCCAAGGATGGAACTGTTCTCTAGAAACAGCAGTTACTTCTTGCTTAACGTTGAAAGTAAAAAATAAAAACATTATTTTTTACAAACTTTCAAACAAGATCAAGACCATATTTCCCGAGAATGTTGAGACAAATCCAAGGACAAATGCAAATAAGACTGACACAAGTCCAAATCAAAACAGAAAACATTTCAAGTCTAGCCTCGAGTCATCAGACAGATTTATGACCCTTGTACTACATTTCCCTGGCTTTAGCTCACACGCTTTCTTTTATAAAAAAAAAATTTCCTCGTTGAAAAGTAACAAAACATGATGGTTATTGTCAATGCAACACAGCGTTTGCAGCTACCGTCGCATACACCTGTGTATTTACTAAATTCCACCGTCAGCACATCTGGGGCGGCCCCGGGCTTTCTTATTAAGCCGAATCAGATGTGACGCTGATGGAATTTAACGAATAGCCGATGTGCCCTGACCGGAGGTTCTCCTGCGGGCTGCTATTCTAATATCATACTAATCATTTTTGTAAATGTCTCAGTTCCTCTGTCTCTACAGTATCTCCTCCTCCTCCTCGTCTCTCTTTATATTTTTAACCTCAGAGTTTTTTATCGTCATTAGAGCAGAACCACACACACACACACACACACACACACACACACACTTCCTCAGTGATACACATCTACAGGATGGCTCCATCCAGAATCAGATCTGGAGTTTATCCACCGAACACATGAAGACACTTAGCTGAGACACGGTTCATTTCTCTTGACCTCTGCTGAGGTTTTGGGGGGGATGTTGTGGGAAAAAAAAAAGAAAAAAACACACGCAACTGATAACTGGAGACCACCTGTGTGTTTCAAAGCTGACCTGAAATGGTGGTTGAAGGATGGATTTTAGACCACAATAATTCATTAGTATGGTGTAGGGCCTCATTTTGCGCCCAATACAGCATCAGATCATCTTGGGAATGACAGATACATGTTCTACACAGTGGCCAGAAGGATTTTGAGCCATTCTTCTTGCAGAATACTGGCCAGGTCACTATGTGATGCTGGTGGAGGATAACATTTCCTGACTCGCTCCTCCAAAACACCCCAAAGTGGCTCAATAACATGTAGATCTGGTGACTGTGCAGGCCATGGGAGATGTTCAACTTCACTTTCATGTTCATCAAACCACTCTGTTGTGTGTATTGGTGCATTATCATCCTGATACACGGCACCACCTTCAGGATACAATGTTTGTACCATTGGGTGCACATGGTCCTCCAGAATGGTTGGGTACTCCTTGGCAGTGATGCGTCCATCTACCACAAGTATTGGGCCTCGGGAATGCCATGATATTGCAGCCCAACCCATCACTGATCCACCCCCATGCTTCACTCTTTAAAGGTTTGGCCACCAGGCTGGTCAAATTTAGTCATGAAACCTCCAACAATAAATTGGCCAGTCTTTCAGTTTCATTGTCCAATATATACACACACACAGCGCCCACCACAATTATTGGCACCCCTGGTTAAGATGTGTTCTTAGGCTTCTAATAAATTCATTTTTTATTTAAACATGAGTAAAAACTGAAATAATTGTGAAACAGATGATTTTATAAAAAAAATAATAAAAAAAACTTGAATTAATGGTTAGATTTTTCTACAATTTCAGTGTGAGATTCTGCTTCTGCAAATTGCAGGGGTGCCAATAATTGTGGAGGGCACTATACACACACATACACACACCAGTCAAAAGTTTGAACACACCTTTTTAAATCAATATTTTTTGTTTAGTGCTTTATTTTTTACATTTAAGAACAATATTGGATTTTTAAAAATATATGAAATAATTATGTAACAACAACAACAACGACAGTCAGTTGTTATTTTAAGACATGAAGATCAGCTGTTCTGGAACAGTTCTCACAAGAACAGTATTGTATCAAGTGCATTTGTAAAACCCATCAAGCTCCATGATGAAACTGTCTCTCATGAAGACCTTCCCAGGAAAGCAAGACCAAAACTGAGCTCTGCTGCAGAGGAGAAGTTCATTTAGAGTCACCAGCCTCAGAAATCACCAGTTAACCTCAAAATCACCTCAGATTAGAGCCGTTATGAAGCTTTACAGATCATAAGTAGCAGATATTCATCTCAATATCAACTGTTCAAAGGAGATTATTGTGTATTTTCGATTATTGCAATGTTTTAAAGTGTAGAAATAAATAAAAATCAGTGAAGAACATGGAGTTAGAAGGTGTGTCCAAACTTTTGACTGGTAGTGTAGTTTCCGAGGCAGCTCTGGCCCCTCAGGGCAGGACTCCACATGACCTCTGGCAGTGTGCTGTGGTGTTTGGCAGCAGATCCTTTGGGTGCTGTTGGTTGTGGGTTGGGTCACCGTGGATTGGATTGGATTTTATTTGTCCAGCGCATCCCATGGGAGCTCGATTGGATTGGGATCCACACCAGAGTTTGGAGGCAGGCTCAGTCAGTGGCGTTTGGAGCAATGACTATCTTCAGTGGTTTGTGTTGCTTTGGCTTTTCCGTGGGATCAGACCAGAAGAGCTGGCTTTTGATCTCTTGGGTGGCCAAACAGTCACCAGTTATACACCAGTTATTATATTGTTTACTGGAGTATAATTGGTAACGTATAAGTGTTAATGTGTTAATATTACGTGGTGGTAATGTTTTATGTATGCATTTATATATATATATATAGCTTTTTTTTTTTGCACAAGCTGTTAGCGTTATGGCGGAGTCCCAATGGAATTTCTTTTCTCCTATTGATGCGACTCAAAAGCAAAAAAAAAAAGCCTTTGTTACACACACTGTTCGTTTCCCAGAAACTACTTTTCCCTCTTTCCTCTCCTCCTTTTGTCTACTTTCTCTCGCCGTCAGTGATGACAGAACCCGAGTGTCTCTTCTGTGGGCGTTTAATGATTAAAGTTTTGATTCAAAGAAAGGTGAAGTCGATGTGAGGGATTTAAGGATTTACAGACGGATTTAGAAAAAAAAAGGACACTAACAGGTGGGAGACAACGCATCGTCTCTCCTCCTGTCTTCTTTATCTTCTTTGTGGTCGTTTCTTTTTGTTAGTGATGACGGAAAACTCCTGCAAATCCCGTAATGCCTGATATAATTATATAGCATCTCGCTGCACACGCCGATGTGATGACATTTAAAAAAAAAAATATTTTGTGAAAGCATGAAAAAAATGGAGACATGAAACAAACAGAGCTCATTTTGATTATTCAAGATTCATGAATATTTGCGCATTTAAAAAATGTATATAAATAAAATAATATAATAAGTAAAAAAAGGAATAAAATAAATAATAAATAAATAAGTAAATAAATAAAATAAAATGTTAAGTAAAAATAAATAAAAACAATATAAGAGTACATAAGTGAAAATACATAAATAGTAATAAAATGAATAAAAAATAAGGACAATGGAAAATAATAGTAAAACGTATAAAAATATTTTACGGTATTTTGTAAAGTGCATCAGGATGTTATGTTGTATCGGGTCACAATGAGGATCTGGAGTGAAATTAAAATAAGATGTACTGTTAGTTATTAAAGCCTGAAAGGAACATATAATGAAGATAAAAAGGCAACTATGTCACAATAAATTAAATAAAACCCAATAAAATAACAAAAACAAAAGGAAACTTCTGTCTATAAACATTAGCTAAGTGATAATTTGTACCAGGTTGTAAGTAATGAACGTGTTTTGCATGTTGGATTTTATTTTAATTAATGTTTTTGACGTTTTTAATGAAAGACACACCGTCGTTAACCCACTTCCTGAAAGATGCAGGTTGTTATTTGCGCTGTTGTTGATATCCGCCCTCGGGTGAACACAAACCTGGTGAGGTACAAACCTCACATAACTGGTGCTCCAGATGTTTACAACCTTTAACCTTTAAGGAAAGGTGAATTAAAGCTGCAAGTTGGTCCGCTGTTAGTTTGCAAAAGTGGGTATCACATGGGTTCATGAGTGACGTAACAGGAAAAGGTCATAGGGTTGAATCCCGATGATGCCACAGCTCCCCACAGACAGGTGTTCTTGGAGGCAAAATTGTCCGTACTCTTGGAGCGAAAGGAGCATTTTGGAGTGTCTTCTTGCTTTTTATATCAATCATGTGAGCTCACGCAGGTGGAAGTGGGTGGATAGCGCTTTTCATCTGTGTGTCTTACTGTACGTCACCCGCTTAACGTCCTGTGAACAAGCAGTTTAAAAAGATGCGGTCAGTTAGTTAAAAGTGCTGCAGAAGAAGCGTGTGATGGTCTCGACTGTAACAGGTATCCTTTGATGTTACTGTAATTCTCTGATCACTCTGTAAGTCAGTGTGTGTTCATTTCATGAAGGACTTTTACTGTGATCTGAAAAAGGAGGACACTTTCTCTTCTTTTTGTAGTGTAAATAAATCTTCACACACACACACACACACACACGGAGGTTGTAACCAGGAGCAGAGAGGTAGATGATTGCAGCAGGATCAGGGCTCTTAGTCTCTTTATCTCACTTTCTGCGTCTCTGAAGCCCACATGCGCCGGTGTTTAGGGTGACGAAACTGGCGCTCCAGAACACGTTCCCGCATCAGCGTGTCACGCGCGTGCATTCCTCCACGTTCGGAGGGAATGAGAGGGAAAGCTTGTTTAAAAGGAATGTTTTAGGTTGAACTCGAGCCTCGAATGCACCGCTGTCTTCGCTTCTTCTACAGAAGTGAATCTTCGTCCTCGTAGGGCTGCTTTCATGATCAGGACTATAGGACAGTGTGGACAGAAGTGTGTGGACGTGCATCGTCATGCAAGATAACAACGCCCTTGGATATCAGTCCTCTGTGTTTAATCGAAGTTTAGTCTTCAGCTCTTCGATAAGCGTCTCATTATAACGAGCGCTGCCGATTGTTGAACCTTTTTCCTGATGATGATGTTCCAATACTTCTGATCCTTGAGAATCCTAGAGAACTGTAAGCAGTGATGAATTTTTCAGCTGATGGTTGACTTTGAAACGTTTTCCCAGTGCTGCCAAGAGGAGTTTTAATATAACCGGAGTGTGGAAAATGTTTTAATGTGTATATGTAATTTTTATATGTATATACTGTATGTATCTTTTTTATTATATATGACTTTAAATTGATGCTTTTATTATAAAATGCATTACATGAGGTGTAATTTTTCAGGTGTAGATTATGTATGCATTTTAATAGATATACACTATATACAATATTTGGTTAATTTTTCAAATATTTATTCACATAATTATGTAACTATTTGCATTACATTTATGCAAAATCAATTATCAAAGCATGTCTCCTAAAAATAATTATTCTTAAGCATTCACATAAAAAAAAGTTATTTTTATTACTTTTACTTACAGACTATTGTCACTATTGTAACTGATGATATTCCTGGATCAGATGATCTCAGCCTCCACATCAGGACCGAAGTAATGTTTGTTTGTGTTGTTGTTGTTGTTTAGATGACATTTTGGGGATCGTACTGGGCAGCGTCGGCGCCGTCCTCACCCTGCTCGTCTTGACGATCGCTATCGTCCACTACACGCGGAAACAGAAGAGGTGAGCTGGTCCAGGGGTTATTGGTTCTAGTACTTCAGAGTGAGTTTATGTTTGTGAATTTGTTGAACACATGCAAGTGTGTGTGAGTGTGTATGAATGCGTTTGTGTTGGAATCACACACTAATTCACCATGTTTGGTAAAGTGTATATAAATGAATTGTGTGTGCAGACATGCAGTGTGTTAACAGGTGTATACGCTACTCTGTATTGGCCAGACATTTGAGTATGAGTGTGTGAGAGTGTGTGTGAGTGTGTGAGAGTGTGAACTGTATGAGAGTGTGGGAGAATGTGTGAAAGCAGGTGTGAGAGTATGTGTGAGCGTTTGTGCGTTTACATGTATGTAAAGAGCCTGCAATAGTATATGTGCGAGTGTTTGTAAGTGTGTGCGAAATCGCATGTGTGAGTGTATGAGAGTTGGTGTGAGAGCTTGTGTAAGAGTAAGCGTGTGTGGGCCTGTGTTTGCGAAAGTCTAAAACTGTGTGAGAGTGTGAGATGTGTGTGCAAGTGTGAGTATGAGAGTGTGTGTGAGAGCATGTGATAATACTGTATGTGTGAGTGTATGAGAGTGTGTAAGAGCATGTAAAAGTGTGTGAGAGAGTATGAGAGCATGTTATAGTGCGTGTGAGAGTGCATAAGCGTGTGTGAGAGCATGTGATTGTGTGTATAAGAGTGTATGAGAGAGCATGCGATAGTGTGTGAGAGTGTATGAGAGTGTGTGTGAGAGCATGGGATGGTGTGTGTGAGAGTTTATGAAAATGTGTGAGAGAGCATGCAATAGTGTATGAGAGTGAACAGTATGAAAGCATGTGATACTGTGTGAGGATGTGTGTGAGAGCATCTGACAGTGTGTGTGAGTGTACAATGAGTGTGTGAGAGAGCATGGGATGGTGTGTGTGAGAGTTTGTGAGGATGTGTGTGAGAGCATGTGATAGTGCGTGTGAGAGTTTGTGAGAGTGTGTGAGAGCATGTGTGTTATTGTTAGTGTGTGTGTGTATAAGACCAGTGTGTGAAAGTATGTTTCAAATCAAAATGAAGCCTGTCAGTGCCTCCTTACTGAACACTACAGGTGCTCAGGTTACCTGACCGGCTGTGTTCCAAATCAACATTAACACCATCACATGCCTTTGTTCGGAGCCGAGAAATAATAAAGGCGGAGGTTAAGGTGTGTGTTTGTGTGTTAAAAGGGAAAGTTCAGTACGAGATGTCCCGGCGGTCATCATTAATCTCACGCCTCTCAGGAGCAGATCAGAGCGATCGTCTCGCACGAGACGGCGAAGACGAGAAGCGAGAATATAATTAAGAGATTAAAGAGGAAGAGAACGTCCAGCCCTGTGGGTGAAAGCCATAAAACTCACCTGGACTTGTAAAATGTGATCCCCCGAGCCCACACCTGCACCTTCAGACAGGAAACACGCAATAAATCACACGGATTCTTTCAAATACTCCGCCAGAGCTTCTGTATTTACACACGCTTCTCATCAAAGCTTTTATTTACGGGAGCAGAAATATCAAATAGTTCAATATTTACACGTTGAACCTCTTTGCCTCAGTTGCGTTGTTGCTTTATTAATATTAAACAATTAAATATTTACTTTTTTATTACAGGGATCTTGGTTTTCAAACATTTCCCTCATAGCTAATGACATTTGTTCATTTTTTACATTTTCATGCTAAATCCAACCCTGTGCACCAACTACTATAGTGCGCTCTAAAAGATACTAAATTCACAGCTAAATCCCACCCTGTGCACTAATCTACTAAATAGTGCGCTCTAATAGATACTAAATCCACCCTGTGCTCTAAACTACTAAACAGTGCGCACTAAAAAATACTAAATCCCACCCTGCATACTAAACTACTAAATAGTGCGCTCTCATTGATACTAAATCCACCCTGCATACTAAACTAGTAAATTGTGCACTCTAATAGATACTAAATCCACCCTGTGCACTAAACTACTAATGAGTGCACGCTAAAAAATACTAAATCCACGGGTAAATCCCACCCTGCATACTAAACTACTAAATAGTGCATTCTAATACAGTAAATACTAAATCCAACCTGTATACTAAACTACAAAATAGTGTGCTCTAATAGATACTAAATCCACAGCGAAATCCACCCTGTGCACTGAACT
>JAOVVA010000029.1:2585228-2612344 GCA_028565275.1 Leiocassis micropogon | reverse complement strand
GAACATGCAAACTCCATGCACACAGAGACAGGAATCGAGCCTGGCCGGGAATCGAACCCGGACCCTGGAGGTGCAAGATGACAGTGCTAACCACTACACCACCGTGCCGCCCCCACTGCATCAGTTAGGGTTAAATAACTCGTTACCAGCTGATCCATATTAATCACTGCAGTAATTATCCAATGGAAGAAGCTCTTAACTATTTGTGTAGTTAAATCCAGATGGTGACTTCTTGTTTTGGCTGGGCAGTGTACCGTATATTCAGTATGTATAAGCCCGGTAAATCTATAAACCATCTTTCTTTCTCTGTTTTGGCCATCCATCCATCCATCCATCCATCCATCCATCCATCCATCCATCCATCCATCCATCCAGACTAAAACAGCATTTTTCTTCTTCACAATTGAGCGTTTCCAACCCGTCCTCAAGAGTGCGAAACAGTCAGCTTGAGTTGTAGTGTGTTGTGTGGCGTATTTCTTAAAATTAATCCAGAAGAGAAAGAAGAATGAAAGGGAGGAGTAGAATTACACATTTCAGTGTTTTAATGCTCCTAGTGTGGACGCATCATGTGCGAAAAAAACAAAACAACGTGTTAGAATTGAATGAATGTAGCTTTATTCCCGCCCCCTAATGGTGTGTGTGTGTGTGTGTGCAGTAGGTCAGGAAGCTTGTGTCTCGGCGGATGTACGTGATGGCCTTTAATTTTGTTATTAAATTGCTGTATTTTCATTTTCAGATGGATTTTATTCGTACAAAGAAACTCTGATCAGCAACCTGGAGAAAGTCCTTTGTAGTCCATGTTTTATTATATACATACAATATCATTGAACCCACACCATATTGGGCTTTATGATTTGTGTTTTAAAGTTATGACTGATCAATGTATGTAATAAAAAGTATTAGTAATAAACCCCCCTAGAACATGAATCATTATACTGAAACTATCATCCTACAGTACGTACAAAATTTACAAAAAAAACAAAACTTTGACATCAAAGTGTGAAGTAGTGTAAAAAGAGTCAATGTTACATGGTTCCTCTCCTCCCTGTATTATGCACCAAATGTAGTTACGTATGTATCTTAATTCCTTTAGTGGTGCAATTGATGTATAGTCACACTGACTCCAAAATCGATTTTTTTTATATTCATTTTTAATTTATAAATGTTTGCACACAGCACAGGATCGAATTATTTTCTATTTGTTTAGAATTCTAACAAATTACATCGAAATATTTATAAAATCGTGATAATTACAAAATCGCAATACAAATCGAATCGGCACTGAGGTATCGCGATAATATCGAATCGGGTGATGCTTAGTGATTCCCGTCTCTAGTTTGTACATAATGATAAGAGCTGAATGTATAGTCACGTTTTCAATGAACTCAATAGATTTGGTTTTACCTAAAGTTATAGTGTGCATGAGTGTGTGAAATAGAAAGTGTGTGTGTGTGTAAATGTATTGTGTCTGTACTGTGTCTGTACTTACTCTATACACTTACTCTTACAGTCTGTGTGCGCACGTGTGTGTGCATGTCGTGCTTTTCTTATCCCAGACGCTCTGGTACTTTCCAGGTATTGAGTTTCCCAGCATGCCTTAGCAAGCCCAAGTCCCACTTACCACAACTGAGTAAAGTCATTAACTCGTAAACACACACACACACACACACACACACACACGTATATTTACTGTTGATGCTTCTTTATATGAGTGCTTTAATTTCACTTAAGTGTTGTCATGGAAACCAGGTCGAACCTGATTATATAGATATGTGTGTGTGTGTATATATATATATATATATATATATATATATATATATACATATATACATATCTTTGGACTGTGGGTAAACAGGTGATGTTGTTTTTAAAAAAAATAACTTGATTGATTAATTTGCTTTGAATCCATTACAAAGGAGCAGATTATTATCTACTGTAAATCAATTCTGCTTCTCTACAGTGTGAAAAGCTCAACCTGAACTAGGGGGATATTTTGCCGTAGTTTAGCCTCAAAGAGACATCAGAAGCAGGAATCAGCATGTTAAAGTAGCTACAGTAGATAAAAGATACATCATAAATGAAAGAATCACAAATCTGTAGTCATATTCATAAATCTGCAGCAGTAAAGACATTCCTCCTTTTACAAGCACGGGTTGTGATTTATGGATAATTTATGCGAATTGCATGCGCTTCCCTTCTTACACTGACGCGCCCGTCGCTCTGGAATAGGCTCAATCTGGACTCATCAGACCACATGACCTTTTTCCCATCGCTCCAAAGTCCAGTCTTTATTCTCCCCAGCAAACTGAAACCTTTATTTCTGATGAGTCCCAATAACAAGTGCTTTTCTTATGGACATCCAGCCGTTTAGTCCAAGTCTCGTGAGTTCTCATCACATTGTGCGTGTGTGGATGGAAATGCTCGCACTTTCACTATTAAATGTAACTCTGGTTTTTACTGTTAATTTTTTACAACATGACTTCACCAAGTGATCTCCATTTATGTTTTTTTTTTTTTTCCTTCTTCAAGAAAGTTAAAGGTTCGGCACCTTTTCATCTTTCCATGTTTCGATAATGTGTTGGAGAGTTCTTAATCTTCAGTTATTTTTACACACTTTTATTTTTGGCCAGGCAGTATACAGTGCTGTAAAAAGTATTTACCTCTTAAAAAAAAAAAAATCTTTCTGCCTTTCTTTCCACTTTTACTTTTTCACCTTTCATTCCTTAATAGATTAAATCATCATTTAGAAAAACTCCATTTTGTTTGATTGCAATCATTTATGTGTGATAAATATGCAAATTCTGGAAGGGGGCAAATACTTTTTCACTGCACTGTGTATGTACATGTACGGATCCTTAAATAAGTATTCAGCCAGCTGATGGAACTGCACACACACACACACACACACACACACACACACTACGGGCAATTTGGGACTCATGCAGACAGAGATGGGAATCGAACCTGGCGGGGAATCAAACCCTGACCCTGGAGGTGAAGGCGAGAGTGCTAACCACTACAGCACCGTGCCGCCCCCAGGAACAGCATTTATTTTAAGCTTGCACGATCGTTTAATAGAAAAAAGAAAAAAAAAAAACCTTGACTCGTTGATTTTTTTCAGACTTTCTTCTTCTCCCTAGCGTTGTCCTGCTGGTGTGGCTTCTTGGTAATGTTGATATCCGCATTGATGCTGTTGATGCATAGATCGATTGATCCATCGCTGCTTCGGTCGTGGTCGCAGGTGCCGGGTTTAGAACAGTATTAATAGTATTAAGAGCATGAGGTTTGGTGCAGTTTTTTTAAGATGATGCTTGAGAGATATTTTGTCTTCTCACACTTCCTTTACAGCTCTCTGATACTCACTCAGGCTGCTCTTTACTATTTCAAAAGACCTTGAACCTGCGCTCAGCTCTCCTACACTCACGTCTGGCAGCACGAGTGGTCATTTATCCAGGGTGCAGGTTTATCCACAGTGCCAGGCACTGAAACTGCCGTCTGAAGGCATCATTGGTGACATGGTCGAGGAGAGAGGAGCGATTTCCACCACAGCATGTGCATCTCCACGTTCTGCACTCTGTTCCATACAGCGCGGCTGGACAAATGACTGCGATGTAGATTTCAGGTTTGAAGCGGATTGGCATGCTTTAATCGCAGAAGACACCACTGACGTCTCTCCATCGCATCCAAACGCCGTTGATCCTTGCTTGGAACTTTAAGTACTTAACGGTGTGCTTTTTTTGGTGGTGGTTATTAAGGGTTATTTTGCATAGATAAATGACGCCTGATTCCAACTAAAGAGCAGCTGTTAAGCCAAATAGTCCTTTTTTTATAGCATTTTTGGACATTTACATGGGTTTCCAGTGTGTGTGAACAGAAAAAAAACATCAGCCTTTTCTTTATATATATATATATAATTTTTTTCCATATTATCCTATAAACATAAGATAAATCAAATGTTTGCCTTTTCTGTTCACAATTATGCTTGAACACGCATACAAATTTCAAGCTTTGTATGATGTAATCCCAGGTGAACCCAGTTTAGATCTTTTTTTTTTTTTTTTGTAGGGAAGTCCCATTTCCTGTGTTCTGATTGTCTAGAAAAATGCACTTACACAAAGGGTCGTGTTGGGGTAGGAGCTCATTTGCGTTTAAATCCGCAGACACTGACGGAGAAGGAATTTCTGGGGATGCCAGGATGCATTATCGGAGTTTGTTTTTGTCTCACCTGAAACATTAACATATTTTGGACACCTAAAAATTACATTAATGTGTTGAAAATGACATCATATATAAAATCACATCTTTAATGTGATCTTTAATTTCTGTTCCTGATTCAATACTACACAACGTCAAACAGCCAAAGCTGGTGAATACTTGCACAAAGTAAAAGCACTGATTGTGTTGAGATCGCGCTCATGAGCTTCATCACTTCATCACCTGCAACTAAAATGACCCCTGCAGGTGAAGAGTGCCGTTATTTATGAGTCACGAGTCATGAACTGAAGGAGAGCTTGCCGTCTACGCCGGCGGATACAGAACTCCACATCAGCATAATTCAGACATGTTTTGTGTTATGCGATCCACTTTTCCGTTGTGTGTTTTTTGTTATGAGAGGCTGATTAAGGGCGAGTCTGATTTCAATACGTTTCGGTCAGTTGGAGATGACTTTAATGTCTGCGATTATAAACGTTAAAACCACAACCCGGGTGATTTCAGAGCTGGTTATTTTTATTTTGTGGTTTTGATGTTATCATGGCATCCATCATGTTTGTCGTACTGGAAAGCGTGTATCAGACAAACTTTCATCTCACAACTTAATTGTGTTAAAGAAAAAAAATCCTGTAGTATTTGTCCTGGATTCTAAGACAAGGTGCATGTTTTTATTGTGTTTGTGTTTTATATTGAGTTACAACCCAAAACTGTCCTGTAAGTGTTCGTTAGTTTCGGTTTTCTGAAGGATCCCTTATACTATACAGTATGTTCTATACAGAACCCTACAGCAGAGTTTTCTGTTTCTCTTTCAGAATTGTTCCATTAATCATCAACCCATTTATTTATATTCATTTATATTAAAAATGTATAACCCTTTTATTATTTATTTATCCTGTCTGTTTATTCACCATCTACCTACCTGTCTGCCTTCATCCACGTCTACCAATCTCTATACCTACCTGTCTATCTGCCTTTCATGTCTATCTATGTGTCTGTCTTCCAATCCTGCCTCCATACTTGACTGGCTTCCTACACTACATGTCTACCAACCTGTCTACTTACTTGTTTGCCTTCCTACCTGTCTACTACATGTCTGCTTTCCTACCTGTCTTCCTTCCGACCTATCTGTCTGCCATTCTATCTGTCAGTCTCCCCACTTGTCTATTTAACCATTCATCTGTTTACCCCATACAGTAAGTACCTGCCCGCTTACCTGTCTTCTAGATTCATACTGTACTTGTCTCCCTACCGTACGTACCTGACCACCTGTCTTCTTATCTTTGTTATACCTACTTACCTACGGTGTCTACACGTCTATCTATCAACCAACCTGTCTCCATACCTGTCTGGCTTCCTACATGTCTACCTTCTGTATCATCTCTTTTATTTTCAGGCTTGACATCACATCCATTCTCCTTGTGTTCGATGATGAGAATTAAGTTTTGTTTTTGTGTTTCTTTTCCAGAGAAAGACTGAAGGAGAGAGAAAACAGGGTGGTTTATCAGCACAACGCTGGAAATCTGTGAACGTCTTCAGCTGCTGCACTAACTAACACTCCTTTATACTGTGAGGTTTACGGTGCACTAAATGTGTTTTAAAAATCTTGATTTTGCACTGTCAGTATTAACACTTAACGGCCGGGTGTTTAAAACTTTGCTTTGTGCTGCATTTATAGCAGTGCCTTCTCACTCCAGGGCTAACGTCATTCAGGATCGATCCTTTAAACCTGCCGTAGTTATGGTCTAGTATTGTGTCTGAAGGATATAAATATAATAACTGCATGAAGGAACAATTAGGGATGGACAGGAAGAAGTACTAATATCTAATACCTAGTTATGTTTATTGACATTTAATTATATAAATGCTTGCTGAATTTAAATGAAAAGGTATCGTCAGTATTTGTGTTGTGAAAGTTCCTCATCTTCAAAATCAGGTTCTCAACGTGCTCAAGATTTAAAATGCTGCAGTTTAAAAACATGTATGGCACACCATGGCATTTCAGTTGAATATTTGGTGTGAAATCCTAAAAATAAATTTAAATAAAATAATTCTTAAAAATGTATCCGGCTTTTTCTCGACCCAGTTTATTGTTTTCATATAAACATGAAAAAAGTCTCACACAATATAAAGGTATAACATATCCAGAAGAATATCTTTGAAATATGAAAGAAGTCAGCATTCTGAGTTTAAAGGCAACACTTTGAGAAAAAAGTCAAAATTGTTTCTCAAAATCCTGAGAAAAAGCTAGAATTCTCAATTTAAAGTCAGAATTAGAAGAAAAAAAGCCAAAACTCTGAAAGAAACTTTAGCATTTTTGGGGAAAGTCAGAATTATCAGTTTAAAGTCAACATTTTGAGAGAAAATGTGAAGCCAGAAAGACAGCCAGAATTCTTTGTTTATTGTCAGAATTGTGAGGAAAAAAAGTCAGAATTTTGAGAGAAAAGCCAACATTTTGAGAAAAAAGTCAGAATTCTAAGAGTAAAGTGAAAATTCTGATGGAAAAAGTCAGAATTCTTAGTTTAAAGTCAAAATTATAAGAGAAAAATCTAAATTTTGAGAGAGAAGTCAGAATTCATAGTTTAACATCAGAATTCTGATTTAAAAAAAAAAACATTTCGAGAGAAAAGTTAGAATTCAGTTTAAAGTCAACATTTTAAGAAGAAAAAAAGTGAAGCCAGAATTCTGTGTTTATTATCAGAATTGTGAGAAAAAAGTCAGAATTTTGTGAGAAAAGCCAACATTTTGAGAAAAACGTCAGAATTCTTAGTTTAAAGTCAGAATTGTGACGGACAAAAAAGTCAGAATTTTAAGAGAAAAGTCAGAATTCTGAGAGAAAATTTAACATTTTGAGAGAAAAGTCAGAATTCTGAGTTTAACGTCAGAATTTCGATTAAAAAACAAGCATTTTAAGAAAAAAGTCAGAATTCTGAGATTAGGGTCAGTAAACATCACATAACAGCTTTTGATGAAGTGAGTGTGTTGTACAGTAATAACGTGTACTGTACAGGTGCTGCTGTCTCAGGTGTTTAGGGTAAGAGTGTTCAGGATAGGATATTGGGATGCAGAATTCCTTTGTGAATTTTGGGAATGAGGCAAATCATTGTTGGATTTCGGTCGGGTTGAAGATGCAGATTGGAAGCCACATGAGTGCAGAGTGGAGTAATTTTATTCGAGTAATATTATTAAATCTGTACATTTGTTGAATAACGGCTGGATGAGATAAAGACAGATTTGGACGCGAGTGTATCTGTGCGTCTGCAGTGATTAAAATGCACTGCCTTGAAGGGAGAAAGGAGATACGCAACGATTGGAAGGCGATGGAGTGATATTTTGTGTGTGTGTGTGTGTGTGAGAGAGAGAAAGAGAGAGAGAGACAGAGAGAGAGAGTGTCCTGCTTTAATTAGAATTGTCTGGACTGCCAGACACACAGCATTTGAAGTTGTGTGGCAGAGAAACAGGGAGAAAGAAAAAGAAACAAAACAAGAGACTGAGTCTGAACAGAGGATGTGTAATTAAAAAAAAAAAAGTTCAGCGAGAGAGAGAATTATGAAAATAAATACAGATGAAGAAAAATAAAAAGAATGACATGGATACTACAGAGTGAAAGAGTGAAGCAAGTTAAAATAAGGGAGAAAGAACTGGCCAATTAAAAAGAGAAGGAAAAGAGCAAAAGAAGGATGGCAGAAGAGGATGAATGAGGATGAGCAAGAGGAAGAGAGAGAAAGATGAAAGGGAATACTGGGATGCTAGGAAGGATGGAAAGCAAAGAAGAGAAAAGCAGGAGAAAAAAGTGGAAGAGAAAAATCTTAGAAGAGAAAGAAAGATGAAGAAATGAAAGAAGAGAGAACACGCAGGGAAACAAAAGATGGAAAGTGGACATGACAGCAAAAGAGAGAAATATATGTTAGAGGACAAAGAAAAATAGTGAGAGCAAGAGAACGGAGGAGACGCAAAGACGGAGAGGGGGATAAAAGAACGAGGGAAAGAAAAGAGATTCGGTAGAAGGACAGAAGAAGAAGAAGATAAGAGAGAAAATAGAAGAAGTAGAGAGAAAGTTGAGACTAAGAGAAGAGAGATGGAGAAAAAAGTTTTAAAAGCGAAGAGAAAAGATGAAAAGGAGGAAAATGGGATGGAAAGTGAAGAGGAACAGAATGGGAAAGAGAAGAATAAGGATGAGAAAAGGACTGTGGAGAGTGAGATGCAGAGAGATACAACTGAGAAGAGAGACAAAGAGGCAACGAAAAGAAAAAAACGAGAGAGAGAGAGAGAGAGAGAGAGAGAGAGAGAGTAGGGTGAAGTGGGTTTACTGCTGCCAGCTGTGCAATCTTGTATCTATTAGCAAAGCCAAGTCAAGTGTGTGTGTGTGTGTGTGTGTGTGTGTGTGTGTGTGTGTGTGAGTAAATAACCGCTCCCAGATGTTTCTGGTGTTTTTTTATCGTCCTGACTCTCCATTAGTGCACTGAGATGGAGGAGTGTATATGTACATAAGATTAGACGACCTTTCATCTGCTGTTTTAACACAAGTCATGATGTCTTCATGTGTGTGTGTGAGAAAGAGGGAGAAGGAGAGAGAGAAAGCGAGTGTGTGAGTGAGTGAGTGAGTGTGTGCTTGGATCTAAAGCAGTGAGCTGATCATCGAGTCGCGTCCAGCTTTATGCTGAGTGAGGGATGAAGGAGGAGTGTTTCATCTCTCTGTGGGAGCGATCCGAGCGGCTCAGGTGTAATTAGCGCCGCTGTTTCGGCCTGCGGAGGAAAATTCCCCTCACACACGTATTTGCTCAAATCAGATCACACACACACACACACACACACACACAGAGGGGTGCAGGTTGGTGTGTTAAAGCCTGTGTATCTGGGTCTCACCCAAGTCTCAAGTGTTGAGACGAACTGTTCAGTTTGTTATGGAGATATTTCGATCAATAAACCATGATGAAAGAATGATGGAGTCTTAAAGAGTCGTAAACTTTTGATTCCATCCTCGACAGCAGTAACGGCCCACGGGAGCAGCCGAAAGCCGTAGCAAAGTGAAAAATTTCTGGAGAACGAAGGTGTAAAAGTGATTGACGTTCACAAAAGACTTTAAGCACAGTAACGGTTGAGACTCTTAGCCGCAGTAAAACATTTAAACAGTGCAAACGTTTTAAAGAAAGCTGTACGTCCGTAAATTACGATCCCGGTCGAGGTGGCTTGGAGCCCACAGCAGTCGTTCCCGTGAACATTCAGCAAGTGGACGAGTTCATGGCTCCGGAGTACTGAGAAAACTTTCTGCCTTGATGGTATCCAATCAACACTGGGATAAGTCAATCAGTGTAGCAGGAGATTATATAGAGAAATAAAGGGAGTTTTTATTCTCAAAACAATGATCTGTTATTCTGCACAATCAAAAATCCTACTTTGACTTTGTAATAACCAGGTAAAAACAAACAAATGAAGGCGGATATGAATTGGTTGCGGGTTGGTGGAAAACATGGCTTTTATAAACAAACCTGGAAGTGATCTTTGTAATTCAGGAAATTCAGTTATGAAACATTTTTGTCTTGAAATGCGCTGAGAGAGAGAGAGAGAGAGAAAGAAGAAAGGAAAGATCATGTTATCGTGTTTCTGTAGAAGAAACCCTCCCCCCCCCGGCTAAGTGTGTTGACCTTTTAGGAAGTTGTTCACGGTTATTAAAAGTGTAGCTCAATGAAAAAAAAAAATCCTTTTTCACCAACATCTGAAGGTAAGAAATCAAAACTTTACCTTCTGAATAATAACAAAATTTTACTTAATGTTGCTGATGTTCCAGCTGTTTTTCCCCCCCCTTTACATAGGGAATTAAACACACCAGAACGCTGTTATAGGAAAAACTCTTTAGTGTGGCACAAAAGTTCTCCTTCCATTAACCTTAAAACAAAGCGCTCTTTACAGCATGATGATTTTTTTTTTGGTAAGTAATTTTTTTTGTAATTATCACAGGTGAATGATGTCATTGATTATCTCATTTCAGTGGCACCTGTTGTTAGGTGGGATATATGAGGCAACGAGTGAAAAGTTTTTCAAGTTGATGTGTTTGAAGTAGGAAAAATGGGCAACAATAAGGATTTAAGCGACTTGGGCAAGTGCTGAATCGTGATGGCTAGACGACTGGGCAACTCCTAAGCAGCCGCTCTTCTTGGTGGGATGCTGTGGTACTGTAAGTTCCAACCAAACATAATCTAAGGAGGGAGAACTGATGAATCAGTGACAGGGTCAAGCATGGTCAAGGCCCATCTGCTCCAATCCCACAGAAGAGCTATTGGACCATGGAGCAATGGAATGGCCTGATGAATCACATTTTCCTTTACATAATGTGGATGGCTGGATGTATGTGTGTTACTTACCTATGGGGAAAAAGTTGAGCCAATAGAGGAGGTATGATGCTCTGGGTGATGTTCTGCTGGTAATCCATGAGTTCTGCCATTCAAGTAGACGTTACTTTTACACGTACCATCTACCTAAATATGGTTACGGTGTTCCCTGATGGCGGTGGTCTCTTTCAGCAGGATAATGTGTCCTGACACACTGCAGAAATGGTTCAAGAATGGTTTGAGGAACATAACATGAAGGGGTTCGCGGTGTTGACTCGGCCCCCAAATTCCCCAGATCTCGATCATATCGAGCGTCTGTGGGATGTGCTGGAGAAACAAGTCTGATCCACGGAGGCACCACCTCGTAAATTACAGGAATTAAAGAATCTGCTGCTGATGACTTGGGGCCAGATAACACAGCACACCTTCAAGGTCTAGTGGAGTCCAGGCCTTGATAAGTCAGAGCAAGTGGACCTACACAGTATTAGACGGGTGGGTTTTTCAGTATTTCAGTGAGGTGGAAAAAAGTAAGGGATCATTGCAAACATTCACAAATCCCCAAACATGTTTTTAAAAGATGGCTTTCAGTTTGGACAAAAGGGTAAGCAGTGCTTGTTCAGATTAGGAGAAACATTTTTATACAATCGCATATGGTTTTCAACTTCTTTGAGTATTTCATGATGAGGATTTCAAAATCTGTGAATTTAAACTTTGTGAAAATGTGCATGTGTTCATGTTCACTTCACTGCTTCTCAAACCAAAATGGATTTCAGACCTGCTCCAGCTGTTTGCATTTCATTTTATTCTTTAAAAAGAAAAACCTGAAGCTCCATCTCGCACATGCACACACACACACAACACACACACAACACACACACACACACTCACTTGTTCAATCACTGAACTCTATCTCTCTTTCTCTCTCTTGAGTTTTTCCACATTTCTTATTGTTAACTGTGCTTGAACTTGACATGTGATCTTTGGCTTATTAATTCAATTTAGGTCTTATCTTATTCCTGCTCTCCCTCATGCGCCTCCCCATCATGCCGCATTTTCCTCTGAACCCTGCTGAGTCTCTCCTGCCAACACAAACACTTCTCCTCTCAGAAGCTCGCCAGTGAAATCTCTGCACTTAACACCCGTCACGCTCCAGCTCTCAGCCACAAAGCCTGCACGTTTCGCTTTGATCCTCACTCTGGATCGGCGACACACGTTAAATACAAACCCGTAGGCCTCGTCCCGTTTGGATATGTGTAATAATCTCTAGTAAACACATTAAAACTCGGCGTGAGATGGTGGTTCATACGTGAGTGCCGATCGTCCTGACTGATGTGGCTTCTTCCCAGAATCCCCCTGAAAATCTACTCGGACTTTTTTTCTGCTCTCTTCATGCCCCTGCGCGTAACGGCACCGGGCCTCGATGACGATTACGTCTAATGGACCGCTTAAAGAACAAAAGTATCCTCAAAGTCACCTTGAACTCTGGGGTTTTTCCCTCGCTTTCATCCTCGGTGTGAGTGAGACGTTGCAAGCTGCCTGTCTGATCTGAAATACTGTAGGATGGCATTCTCGACTCAGATTTGCAGATTTAGATCACACACCCTGAATTTGAGTCTCCCGGTGGTAACACTCAGATTAATACAAAAAACTTCATCTCAATAGGTTTGTTGCTAAAAAGTTTTTTTTTATTATTAATGAAAAATGTAAATTGAATATGTTAATAATTATAATTATTAACTATTATTAAAAATAATAGTAAACAGAGAATAATAAAATGCATAATAATTAAAGCAAAATATTTGAATAAAACAATATTATTATTATTATATATAACTTGTGAAGGAGTGGTGTTGTACTGAATATCAACACGACTGTTATGAGTTCCCACAAACATTATATATTATTAATATATAATGTTTACAGTTAATAATACAGTTATTTTGCTCCACCAAGACATAGGGTTAGGGTTAGCTAACCCTTCGTCCACTGGTGGAACTAACTAACTGTGACTGGTCGAACTGGCAAACGACAGTTAGTGTAATGAAAGTAAACTCTTGCCAAAGGGTGAGGAGAATAAACCATTAAAGTGATGGACAGTCCTGAGAAATTCGCGAGATTTACTTTATATTTCCACTTATTCCGCTTTAGAATATCAACTATCAACATATCAACGCATCACCACTTGATCAGGAGTTAGAGAGGGATTTGGGATTCAGACTTGTATTAGTAGCTAGTTAGATTTGTAGCTCATGTTAGCTGTCAAAAGAACACCATTAGTTCAAAGGCAGTTCAAAACAACTTAGAAGCAAGTCTAAGTGCTTATGAGCCAAAGTGTTGTTTAAGACGACATAACGTTATCAGATTTTTTCTTGCTGAAAGTGCTTCGGTGACTGGTTTTGAATGTGGGTTTTGGCAGGCAGCTGATCTCTCCTCAGTACCGCAGCCGTACAGACCTACTTTCACTCATGCTGCAACCGACAGTTAGTATAATTAACGATAGTCAGAACACCTGTGACGCAGTTAACATATCGTTAAATAGCAAAATGTAGTAAGTAATAGTAATAAACAAATACTAATTCAGGTATTCTTAAGGAAGCATGGAACCGATAGCTAATACTGGCCTGGAACGTCACCATCATATACATGGTGATGGGACATATGTAAGTCACCATCACACCAAGAAGTAATTTTTATTATTAACAGTATTTCAGTAACAGATTTTGACCATTGCATCCTTGTATCAGGATTGAAAATGATCAAAAATACCTCAAAACTCCAGTGCAAGAGCTTTCAACACCAAACACGTTTTATCTGATCAGTTACATTTGGTTTAAGTGAAACGTTGTGTACATTTAAGGTTTTGTCAAATGGATTCTTTAACAAAAACGGGCTTGGAACAAAAAAAGTTAAATAAAAATCAAAACCAATGTGACCCAGAGCTAAAATTTGGTTTTCTTTGGTGTGGTTTGTGTGACGGTATCATCTTAGCCTTTGTACCCCATCATTTGTCCTGCAAACACTTTTTGGATTTGGTTTGCTTTTATCTGACCCATCTGTCCATCCTCTCTGGTTTCATTCAGTTGTGGGCTTGGGCTTTAAGAGTGGAGCTTCACACGAGCGCTCATGTTCCTCTATAATGGAGGAAAATGGAGTAAATGGCTCTTGGCAGAGTCGGGAACCTCCTGCGGTTGCCACAAAGAACCAAGAGCTTTCTCTCTCTCTCTCTTTCACTTTTTGGTTATCGTTCCATCCAGATGTTTTACGAATATTAAGGCAACTTAAGAACGTGTGTTTGCATTTCCATTAGCTCCTGTTATGTTTGGTTTCAAACACCAGTGACAAGATGATGTCATCAAATAACACCATCCAAATACACACACACATGCTGGAACAAGCACCCGCTACGTCATCATTTATTCCGAGCCGCACTAAAGACATCTTCTAGTCTGCGGATGCTACACATGCTTCAAATTGGAATTATAGCTTTTTTCCAGATCTATTTTTTTGTAAAAATTTCCGGGACTACCCCAAAATTATGTTTGGCTGAAGTTTCGTTTATTCATTGCATCTTTTTGATTTACAGCTTTTACCACAGACATCATTGGTGTTTTCCCGAAAAGCCACCTCTTGAATGCCTCACTGTTCAGACAGGATAGGATCCATTTTTTCAAGAACAAATATTTAATACATTTAAATAATTTAAGTATAATTTTTTAAAGAATGTTTTAGGAGTAAATTTAGATTGACGAAAATTTAATTTTATGATGATGCAACTGTAATATTGATAACGTACATATGAATGTACTATTCAAACCTGTAGCTTTGATCTACTTCATGCAATGTCACAACACTTATTTTCGTTCACAGTTGCATTAAAATTTGACCAAGATCTTGTGTAGGTGGCGGGACACTCTTTAAAGTCTTCTCCAGCACACCCCAAAAACTTTCACTAGGTTTAATTAAGGTCAGGCTCTTTCACAACCTGAGAGCTGGAATATGGCCGTGCCTTGTGATAACCTGGTCATTCAGTACATTCAGGCTGCCAGCTGACTTCATTTTATTGCCACATAACATTGCTGTCTAGACCTTACCAACTGAAGCAGCCCTAGATCATTAGACTGCTCCCACAGGCTTGCGTAATGGCCACTATGCATGATGGGTGCATCGCCTCATGATCTTCCATCCAAGGTGAGACCACATGACCTTTTTTACTTTTCTCCATAATCCAATCTTTATGCTCCATAGCAAACTGAAGCCTTTTTTTCTGATGAGTCTCACTAACAAGTAGTTTTCTTATGGATATGCAGGTGTTTAGTTCCAATCCTGTGAGTTCTCATTACATTATAGGGGTGCGTGTGTGTGTGTGTGTGTGTGTGTGAGAGAGAGAAAATGGTCTTATTTTCACTATTATACATAGTCCTTTAATCCATTTCATCCATGAATCTGACTTTATAATGTTTTATATATGTTTTTTTATAAGGTTTTATAATGTGTTGTTCTTAAACAAATCATTTCAGCAACCTCCCTAGTTGCTTTCTTTGCTTGATGCAGGCTCATAATTTAACCTTTCTGAATTACAGTAACATCTTTTCAATGACCACAGGATATGTCTTCTGACGTGGCTGTTTAAGTCATAAGAAGTTATTTACAGTATCAGTTAGGGTTAAAAGAATTGTTCCAGCTGAAACACATTAATCACTGCAGTAATCATCCGGTCAAAGACTGACGTATTTGCTTACTTAACTTCAAATGGCGACTTCTTTTGGTCCGGCAGTGAACAAGAAACAATCTGATTCTAGCATGCAAATAAAATGGATGTAGCCCAGATTTGTCAGCATAAAAAGGCCAGATGTTTAAAGAGTTAGAGCTGTTTCCCAAAGGCATATTTATAATAATTTATAATAAACTCTTTCATTTTTGATTGTGTATGTGATTTTATTTTAGGTTAGGAAATTAACCTTTTTCTGTTAGTTAATGATATTTAACAAGTTGGTTAATGATTATTTACAAGTACTTCAAGAGTTTTATGTGAATGATTAAGGTTTATTTTATATAAATGTTAAGTTATAAAATATTTATATTCCTATAATATATTTATTTGTATAATTACAGGTATTCACAAAGTTATAACAACTACAAAAAAAAAAAAGCAGCTGCCTAGAATCCATACTACTGTTTCTCCCCATCTGTCCTCTTCCCCTTTTTTATTATCAATTACATTTTTCCTTTCTCTTTTTTCTCTCTCTCAGTCTTTACCTTTCTTCATTCTTCTATCTGTCTTTTTCCTCGACATTTTCTGTTTCGTTTCCCCTGCATTACCCCTGGCCCCTTTTGTTTCTTGTCCTGTTTCTATTTTTCTCCCTATCTCACTCTTTTATCTATGTTTCTCATCTTTTACCTCTTGAACTCTCTTATCTGATTGTCTATCTATAGTCTCTCCATTCCTCTTCTCCATTTCTTTCCTGCTATCATTGGTTTTCATCTATTACTTTTTCTTACATTTTTTTTTGTTCTCCCATCCCATTCTCTTTCTCTTTAGCTAGTTAGCATTAGTAGTTAGCCTTAATATTTACCAATGTGATTACAAATCCATTAAGAAAAATTAAAATGTTAGAATGTGCTGACTAGCTAGAAGGTGTTTTGAACGTTTATGGATTTGACCAAAAGTCTTTGAGATTACTTTAAACAGCAATTAAATCCTCTCAGGTTAGCTAGCTAGTTATCACTAACAGTAGAAATGCATCCTCTCAGGAAACCTCTCAGTTTAGCTAGCTAGTTAAATTAAAATAAACATATCTTGTTCAGGAATTTTCTTTGGAATCCTCTTATATTAGCTAGCTTTCAATTCAATTAAATTCAGTCCAATTCAATTTCATTTGTACAGCATTTTAACAATGGTCACTGTCGCAAAGCAGCTTTACAACTGAAATTTAAAAGAGAAAATTTGGGAAATTAGTATAAAGAAAGTGAGAGAAAATATGTACAGTACGAATCAAAATGATAAGATTGGCCATAATTATCATTATACAATTTGATAGCTAATTAGCATTCACAATAAACACATCATCTCATCAATCTTCTCAGGTTAGCTCTTGACAGCTAGCTAGCCAAGAGGCTATCATTAACAGTAGACACACATCCTCTCAGGAGTCCTGACAGCTTAGCTAGCTACTTGTCATTAACAATTAAACATAGGAATTTTTTTAGGAAACCTCTCAGGTTTTTTCAATATCAGCAGACACACATCCTCTCTGGAATGTTCTCAGGAAACTTCTCAGGTCAGCTATCTAGTTATTAAAAATTAACACACTGTTCCAGGAATTTTCTTAGGAATCCTCTCATATTCATTCCTTTTTAACCTCTCAGGTTAGCAAGCTATTCTTCAATAACAGTACACACACGTTGTTGTTTTTTTTTCAAAAATCTTCTAGGAAACACCTTCTCATCTTCTCTCAGAACACAATGAACACATCTGTTCAGGAATTTCCTTATGAATCCTTTCATATTAGCTAGCTTACTATCATTTGAAATAAACACATCCTGCCAGGAATCTTCTCAGGTTAGCTCCTGCCAGCTACTGTAGCTAGTATCATTAACAGTAAGAATGGATCCTCTCAGAAATCCTGTCATTTTAGCTCATATTAGCCAGACATACAGTATGAGGGGGTATATATTTTTTTTGAGATGATCTCTGTTTACAAGCTCTTTTTTTCGCCATACGTCCTCCCTCAGCACGGTGGTGTAGTGGTTAGCACTGTTGCCTTGCACCTCCAGGGTCCGGGTTCGATTCCTGGCCAGGCTCGATTCCCGTCTCTGTGTGCATGGAGTTTGCATGTTCTCCCCGTGCTTGGTGAGTTCCCTCCAGGTACTCCGGTTTCCCCCACAGCCCAAAGACATGTAGATTAGGCTAATTGGCGTTCCCAAATTTCCCATAGTGTGTGAATGAGAGTGTGAGTGTGTGTATGTGTGTGCCCTGCGATGGATTGGCACCCTGTCCAGGGTGTACCCTGCCTCATGCCCAAAGCCTCCTGGAATAGGTTCCAGGTCCGAACACAGGATAAAGCGGTATAGAAGATGAGTGAGTGAGTTCTCCCTCAGACGGCTTAAAACCTGGCAGTAGAATTTGCTATTGACGGTCGGGTTCCTAGGGACGGATTCTCGATGCACAATGCCTCAAATGTCAAAAAAGCATGCACTCTGTCACGCTGTTGACCTCGCCTTTTTCGGTCATGAGGATGATAGGCTCTTCCATTTGAAGACTGTTACTTCGTCTCTGGGTAATATGTACTGTACATCCAAGTTTCGTCACCGGTAATGATCCTCAACATGAAAGACGGGTCACCCATGGCACGCTGACAGAGATCTTGGCAGAGTTCTTGTCTTGACAGACAAGTTGCCGAATACTTTCGACATTTTCGGGGGTTGAGCTTGTTGAAGGTCTTACTGATCTCTTGTCATCTTCCAGTGATGTCCTTCCGCTCTTGAAGCACGCATCCCACTCAAAACACCTTGAACGACTCGTTGCAGCATCGCCGCAAACTTAACGAATCATGTCAAATGTCTCTGTGGCAGATTTGCCCAGTTTCACGCAGAATTTCATATTCGCTTTTTGTTCTCATTTGCTGTCCATGATAGCAGACGTGGTAACGCCTGTGGTTGGAATAGCACCAGTTGCACAGCTCCTGATTTACATAAGACAATGTCTTTTATGAAGGTCGGTGGTCCGTATGGCTTTGCGTGCAGCCTTGTGCTGCCATCTATTGGCATGTTACAAAACTAGTATTGAAACTTTTTGACACTACCTCATATGTTGATTATGAATAATACACAGTGTACAGGTGCATAATTCTGCCTCAGAAATTCTTAGCTTGTCCTTAGCTAGCTAACCTTCGGTAGAAATGTATGCAGTTGATGTATGACTTTGCCCTCCCTCTTTTATTTGGTGTTGTCTCTCTCTCTCTCTCTCTCTCTCTCTCTCTGTGTGACTCTGTAATTTCACTGTCCTCATGATGATATAGAAATAAAGCAGCGGAAGCCCCAGGCTGACCTCTGGCATGCGTCATGACTTTGTGAGTCTCGGTCGTGTATCCGAACCCTGTCTGCCGCTGCTGCTAATATTAGAAATCATTTTTAAGTAGAACCTCAAACCTCAGAGTTCATTTAGAAACACTGCTCAACTTGCATACACATCATCACTCAACTGATCCAGAACTTAGTGGTTCTTATGAGAGCATGAAATGGAGAGAGAGAGCAACTTGCTCACACTTTCCACCCCATTACTGTGGCCCTAAACATAGGAACATGCTACATGGTGTTAAATCCAGCAGGTTTACCACTTCTCTCTCTCTCTCTCTCTCTCTCTCTCTCTCTCTTACACATACACACACCCAACTCTCTGTCGGTCTCTTTCTTTCTTGTGTCTATACCAGGCTGTCAATCCTTGTGGTTTATTATTTAGCCTCCTGTGGTTATACTGAAATGGAGAAATGGACATTCGTCAGTGAGTGTTTGGAAGAGATGACTTTATTTAAAGAAACAACATGATAGAGAGGGAGAAAAGGGAGACAAGAAAAAAAGCAACATATGAAAGCTCTCAGGAACAGATTTAAATATTACAAGAGATGATAAAAGAGCCATTTTGCACTCAGTATTAGCGGTAAGTATTAAGCCTAAAACCTCTCAGTAAAACTGTGTCAGGTTAGCTTGTGTTAAGCCCACTTCCCATGTTCACGTTTTTCACCAAGAGATCTCTTGAAACGTGAAGAGGTAGTGGTACGACTAAGCATGAGGATTACCAGGGTATATCGCTATGACCTGTAGTAATGTTCAGTTTGCCGGCATGGGATACAAAATCTTTCCAGTTTGCAGACATTTTAGAGATTTATGATCTATACTGTAGGTCGGCAGTAGGTTCAAAGTATGTTTGTTGAAGTATTTATGATCATTCATGACTTATTCATATTGAATCCTAGTCAATCCAGTGTCCATGTAACATGACAGTCAGGTGTTATGTCACGACTGCAAGATGCCATACAACTATTTATCAATTATCCATGGCCCTACCATACCAAAATACCTGTTTTTCTGTGTCTTTATGTAGAGTAACCAGATTTCACCTTATCCTACCTGAGTATTACTTAAAAATCTCTTTAAAACATCTTGTCTGGATAGCCAATGTTAGCTCGCGGGCTAGAGTAACCAAATCGTGGAGACACATATTTAAAATAAGTGTTTAATCTTTGAAAATGTATGTAACATAAATTCATCTCAGAAATCCTGTAACATTATTACTAATTTAATGCCTACTATCTAACAAGTTCATATTCAGTGAATATTTAAAAATGTGGATAAAAAATCAGTTAGGAAATGTGTGAAATTTGTCAAATTATTCTTTGCTGGCTAACTGGTCAAAATTAGCATTGAACTTTGAGTTTTGCCTTTGTTAGCTAACTGGTTAGCTTTGTTTACAAAGAGCTTTTTCCACATTCAGCAAAACGGTTTAAAAATTCTCTTTAATATTTAATTTTAATAATTTGGTTGTTGGCTCATGCTAGGTTAATGGTTACCATTAGTTTCATACCTAAAGTTCCTGTCAGGTTAGCTCATGTTAGTCAGCTACAATATGATGATTTAAAACAAACAATATCGCTGAAAACTCTTAACTTATCTATCCAATCATTAGCCAGTTAACTAGCATGGAGTAAAATTAATGAATATGACTTAAAATCCATTTTTAATAATTTTGAATTAGTAAAAAAAAAAAAAAAAAATCATTGTGCTACCAAGCTCCCATGAAGATTTTGCACATTATGAAAAAAAAAACCTTCTCTAAGATTCTCTTAATCCTCTAAGAAATCCTATCATGTTAGCCAGCTAGTTAGTGTGTAGATGTTTTTTTCCTTTATAAAACAAAAAAAGTTAGTTTTAAAGTCAAACCACAAAGTCACAAAGTCAAAGTATAGCATCACATGCTAAATTGCAAGTTGCTGTCAAACCTGCTGCTTAAGTGTGTTTCTTCTCACAATAAACCAGTGTTTATGTTTGTTACAAAATGTCACACCATAACTTTTTTTTCTTTTTTTAGGCTCCTTGGTTCATTTAATCTACAAATCATTACTCATAATTAGTCAGACTAAGCGTCTAGTCTGTCAAGTGAAGTTAGGACATAAACGAGAGCTGTTTTCTTCCGCCCAGTTTTATGATCAAAGGATAAAATTAGTTTATAAGCTTGCTTGAAAATAGCGCAAACAAAGGATGGGTAAAGCAACCGTGACAACAAAGAGATTTTCCAGGACTGAATTCTTTAAGAATTTTGCTGCGGAAAGTTGTTAGATCTGTATCTGGTCTATGTCCGTGCAATTAAAACTTCTATGACCAAAAAAGTAATGTAATTCCAAATTTGTAAGTTAAGAAAAACTGTTACAGCGTTTACATCAAGGATTTGCTAATGAGCAAGCTAAACAGCATTTTTTAAATAGGCCAAATGAACTAGACTCACAATTACAATGGACACTAAAGGGGAAAACACATTCAATTTTAAAGTTTGCTAGGTTTTGCTAACATTGGAAACTATTCAAAATTATAATTTGTTAATTTAGATTTATAATGTTCTAGCAAATGTATTTTTATCATCTGTAGCTTTATGTTTTAGAGTTCATCCGTCTTCATCATCATAATTATCCTCATCATCTTCTGATTTCCTTAAACTGTATATGTTTTTTAAATAAAAATACTTTTCTTGCTAACAAGTTTACTAATTGGACCTGCCAGAGATTTGACTTTTTTTAGGTTTCAAATATTTGAAACTCGTGAAAACAGCAACTCAGTTTCAGGATTTGCAATGACCAATATTTGGGATGTAATTTACTCTAGGAAAATATTATGTTAATGTTAGGATAATTGCAGTGACAACAATTATTATTTATTTAACCTTTAAAAAGATAATAGGCCTAAACTTTGGACCTAACAATGTATTTAGAATTTCTGAATCCTGAATCTATTCCTGAAAAAAAAAAAAAATCTTAATAACAAAAATATGTATGTAATATGCAACTAAGGATTCTTTAAATGTTAGCTAATAATTTATGTTGATTTTAACTAACAATGTACTAGCTTATTTATTTTTACATTTGTTTATTTTGAAATTCCACCAAATACAGGATTCCTTACTTTAAACTTAAGCAAAAAATTTGAGCTAGAAAATTTGTGACACCATTTTTCCCTTCTTTTTTTCTAACAAGCTTTGTTGAAATTCAGGACCTATGGAAAATATGCTTGCTCTAGATTTGCTCTAGATTTTAAGATTCCACTGGGGCCACTTACAATAATAAAAAATAAATAAAAATAAATGTTATTGGAAATTAAGAATGTAATTTAATATAGAATAAATTGCAATGTTACAATCATGGCAGCAACATCATTGATGATTCCATGTACCTTGGATGAGATACATAACTCTGGCACTAGCACTGTATTTAGACTTCCTAAAACTTTTTTAAATAAAGAATGTCTGGAAATGTACAAATGTATGTTGTTTTACTCATGTTTTTCTTTCT
This sequence comes from Leiocassis micropogon, assembly GCA_028565275.1. Lineage (NCBI taxonomy): Eukaryota > Metazoa > Chordata > Actinopteri > Siluriformes > Bagridae > Leiocassis > Leiocassis micropogon. The sequence goes on along the minus strand of JAOVVA010000029.1, from coordinate 2,590,251 downwards.
GCTGAGATGTTTAGCTAACCTCTATCAGCTTTGCTTACTAAAGTTGACCTACAGTAGTCTATTTAACACCTGAACTAAGGTCACATATTTGAAATACAGACGCCTACGTGCGCTCAAACTCCCACACAAACCACACATTGTTAAAACAACACTTTGTTTTGTGTCATGTTCAGGAGAGAATGTGAGGAATTTTGTGCTGGGTGGACCAGCGGTTGTCTACACAAGCTTCAAACAGGTACCTTAATGAGTTTTTGGCCTCAAGCATTTATCATATCACAAACCTGTTTCTTTGAATTTAGGAGCATCGCCAAGGCCACCAGGACACAGACAACTACGCACCATGTTGTCGCTGAAGCTTATCTCACTTCCCCACTCAATGAATGATTAAATTTGTTTAATAAAAGTCATAACCAGTTGTAACACTTTTACTGACTGAAGGCTTATGCTTTAGGTAAAATATGAGACATCATTTTAAAAGAGCTTTATAAAAAAAATTATCCAAACAGAATAAAACAAAAACTAAGCGAACTTCAAAGAGGATTCCATAAAAGAACACACCATCAATTTAAAATGTTTTGTAAATAATAATAATAATAATAATAATAATAATAATAATAATAATAAGTAAATAATAATAATAAAAATAATAATAATAAATGAATCATCATCATGAGAGTGAATAATAATAACAATAATAATAATTATTATTCTTTTTAAAATTATTATAAATAAATAAATAAATCGATCAATCAATCCAACCCCTTTAACAAAACTAGTTAGCTAATGTTTGAAATGATTAATAATATAAATTAGAATATGGTTAAACAAAACTTCCGTAGATGTACCATTTGAGAATTTTTTTTTACCATGGACAATATTCACCAGACAAAACTAGCTAGCTCACGTTTTCCCAAACAAAACTGGCTCATTTAAAAAAATATATATTTTGCAGACAAAACTAGCTAGCACAACAAAATACCTCAACCCAAACTATTTCACTGTAGAGAATCTTCTCTAGACAAAACTAGCATTTTAAAATACCCCCCAAACCACACAAATATGGTCAGCTAACACAAAATATCAAATCACTCAGTGCAAAGTAATAATAAAAAAAAAATACTTAAACTAAATGAACTAACTAAGGATAAATATATTTTAAAAAGACGAGCTCACATTATATAACATTTCCAGAATAGACTGACTAGTTAGCACAAACTATTCTAAGGAAACTAGCTAACTTTTGAGTATATTCCTCGAAGTTAGCAAGACACTAGTTATCTGTCTAGGTTCCCATGTTGAAATAGAAATCACTCATCACATTTAGCTGTCTACCTTTGTGCTAACAAGAGATGAACATTGACAGCGACTGATGGGTAATTTTGCTTGTCCACTTGCATTGTTCCCTTTGAACTGAGACATTTCACTCCCTACGGCATGGAGTCTTACTTAACATGGCTGAACACCCTGGGCACCCCTCGGGTGTTTTTCTGATTAGCTGCATTATTTAAGCTAATGACTTCTAGTAGGTCTTGAGATTTAAATGTCAGATTTTGTTTATTTAAATGCACTTCTATGACTGCTTGATTATGACAATGGGTCTCTCGGTTTGGTTTAATTGTAAATGCTAATGCTAAAACTAACCCTTAGATCCTAGTGGCCTTTATTTTGTATCCCTGTGGTTATCAGCATGTCTGCGATGCGGTTGTAGACAGAAAGGTGCAGAGTGATACATACAGATACAAATAGGAAGGTATATTTCTGCCCTATCACTCACTCACTCATCGTCTATACTGCTTTATCCTAGGGGGCTGGTGCTAGGCCTCTGTCCTATCAGTATTTATTAATATATTTAAATAAAACAGATAAGGGAACGGCTCTTGAGTGGCCATCGTGCCGTGAGTTTGCGAGTTTGATTCTCGGGTAATGCTACAGCCACCCTTGGCAGAGAGTCTAGAGAGCAGATCACAAAAAATAAAAAAAGGTGCTTGTGCTTGCACTCATCTCCCTGACTCATTACTTAACATTGCAAACTAGAACGAACAGAGACGAGTGTAGTGATGCACACAGTGAAAAGTTGAATTATGGAAAATATAAGAAATCGACTAATCAAATTAGTCGACCAGAATAAACCTGTTGTGTAATTAACGTTAAATTCAAACTAACGACGATATTAAAATGTGTGGGAAAGTTTGAAACCTTAGGCCAAAATACTATTATACTAATTTAAAAGTGGATGTACTAATATTTGAATAGATTGATTACATACAGAAAATTATAAAAATCAGTTTCTTTGTTTCTTTCTTTACTTTTAAACTGTACATGCCAGCAATGATAGTAATAATAATAATAATAATAAAAATAATAATAATGAAGTTAATCTTGTTGTTGCATGACTATTTTGTAATATTTTTCTTTTATGATCAGATTGAAAATATAAGCTAAGCTAAGATCATGAAACGCGACATTAAAGACGCGATAAAAGCGACATTTTCGTTCTTTTGTATAAAAGGGTACAATAGAATAAAGCATCCTTGTTGAATTGCATTGCAGAGAAATGAAATCATTTGTAAGTGAAATAAAACTTGTTCTGCGGTGTGTTCTTGAGCCGTTGTGTCTCTGGTGTACACTGGTGCCTCAGGTGTGAACGTGCTCTTCTTCCCACTCAGTCCTCGGAGGAAGGAGATGAAGAGGATGAAGAGGATGAAGAAGATGAAGGGTGCAGTTGCAGGTGTGAGCGATTGCTGCAGGTGATCTGAGTCTCGTTTGCAAGAAGATAAGAGCAGCTAATAACACACACTTGGCTGGGTGACACGGCACTCGTGCTGTAATTACAGGCTGCTGGAAACACAAGGGGATCAGTGTGTGTGTGTGTGTGTGGTGGTCTGCACAGGTGGGATGGTTTGGATGTTCACTTTTATGTCTTCACCTTTGATTGTTGGAAACGTTCTGATGGCCTTAAGGGGATGAGAAAGATATGTGTATGTGCTTATATCCAGAGGGGGAAGATGAGAGAGAGAGAGAGAGAGAGAGAGAGAGGGAGAGAGAGAGAGTCCACTGAGAGAAAAGCAAGTTTAAACATAAAAACACACAGATGAGTCACAGACAGGAGTGGACAAGATGACAACCACACTTTAGTTAGCTTTTGTGTGTGTGTGTGTGTGTTTGAAAGAGTGAGCAAGAGCGAGAGAGAGAGAGAGAGAGATAGAATAATGATTCACACTTAGATGCCCTAAGTTATGGTGAACTGCTTCAACTCTACTTGGTGTTTTTTTATTATAAGTATTAAATAATAATAATAATAATTATTATTATTATTATTATTATATCTTCCATCCCACTTATTCTGTACAGGGTTGTACGGTCCTGGAGCCTATCCCAGGATTGTACATCTTGGACCGAGTGCTTATCCATCGCAGGGCACACACACACACACACACACACACACACACTATGGGCAATTTGGGAATGGCAGTTAGCCTCATCTGCATGTACAGTATTTGGTCTGTGGGAGGAAACCAGAGTACCCGGAAGAAAATCTACCAAACATGCTACCACCATGCACACAGACCCCGAGGCGGGAATCGAACCCAGAGCTTGGAGGTGTGAGGTCACAGAGCTAACCACTAAGCCACCATGCTGCCGATATTATTATTATTATTACATCTTAAATTATTAGAAGATGATGGACAAGTGGATTAGTGTTTATCAGTGTCACTTTGCACCACGAGGGTCATCTGTGTCCCATGTGTGTGTGTGTGTGTGTGTGTGTGTGTATAGAGTTTACATGTTCTCCCTGTGCTTTGCTGGGTTTCCTCCTGGTACTCCAGTTCTATAAAACAGTCTAAAGATATTTGGTTAACACCAAAGGACCCGAGTTTCCTCAGGAAACAGACGTGACTCCCTGTATAACAGCCCCAGTATTTGTACTCCAGTTGTATAATTCTTTCATTCAAATTCTGTCAAGACACTTATCATTATTAATTACTGTACCCCACACTCTACCTCTGGATTCACCAGGAGTCAGTGGAGTTTTAATCTCCGGCTTTCCTTTGTTTCGATGTTCAGCTGCAGATGGTTCAATTTGCACCTCTCAGCAATAAGGGACCTTACCAAGTATTCATTCCCCTGTTCGTTCCTAATACACACCAGCCAGCTGTGTCATCAGAAAATTTCTGCAGATGAAACAGTTCACTGTCGGAGGTATATAAAAAGGGAAATGGAGCCAATACAGGCCCCTGTGGTCTACCAGTTAATTAGTCCACAATCCAACATATAATTGGATGGCTCAATTTGCGTGGAATGAACCTTATCTCCCGGCAGAGAAGATAATTATACATAAAGCTAGATGGCTTACATTTGGGCTACAACAATTTTAAAAAGGTTACATCTACAAGCAAAGACTAATTACCAAGCATGGCTAGCTACTGTAGCTAACATCAGAGAATATCCGGAACCCAAAATCTATTTTAAACACCATCATAATTTTAGACACCATCACAAAGAAAACTATTTGACTGAGAAAGAAACAAGAACATACCATGAAAAACAGAAGAGGAAAATGCTAGAGAGGAACCAGAAAATATGAGGAAAATACCAAAGACCAAAAAATGCACCGGTAAAGAACACTAGGAACATATGAGGACAACCACAGGAAGACCCAGGGATTTATCAGGAAAAACACCAGGAAGTATTTCAGAGCCAACACTACAACAGGGGGAAACACTGGGAAAATGCAGGAATGACATGAGAAATACATGGGGAGATCATCATGATGCTGAGAATACACAAGGAAAGTTTTACTTATTACGAATTAGGAAAAGCCAAGCATATACCAGCATAAAACACTACAAAAATTCTAGAAAGATGATAGGAATGCACCAGGAACATAGATTGATATATCGTGAAAATAGATAGATCGCTTCCGAGTGGCGCAGTGGTAAAGCGCTCGCCCTATCGTCCGGGGAGCGCTGGTTCGAACCCCGGGTGATGCTGTTTTCCTCTCACAGCCGGAGGCACAGAGAGA
>JAOVVA010000029.1:2547897-2567655 GCA_028565275.1 Leiocassis micropogon | reverse complement strand
GTTATTTGGATTTTTACAACATTATTGTTGAAATACACAGTCCTGAAAAAGGGGCGTTTCTTTTTTTGCCGAGTATAGTTGGCGATTTTGATTTGTATTGCGATTCTGTAAGTATCAGGCTATTATAAATATTCTGCTTCAATATAATTTTCAGACTTTGTGATGATTCTAAAAAAACTTATTGTGAACAAATAATTTGCTCCCACCACACACGATGCTGACGTGGAATGTCAACATTTTACCACCTCAAATGCTAACATGTAAATTAAAAATGTATCTAATGAAATCTATCTTGGAGTCGATACATGACTTGCCAAATGAAAGTACCTGGATCAATTTTTCCCCATAGGTAGAATTACCTTTAAACAGCAGATAATTAGGAGAGAAAAATGACGCAGATCATCTTCAGTCCATTAAAGCTGCGGTATGTAACTTTTTCTTACAAAATGTGTCTGTCTTTCTGTTTAAGGACTGTTCATGTTACAAGAAATTGGATTGTTGAGTCATTCGGGAAGAAATAGTAATAATAATAGTAGTAATAAAAAAAAGAAAAGTGTTCCCGCCCTGAAACATGTAATCCAGAGTCAGCTTTAGTTAGAGTTTTTTTTTTTTTAGCTTTTGGACTTTCTAACTTTTATACCCTCACCATATGCCTAAAAAATTTTTTACATCAAAGGGCCCTAAAAGTTACATACTGCTGCTTTAAACTACATTTCTCAGTTTAATAAAACTTGCTTTTCAGTACTGCCTTTTTTGTTGTTTACATGTTTCTACATGGAACTGTTAAACATTCCTACAACGAGAAAATCAAATCAGCAAATCCTTTTAATTTTATACATGATATACACACAAGGGTCTCCAAGATTACAAGCTCTCATAAATAATAGAGTAAAACGCACATACACAGACACACACCTCTTCCTCCTGCTGTGGTGCGTCCTGTAATCAGGGTCCATCAGATCTAACACTAATGCTGCATCCACATGCACTGCGATGCTCCTCACGCATGCCTGTTAGGACGAAACTACTTCTAATTAACATTCCTGCAATACCAATAAGTACCTGGGCCAAACTAAACGATACGAAACAGGTGTGTGTGTGTGTGTGTACTGTATGTGTGTGTGTGGTTGTTTGAGGTTTAATATGTACCTGTACTCGCTTGTTTTGTACCTGTAACTGTCTTTGTGTGTTATTATGCTTTGGGCGTCTATTCCACAGCAGTTCAGCAGTGTAATAATTGCTTATGTTTCAATCAGGAAGAATTTTTAAAGCTTATAAGCATGTCATGGTGACAAGATGTTTGCTTTAATTTCGTTATATCAACATTACACTTTGGTTTTCTTGAATGATGGGTGTTCTGTTTGTTATGGCAGGTTGTTTGGCCTGTATATTGTTATTGCGTTTGCTTTGTATATATCTTGAGAGTAGATTCGACCAGGTGTGTCTTTATACATTAATAACCTACTTATGATTATTATGTTCTATCACTTTGAGCACGATCTTTCTATATGTTTGTACTGTAGATTATAAATACTTGTATCAAGCATTGTCCTGACTAGCTAATGCTAGCTGACAAGTCTAGTCAGGTCACATTTCATTATCAAGTTAAATTCAGCTTGGTCAATTAACATAGCAGCTCATTTGCTATCAAACGTTTCTGTGCTTTCTAGGTCACATATTGTTACGGTAGCTAGCTAAATCCTGTCCGGCCCACTGTGTAACATAACTATCTGCCTCGCTACCAGATTACACTTGGTGTTTGTCAGGTTATATTACCTTAGCTAGCTAATTTCTGTTTGGTCCCACAAATTTCACAGCTAGCTATCTACAGTAGTTACAGAGTGATGCTAGTCTGTCAGGTCACATTTTGTTTCTTACTGTAGCTAAATTCTGTTTTGTGCTTTGAGTAAAATAGTTAGCTGACTAGCTACCAAGCTACACCTACTATGTGTAGGTCACTTTTTTTTTTTTTTTTGCTAGCTAAATTCTGTTCATTGCCTGCATTTTTTGGTTTGCATTTCATTAGCAAGCTAAATTCTGTCTAAGCCAAGCTGCCTTCTATGTGTAGATGGTCACGTTACCTTAGCTAGCTAAATTCTGTTTTGCTCATCAAGTAATGTAGCTAGCTGTCTAGCTAACAAACTACATTCAATGACTGCAAAGTCACATTAAATTAACCTACCTATCTATATGTACTGTAAGATAGTTAGCATAATGTACCCTGACAGTAGTTTTAGTTATTTAGTTCTTAATTGATTGCCAAATTGGACCTTTGAATTTGTGATTTGTTTGTTTAAATGATTATTTAAAAGTGCATAACAAATTAAAAGTGTGTACATGTAATTATGTGCTAATCATAAATCATAAATTCCAAGCCTTTAATTGCTTTAGAAAAGTCTTGCATGTTAGCATGAAAAGGACACAACTGCCACTCGATGTTCTTTTTCTCTTGCTTGTTTGGCTAACAGTATTCAGTTACTGGGCAATTTTTTAGCTCAGCAAAACCAGTTTTCCACACAAATTGGATATTGGAAGGTTCATATGACAGGAGCTCTGGAGCTTTTCCTGTAATGCTGACGTTCAGAGTTTCGGGTTAGGACGGGAGCTGCCTGTACAGGAGTCGACAGAGCTTGGCACACACTACAAAATTATCCAACAAACAAAAATAATCTAATGTTGGCAGGAGAAAAGGGAACTGGCAAACTTGTTCAGAAAGGGTGCGAAAAGCAGAGGAAACATTCCGCACAATGTCTGAGCAATCCCAAACATGTAGAGCACACAATATTTGTTTGGGTTTGTTGTAGAAATTGCTGGGTTGATGGGTGTTTGGCTTACAGGGCTGAAAGCTGAAAAATTTGGAAAACTTAGACCATGAGGTTTCAGTTCACTTGAAGTTCACAAGAACTCTGAAGCCTTATTAATAAAACCTCAGTGAATTTCATGGTTTTTCTAGAATGTTCTTATTAACGACATCAAGTCAAAACCTGAACTTCTTTTACTGTACTTACCCTTTTTTACCTAAACTTGTTAGTTTATATTCCTGGACTGATTGATTCATCATCAGAAAAATTCTTGTTTTTCTGTAATCTTTCTCTAAATATCTTCATATTTTTGGCTAGTTTCTCTGTACCGTTTTTTAAATGATATATATATTTTTTTACTAAAACCTAAGAACTTCTAGTAATCATTTCTGACTGGTTATTATTTCAATTTAATTTATATTATATATATATATATATAAAATAACTTTTTGCTAACTACGTATGCCTACCTTGTGGTTAGCTAAAATAATTTGTTATCAGAACCTTAGCACCCTTATAGATTTCTAGCATGGTATAACTCAGTATTGGCAGACTGCTTAAATATCATAGTTAGTTAATCTAAAAAAAATTAATCTTAATAGCTACCTAGTATGGCCAGAGTACTTAAATAACTAACACTGTAATTAGCTAATAATACTCCTTATTACGTACTGTATAACTACCTAATTAACAAGCTAGTATGGTACTTAATTAATATCTCATTAACTTAGTACTTAAATTAAAGCCATAAACTTAGCACCTAAAACTAGCTAGAATATCAGTTAGATAATATGACATTAAACTAGATAGAATGGTAGTTAGTTGATATAATTCCTTATTGGCAGACTATCTAAATAACTAGTTAGCATTGTGGGTAACTAATATGGCTTCTTACTGGTCGACTATGGTATTAAATAGTATATATAATGTTTTATTAGATAACTACTTAATTAGCTAGCTAACATTGTAATTATATAATATTACTAAATATATGTAAATTGACAATCTTGAATAGTGGTTAGCTATTATATAGAATAGTAGGTATCTAATACCACTCCTAATTGGCAGACTGCTTAGATGGCTAGCATCATAGTTAGCTAATATAACTTCTTATTACATAACTACCTAATTAGCTAGCAAGAATGGTTATTAGATAATATCACTCAAAATTACCTCAATAGCTGATGAGCATGTTAATTAATGTGACTTTAATATTAGCTACCTACTATACTAACTGGATATTTATTAGGGGATTACCGATACTGTATCTAAAATATTTACTTCACTGGCTTCTAGAAATTTCTCTGAGTTGAGCTGTTTTTCCTGTCTGTGGACTGTGGGATTATAATAATCAGGCTTCGAGAGCCATTAAACCGATGACACTCTTTGAACTCAACAATGAGCCCTAGTGTGCTATCAGAAATATTTTGGAACGCAATCACAGTGATGCAATTTCAAAAAATGAGGGAGGAGGGCAAAAAAGGAATGTTGTTTGGAAAGAGCAGATGAACGCATTCTTCTTGTGCCTTTTTTGTTTTGTTTTTCGAAATCTGACAAGGCACTTTGGAGTCCGAGTAGGAGTCGTTTTAACCGGGCACTGATTTCACACTTCCACACCCACACACAGCCACTGGTTTTCCATTAGAGTACATGACAGTGCTGCGAGTTGTTAGCATGTCCATGAGAGATGCTGATCCAGAGTGAGGGATGGAAAAGCTAGCTCTTAAAGCAACAGGTCAAGAATGAAGCATGTCAAGTTTTTGCACTTGCCCCAGAAATGTATAGGGTCACCTAAAACATGTTTGTATTTAGCGCTGTGAGACTAATGGGTTTTAAAAGTAACTAAAGTCTTTCTTGATGTTGAGGTTTGGGATGCAATGTAATCGAAAAGCATTGACAAAACTTTACGGCATAATGTTGGAACGTTCACGATTTATGAAACATAATTAAAAATAGTTTAATAATAGATTTATAAGCTAACCCACTTACTCCAGGTAAGTCATAGTCCTATTTTTGTTGCTGTCTGCATCCATGTCTGTTTCTGTTTTCAAACACCTGCTACAAGGGAGGGAAGGCAAATTCACACAACTATGTTTAATAGTCAGCTGTTGGCAATATTACCGCTTTAAATACTACACAACACCACGGTTATGTAATAACAACAAGCACAAATGTAGTCAAGTAGAAATTACAGATATTTGTTGTAGGATTTAGTGGAGTAAAAGTAAAAAGTATCCACTTATATTCAAGCTATTCAAGTAATGTTGACTGTTCTTATGTTAGTTAAATGTTATGTCAAATGTACTTATTAGTTAATAAGACTTGTTATTAGCTAGCTACCAGGCTGGCTAAGTATTGATCAGGAGACTACCAGTTTAAAATATTCACTTCGAACATTTTCACAAACAGCACAAACAGTTAAACAGCGCTATCTAACGTACTACTAGTATACTAACATGATAGAAATAGTGTATGGCCAGCTCTCACGTATAAGATGTCTGAGTTTAGCTAGCATCTTTATTTTCTCTTGCTATGACTAACCATGCGATGGCCTATTCTGAGCTAATTATTCCGCATAAAAAAATCAGTCAGGCTTGTCTTTATTTTAAAAAGAAATGATACAGCTTGCTGATGTCATTCAAGTAGTCAAGCAGGTAGTCTTCCTTTACTTTGAAGCAGTTCCAGATACAGTAAACTAAAGAAGCAAAGCCACAGACGCTAAACAGCGTTATGGTTGATCGGAGACATGTGGGCTAAATGTTGGACGTTGAGTATTTTGGTGAAAATGTTCCTTTAAACGAACTAATCCCAGGCTTGGCTAAGGTCCATTAACACTTCTTTGCAATGCTGACAGGCTAGACTGCATACATAACCCTTAGACACACAGACACACACAGAGACACTTACAGACACACACACACGTTTCTCAGACCTATCAGATTTCCTCAACGTGTGTATGCAGGCTTGTTTGGTCTCTCTAGAGCAGATTTGGACATTACATGTGACTCTGTGTGGACGTGACGGGGGTATCTATGCAGTGCTGTTGTTTCGATGAGATTTGGCTTCTTGACCCCAGACGTCACAAATGTGAATTAATGTAAACGAAAGCGAGTGTTACTTGACTGAGGGGAGATGAAGTGCACTTAAAGAGGGAGTCTCTTTCTCTTTGATCCATTTTTAACTGCTCCTCCCCAAACACACGGTGTAATTTGGAACAAGTGTCAGTGATTTAAAAATCCCTCTACTACTTCCCTCTCTTGTCAGATCTTTCTGACTCGTTTCATGTTTTCTTTACATCATGTCTGTTTCTTTGCTTTCCTTTTTGTTTTTCTTCCTCTCCCCATGTCTTCCTTGCCGTCTCTCTCTGTTCTTGCTTGTTCCTCTTGTCTCTAGTCTTTCTTCCCCAGTTCTCATTTCATTTGTATTTCTCCCGTCTTCTTTTTTTACCTTTTTTCTTTTATCTCTTTATCACTTTATCCTAATTTCTATTATTTCTCCTTTTCTTGTCTATCCTCTCCTCTCTCCATTTCTCCTCTTTTTCTTATCTCTTCTCTTCTCTCCATCTCCCATCACTGCATCTCTCCACACCTCCCATCTTGTCTCCACATCTTTATCTCTCATATCCCCTTCTCTTCTGACCTTTCCTTTTTTCTCACCTCTTTTTCAACCCTTCATCTCTCACTCTTCTCTTTTACTCTCCTCTCTCCTCTATTTTAATTTCTTTATCTCTTCTCTCCTCACCTTTCCGTTCTCTAAATCTCCTGTCTTTTTTACCCCCTGTTTATCTCTTATTTATATATCTCTCTATTTTCCTTTGTTTATCTCTTGTCTCCACATTTATTTCTCCTTGTCTATTTACAGTATCTCTCCATTCTTTTTATCTCTCCTCTCCTCCCCTCTTTCTTTTCCTCTCTTCTTCTTTTTTCTCCAGTCTTCTACTTGTCTCTTCTCTTTTTTTTATCTCTTCTCTCCTTATTTATTTCTCCTTTTCCCTTTTTTATCTCTCCACTCATTTTCTCCTCTCCTCTCCACTTCTTTCCTCAGCATGTTGTCTGCTGTTTATTCTCCTGTCAGAGCCGGTTTAAGTGAGTTTGGTGGTGTGTGCAGCACTAGCCTGTGATTAGCATGCTATTTATTTGACCTCCTAACCTTCCCGAGTTCATCTCTCGCGGTGCTTTAATCACGCTTTCCAGACTCGTGGAACCACAATAAAAAAAATCCCGCAGGCCTTAGAACCATCGCAGTCTGAAAACGAGCTTTTTGAGCTCGGCCTTGTGAAGCCGTGCCTGATGGTCTCTGTGGCTCTGGCTGTAGCTGCGCTTCTTCTACGCTTGAGTTTCAAGCATGAAATCGTCACAGCGTGTGTGACGTGAGCCAAAACGCCTCAAGTTTCTCATGCTAAATATTAGAACCATCAGAAAAACCAACATCAGCATTAAACTGTAACTGCATAACTACATGTGTTCGCTATTTGACATACACAAGCCTATACTGAATTCATTCTTAGAACATATTCCTTCATTTTGGAAAAAAAATTATAAGAAGTTAACATTTCTGATAGGAATACATGCTAAAATCCTCTCCAAAATCCTGTCGAGTTAGCTCATGTTAGCGACGGATTTTCAATCAGTCATAAATCTTAATAATCCTTACTGCTAGCTGACTAACACATGCTAACGTAAGATTTCTATGAGGATTTTAGTTCATATTGACAAACGTTCCCTGTTAACTCTATCCAGAGAGCTAGAATGAGAAAATCTGAAAGAATTTTTAAAAGAAGAGCTAATGCTAACGCTAATGCTAACTATAACTGACAAGATTACTAAAAGGATTCTCCGTCATCAGGTGTCAATTTAACCCCCACGGCTAGCTAGTTAGCTAAAATGAGCTAACCTGACAGGATTTCTCAGAAGATACAGAAATTTATAACCACACAAAGAAAAATAAACCCAAAAAAAATAATACATTAAATAATGCTAGCAAAATAGCATTAAATGGCTAACATGATTATTTTTTTTTGGATATTTTAAATAGTTTTATAATCATCACGGCTAACACTAACTAGCTGGCTAATATGAGATAACCAGACAGAGTTTCTAAGGGAAATGTATGTCTTTAAGTTAAATTTGAAGTATTTTTTAGATGATATATGTATATGTAGATAGATAGATAGATAGATAGATAGATGTGGGAGAGAAATGTTGAAAAAAGATGAGTAAATAGATAAATAAAATTAGTGTGGATTATTAATTCAAAAAAGATAAATTGTGGATTAATGATTTCATTTTAAAGTGGCTCTTTTAAAACTATGATTTAATATAAATACAATTCATGAAAAAAAATAATTAAAAAAATTGTAAATGTAAACAAATATATGTATCACAATAATTTTTTTTTTTTTTTTAAAACCTTGTCCAGGGTGTACCCTGCCTCATGCCCTAAGTCTCCTGGGATAGGCTCCAGGCCCCCTGCAACCCTGAATACAGGATAAAGTGGTACAGACGATGAGTGAGTGAGTGAGTGTCCAGGGTGTATCCCGGCATTGTGCCCTAAGACTCTTGGGATAACTAGTATAGAAGATGAATGAAGTAAATAAACATTTAGATAGATATTTTAAGATAGATTTTAAGTCTATTTATCTGTTTGTTTAAATATGTTTTCTTTTTTTTTTTTTTTGGAAACTGTGATCATATTGCAAGTCGTTAAAGAAAAAGGAGTAAAAAATGTTAAATACCAGTGCTGGCTGCTGTAGGCTTCATACTATATACACAGATATTAAACATCAAAGGATCAGGCTTCTGGCAACACACTTTGACTAAATGGCCATTTTGGTTTCTCTCCATGAAAAGCGGCGCATGAACGAGAAACGGAAGAGAGCGAGAGAGAAAGCGGGATGGATGAGAGTCAAGAGGTGAAAATGCCAAGGGCCCAGCGACCGCTTGGTGTGTTGGAGATTTACTCTGAGGCGAGACCAGCTTTTACAGTTTCTCTTTTGATGGTCAGCCTGTGTGTTTGGATAAACCCGGAGTTACGCCTTCTACAGGAAGCCTGGGTCTGTGGCTAGCGTGGTTAGCCGTGCCGCTATTCTTAGTTTAGAGTAAGTGGGTATTAGCTTGAGGTAAATGCGATACGCGGCTCAGGCCAGGGTACGAGTCCAAGAAAATGAGACAGGAACAGGGGTAATTATGTTTTTTTTTCCCTTGGCTTGGCTCTGGTTTTTTAGTCAGGGAATACCGGATTTAGAAGACAAAACTAGTCCTGAATGACGGTTGGGAGTTATTAAACCTTACATGAATCACTTCTATAGTAATAATGTCTTTAAACTGTGTCTTTAAGTTGCAGTATTGTTCATCAACCCAACGTCTATGCTTACATAGCGTCAGTTTGTCTTCCCCCGTGTGGAAGGAAGTTCCCCGAGGGACTGATGGGCTCACTGCTGGATGAGTATGTCAGAGTTTGATGTGGTTCTGGAGTCCAGGGAATGGTTTGGCATGAGATTTCTCACATCCAAAACAGAATAATTTGTTCTACTAGTGTTGTGTCACGCTTCTCCTCTCAACCACAGCTGCTGGAACGGCCCGGTTATTTGCTCTGCTTTTATTATGTAGCTTAACAAATTATTTGGACGGGTATTAACAGGGGTTTTATGGTGATAATAGGCTTTCATTATTTTTCAGCTACAGCATATTTCAAACGTGGCTTTAGTACAAAAACAAGGACATCAAACTTGTGTTAGCTGGTCGGATAGATTTCACTAGAAAATCTTTATTTGTTTGTATTCTGTTTGTTGTTTTTGCTATTTTGAGTGAACCAATCCATCAATCAAAACCACAAGATACAGTACGTATAGGTAAAAGTGATACAAATTGTCTTATCTAGTTAAAAAAATCAAAATCATGTATTTCCTGCTTTTCCTGCTGTCAAAAAATGTCCCTCAGGTGGATCTGATTTGGTCGATTTACCTCAGCGCATTTGGTCACGCCTTTTATTATGAGCGTCACCTGTGATGTTCTGCTTCAGATGTTTTAGACACAAACATCATCCCGGAAGTACTGCTTTGATGGAAATGAAATTAGATTGAGAAACGTGGTATCTGTGTGAACAGTAGCACGACGGTAAACATTTTACATAACTTAAAGTTCCATTTGATCAACTAATTATAAACGTGAATAGCCTATCTAAGCCTTATTCGCACGGGATTAGTATTATCTGGGAACCTCATGTGAATTATAAATTACCCCCCAAACATCTGAATTTTACTTTTTTACTTGAATTTACGAACTTATCTCCCGGATATGATGTCAAGGCTTAACTTTTAGATGGGTCTCCAGTGTGTATGTGTGTCTGTATGTGAATATTTAAAAAGAAATTTGAAAGAGTGGGAATAAAAAAGATGTTTTGTATTGGCTGGGGTTTAAACAAGATGATTAGATTTTCCTTCTATTGTGAGGACGTTTTGCCTCCCCAGACTTGTTTCTCAGCTCTGCTGTTCACTGCAGGCGTGTGGCTCAGCTTGAGGTCTGAAAATGCATTATCCGAGAGGGATTCAACTTTGGTGGAGATCTGAGTCATACATAAAAATATTATATTGTAATATATGCTAAAAACTGAACTACCCTAGCTTGCTAGTACACATTGGGGTCCTTGTGTTCCCAGGGTCCTGTGATTCCCAGATTTATATTGCGCATAATGGGAGCATGAAAAAGGGTCCTATGTTCCAAGAGCCCTGGTCCTCAGTTCTATGGTCCTGTGTTCCCGGGTCACATGCTACCAAGGTCCTATGTTTGACGAATAAAAAAAGAAAATTTTATCAGTTTTGTGCTGTTTAAAAAGTGTTGAAACAGTGTTCCAATAAAATGAACTGAATAATATTCAGGAAATATTTCATCTTGAAATGGGTCACGTTTGTCTCAAACAGAATCAGACCATTAATGTGTGTTAGAAGAAAAATGAACCAGGGGACGTAGGACCCTGAGATCATTGGTACGCTACGGTACACATGATAAAGTAGTTTATGCAACACTACAGTAGTTAGCGTACTGTTGAATTGGCTAGCTTCTTAGCTGTAAGTAGCTACAATTAGAAGGAAATAAACTTTACATTGTGTAGTTAAAATTAGTATTGTGTGTTTAAGCAGTGTTAAGATGAACTACTGCAGATGGAATAACGGTAAGAAAATGTTAAGTACTGTAACTGATTAAACTGAAACTTCTAAGGATACTGGATTCGTACCTCTTTCCTGACTTTCATTATCCTTGTCTTTTTTTACTCTGTGTCTCTTTTCATAATAGCAACGTAAACAACCACGCGCTTATCGTGTATCACCTCTACTCCGGCCTCACAGTCCATTTCCTAGAAACTCGGTTGTGTTGTTTATGGAGCATCTGTCCTCACAAGTGTTCGCATGAACATCAACAAGTGTGTAACTCAATCTCATCCTCCTTCAAAGCAGTTTTTGGGGTAAACACAAAATGGCATGACCTGCATTTCCCTGCTGGAGGGGAGTCCTTTGTTTCTTGTTTATTTTGATATCGATCACGTGATCGTGAAGCCGATCTTGTTTTTTTTTGTTTTTTTTTAATCCCCTTTGCATGTCTCTTACACAGATACGGCAGCATCTGGATGCTCAATGTGGAAGCAATTAGCTTCAAATCCTTGCAAACATAATAACAGGGTGATCAACTCCTTTTTGCGTATGAGGACCCTCTTGTTTCTGGTTATAAGGCCTGTGCAGGGTCAGCCTCTCTGCCTTGTCGTTTTGGGCTGTTTTTTTTTTTTTTTTTTTGTTCTATAAGTGGCCGTGTTTTATAGCATTTTTTTCCCCACTTCGACCTTTGATGCGGTCAGAGCTCTGTTTCCCATCAAAGTCTGTAATCCAACCACAACAAAGACGTCACATGGCGATACAGCGGAAACAGTTGCTGCATGACAGAGTAAAATGGTAGCTCTGGAACTGGAATGGAAGCCTTCACCTTCTTCTCCCGGCCTTAAAGTCGCTCCGGCGCGTGCGACTTGTGAGTTCTTGTCCCAAAACAGCAGCGCTTTGAACGCTGTCGGTTTTTAACTCCCTATTCATCATGGACGGACCTTCTTATCTCGTTCCTCTTATTCCTGCTTCCCCTGGCCGCCGCAGCGAAATGGTGCCTCTCGACCACATCAAACCAAACTGCTGCTAATTACTACCCTTCCTCGAGCCCTGCTTATTTCAGTCCGGCCAGTTTGAGAAAGCTTTTTCAGAAAGGTTAGCCACAGAGGCAAGATGGCTGCCCAATCTGTAAGCGCTACCAAACTTCATACCCTCTCAGAGTCGCAGTTGCTCTTCCTTTTATTCTTTTCATTATTCTTTCTTTCTTCCGTCATCCTGCCTCGTGTGCACGACTCTAATGCGAGCTGTTCCTGAGGGCATCCTTGTGGCTTGGCCTGAGATAACAAAAAGAATATGATAATTACTCCAGAGGACGAGCGGGATGACTCATGTACCGCTTCTCGGTCACAGGCCTTGAAATGTTTTCCCAGCTTGCGTGAGAACTATTTGCAAAGCTTTGCAGGACAATAGCGCCACCTAGCAGAGTTTAATCATCCATAAGGTGGTAACTTTCTTCTAATACCGCATCATCAGAATTGATCATCAGGTTTTTCGCTGGCTTTTCTTGAGCAAGACGATTCAAAAACGTGGGAGTATGCAGTAAGATGGTCGTACAATCCAGTTTATTTCAACCAGTCCACAGGATTTTCATTTCATTTGCGTAAAATGTCAAAACGCTAAATTTGCCGGTGGGTCATGTGTTTCAGATTTGCTTTCATCTGTAATAAAATGACACTTGGGCTGTTGCTCGTCGGTATGAATCTAGGTAATGCCATACCGCACGTCTTCTTTCTCCAAACACTTACTACGGTAATCAGCAAATTTTCAAACGAAACGTTCGGATCTAATATACCGGCTCCTGTGTCAAGTGCTAAGCTTAATAATCAATACAGATTTCTCAATTACCGCGATTATAATTACAGAAAGCAAGCTGCAGATGTGTCACAACAGCGCTGGAGATTCAGTTAAAACCTTCATTACATGCCAAAAAAACAAAACAAAAAGAAAAAAACAAAAGGCTGTGACTTTGTTCAGAGGAAAACAGACGGTTTCTCATTTGCAAAGTTAAAATAAAGGGAAATGAAGCAATAAAACGGCGTCTACACTTTTGTAGGTCAGTGGTGCTGATCAGGATACTGTTCAAATGTTCAGAGTATTTGCACAATTAAAGGTGAAAGATACACATTGTAATGTTTTAAGACAAGATGTGCAAAGGTGAGAAGGTGTGAAATACAGGGTGGAGTTAGCGCCGCAAGGATTAACTTTGTACACCGCGTTCCGTTCAGGAGCAGTAATTGCACATGCAATTTAGTACGACTGAAAAAGCAGGTATTAAAAATTCCATTCACACCCATTGAAAACAAAATTACAGCATTTATTAGGGTTTATTTGTGTAAGCGATTTTTACATTTACGGCATTTGGCAGACACCCTTATCCAGAGCGACTGACATTTTATCTCATTATACAGTGGCAACTTGACGGTGCTTCTTATCAGTAGCCCAACTGATTTCTTAAATTCAAGTCAATTCAGTCCAGTTTTATTTGTATCACCCTTTTAGTAATAGGTGTTGTTGCAGAGCAGCTTTACAGAAATAAAAATTCTAGATTAAAAATGTGTACATTTATAGCTTATCAATTGCTTCCCATTGAATTTAAACCTAGCCTTTTGTTTGTTTGAGGACATCCATGCTCTACAGCATTTATCCATTTATTAGCATGTGCCTAAGACTTTTGCACAGGACTATACATTAGTAACAATATCCACTTTGACCCTTTTGATCTTGGAATCCGATTTTTTTTTTCTTGTATGTTTATTCCCTGTAACGCTGGAGAATGCGGCGAGACGAGGTTTAGTTTCGTTTTCTCCTGTGACTTCACACAAGAAACATTTCACACAATGGCACAAATACGGTTCATCCCTTCAAGTTTAGACTTAGTGAATGGAGCCGAACCCAGCAGGATTGTGTGGTTGTCAACATGTGATGTTAATTTGGCAATATTACAAGATTGACACTGGGACAACGTAGGTATCGGGTTGCTTTTGAAAGTTAAATGTACATCATTGAAATGGTGTCAGAATGCAATGTTGCAAGACAATAAGAATACTAAAACAGACAGCTACGCTAGTAAATACGCGAATATAACAACAACAAAAAAAAAACAAGCAACAGCAATTTGCTGAAATATTAATTTGGGTAACAAACGGTTAAAAAAAAGACTTGCTTAATTGATTTCATAATAAAGTCTTGATTTGTTTCTAAGATGTGTTCTGTGAAAGTAGACGTAATGCAGTTTCAGTGCTGCAAACACCAGCAAACTCTATTACAGTAGAGTAATTCAGAGGCAGTGTGTGCTCCGTGTTTGGGAAGCTGTAGTGTCCGTCCTGATCTCAGACTGGTATTTTAAACCCCTGTTATAAACTTAAGGGACCATGGATGTGGTGAGACATTGTGTCGAGTGGATGTTAATCGGAATAAACGCCCTAAATAAAGGTTACGATTCCATTTCAAAGTCATTCTAACTTTCAAAAACAATGTTGTCTTGACCATTAACACCATCGCAACGTTGCTACACCTACATTATAACGCTCATCGAACGTTAAGGTTCCTCCTGGGATACTGGTTTCTTTTCACACCCACTCATGTATGCAATTATAAAATTATTTGTATAAACACTTTGACTACGATCAAACAGTGACAGTAAAACTGATTGTGGGGAAATAGACAAAAACAAGTCTGAAACATAGGAGGTTCTAATCAAACCATTCTGTTTTCTTTGATACAAGTTTTTCATCTTTTGTTCTCGAATTCAGGTTCTGTTGAAAGCTGAGCACCTCTCTGGCACGCTCTGGGCTTTAATTATATCTCCTCGACGACCTTTTCACATGTCAGTCTCGTCTTCATATGTCAGCTGGCAGATTATCGGGTGAATAGTTGGGAGCTAAAAGCCGTGACTGGATAATGACTGTAATGATGGGGTGAAATTTCCTGATCTGGTTGGTAGGTGAGGAGCGGAAAAGTGTCCAACCAGATACAGTAATGTTTCGAGTCATGCTGGGAACAGTGTGCTACTTAAGAACATAATTTTTAATAAGGCGTATAAGATCTGACACGCGTCTGTCAAGCACGAGAGTGTAAATTAGATAAAGCATGATGCTGTGAATGACACGAGGTTATAGAGATGTACAGTATGTGTTCTCATTTCTAAATGAGGCTTCTTATTTTGCATCGGCCTTTAGTGACAAAGTTTTGCTCCAGAATCTCGCTTCGTTTCTTCTACGCTACTTCATCCGGAAGATTAATAGCTGTAATTCTCGTCTATCTCGTCTCACAAGAGTGCAGACCTGCAGATGGATGAAAACATCCTAATTGAATTTCTGAATCTAAAATCTTATTTATATCCTATTTATCTGTCACCCTGCCGGCCTCCTCCCTCGTTCCGTCAATGCCCTCTGCCATGACTCACGACACAGCAAATGACTAGCATGCTAGACGAGCCAAATAACATCGGTAGCGTGACTCATTTGTGCAGGCACCTCAAATCTGGTTAAACGAATGGAAAATGATCACCCTCAGCCAATCCCCTCGAGGCGTTTCACATAATTTCGTTTAATATCTACAACCGGCATTGTTCGTGATGAATGGCCTGGGCGAGGAAATGAGCTTAGCTGTTAAATGTTAACTTTAACGCTTTTAGAAAGCAGGGCATGTTATACGCTCATCATCCCTTTTATTGTCCACCTGTACATTCATGGAGTTATCTATCCAGCTAATGCATAAAATCATGCAGATGCAGAATCAGGAATCTGAGGCTATCATGTGTGAGTGAGACACTCTGACTACAGTAGACGGTTGAAGACTGGATAAAGTTGTCTGGGTTTGGTAAATGTGTGTCTGTGATAGCATCAGGTTCCTGTCCTTGTCTGGTAGACTTGGTCTTCAGAGCCCTAGGATATTCATATACATCTGTGAATCCTCCTGAGATGATTTTCTGCTTATCATGGAATGGCTCCTAGAACTAGTTTAGCCATTGTTGTTCACAATGAATTTTTTCCTAAATATATATCTTTATTTGCATTTGAGGTTGTAAAATGTTGTCATTCCTCTGTAATCCTGCAGGTGGTGAGCTCTAAGCTAGTCACATAGCACAGCAGCATCCCATGTAATAGGATTTTATTTGCTGTTTTTGAATTTGTTTGTTTAGAATTTAAATAAAATCTAGAAAAATATTGTGTTAGGATATTTATAAAATCAGGATATGCACAGAATCGCAATACTAATTAAATCGCACCTAGGTATCGTGGTAAAATTGTACCGGTTGATCCCTGATGAGTCCCATCCCTGGGTCTCAGGAAATCAATAGTTTCTAGAACACGTCATGGTCGTAGATCACATTTTCTTTCCCACCATGTTTGTTATTCTGATTAATTGTATGAATTCAGGTCTACATGTGTAAATTTTCCTTCATCAGTCATGCCTCTCAGGACATGGGTTTGCATGCAGCTTGCAAATTGAAAATGTAAATAAGACTCCATCGTTGTGCTCCCAAGTGGTGCAACAGAAACGTGTTCGCCACTATCATCTGGAAATTGTTCGATTTTAGATCCTCTAGAAAAACTTGCAGTATCAGCCCGAGCCGAAAACCGGTGCTGAAAAAATGAGAAAGAAATGATAAAAGAAAAAAATACCACAGAGTAAAAACAGCCATGTAGAGATTTTTCATGTATTAAAATAGATTTTACAAAAAGAAACATGTGTATTTGTGACATTTTCTAAGTGTACATGTCATCATGGTGAATGTTTTCTGCTCAGAAAAAAGAAAACAGCTGTTTTTTTTCTTCTCCTTTCCCAAAAATAGTTTTAAAGAGTAGAAAACAATTTGGGCTTTAAAGTGTTCAATCCGTCCAAGTGCCTGCCATTGTTTGTGATTAACGGGCAGAAAACGAGGGAAACAGCTAACCATTAGCAAGTTAAGTCTTGCTAGCTGCTGCTTTCCACATTGGCGTTACTGTTTAAAGCCGTGTTTAGGACAGACTGAGGTAAATAGTTCAGCATTAGCACAGTTAGCTAACGGCCTTAGAAAAATCTGTCTCAAATCCAATTTCAACTGAATATCAGCCATCAACTTCTGATTAATATTATAAACAGAACTGAGCCTAACCATTAGCATGCTTAGCACAGAAAGTGTTGCTAATTACCTCTAGATAAGTATCCAAGTACGATTTTAATTACACTTCCGAACAATTTCCATGTTGTTTATGATGATTAACAATAAATAAAATGAGATGAAAATGTATCTTAGCATACCTGGCAGTCTCAGCAGTATTATTGCAATCTGTCTTAATTTATTTATCATTTAAGTATTATATGCTGCTAACTGCTAATATTATTTATGTTAATTTCTGTTAAAATTCTGTTAGCATTATTTTTGTATTCATGTAGCGATGTATTGACAGTTTATTTATCATCAATATTAGCACATGTAGCAAAGAGTCTCCTGCAAATTACCGCTGTCATTTTGTGAAATATAAATGTAAACATTTAAACATTTTTTTTTGCTTTAATAATGAGCAACAATTTGCTAAAACGGAAAAAAACTTTAACATATTAGCCAACCTGCTAACTGCTACTAGTTACAGAAAATTAACAGTGTAAATATTTATTTTTAAAGGTGTTATATTTTAGGTTAGCTCAGAAAATGTAAAAAGATTAATTGCTAAAGCAGAAAATTTAATTAAGTGCATAATACTAGATTATTCAGCAAGTTAATTAGCAAGTCTTGTCAACTGCTAACTCCTTTTTTTTTTTTTTTTTTTTTTAAGTAAAGCTTTTGTTTGGGCAGTAATAAGATGTAAGACGGTAATTTATCAAATATACTCTATATATACATACACATATTTTTGTTTGTAAATATTTATTTTTGTAAATGTTATGCTACTTTAACATAATAGGAGCATACTAGCATGTGTACCAAGTTCGTTATTGTAAGCTAGTGTATTTTTTTATAGAATATAAATGGTGTAAATACTCGTAATATTTTAAAATGTTGTTTTTATTAAAAAAAAAATTTTACCTTTATGGTAAATGGCTAACATAGAGAACGGCATATGGTATTATGACATGTTTGACTACCATGGTACACTTAGACTTTATTTTCAGCAGGTAGCTGATGTGGTTCTGCCTTCTACCGTACCCATAATATGTAGTACTAACATATTTAATATAGTACACTATGTACAAATATACCATAACAGATACCTGCTGAACTGTAATAGCCAGTATTGTGGTATAGTACTACCATAGTACTACCACAGTACCACCTGAAGTGCCGTAGTACCTATCCTGGTACTCTGTAAAGTCCTATGGTGCCTACCATGGTAATGTCTTAAGTACCACAGTAATGCTATTTAATACTACTATACTGTACCACAGTAACATTTTGCATTGATGTTGATATTGCTAATTTTTTTTTTTTTTTTTAAGAATTCCCATTTGGACAGAACGATATGTGTATACAGGGTGTAAATAATATTTAAGCATGTGTGTAAATAGTTTACTGTATACATGATACTTACACATGTGTGCGTTTGTATGTTATAGAATGCTACACAGTGAACGGCGAGGACTACCGAGGTCGGCAGAACCAGACGAGTCTACATGGAGGGAAGCCGTGCCTTTTTTGGAACGAAACTTTCCAGCATCCGTACAACACGCTGAAATATCCAAACGGAGAAGGAGGACTGGGAGCTCACAACTTCTGCAGGTTGGCATCCTATCCCTTTTTCTATACTCTATCTACCTATCTATCTATCTATCTATCTAGATTTTTATTCAGTCTTGGGAAACATTTTTTTTTTCTCACACATTTATGTGTATCTTTGTTTTTCTGTCTTTCGGTCCCTCTGTATTTCGGTCTGTCTTCATTATCACTATTTTATTTTGCAGTTCCCTTCATCCTTCACTCTGTCTTTCTCTATACTTGTCTGTCTCTTGATTTCTTTCTATCCACATATTTCCGTCTCTCTCACTTTTCTGCAGTCTTTTATTTTGCATCTGTTTTTGTCCCCTTTGCCCTTTCTCTCTTTTCTATCTCTGTTTGTTTTTCACGTTCTCCTTCTCTGCCTCTTATTTATTTTCTTTCATGCCATCCATCTGTTTTTCTTTCACTCCATGTCATGTTTTTCTCTCTTCTTCTTTCTCTGTCACTTTGTTGTTCTCACTGTGTTTATTGCTTCTGCCAGATTTCTCTCTCTTTCCTTTGCTGGATCTCGTTTTTCTCTCGCTCTGATTTAGCTGTTTTTCATTGCTCATGGTGTTTTCATTTTTCTCATAATCCATTCCTCTTCTTCCTCTCACACTTCTGTCATTCACACCATCTGTCTGTCTTTTCCTTTTCGAGTCCTCATTTTTCCTTGTTCTTTCTGTCTCTCGCTCTACGTCTTTGTCTCTCACTCTTTAGCTTTTTTTCTTTTACATTTTTTATTGCTTTTGTTTAACATCTGTTTTTTCACCCTTCTTTCTCTATCCTCCTTTTGCTAATCATTATTTAAGATTACACTCATAATTTTATATTTTTTTCTACTTTCAGTCCATATCTTATCTTATTTTGTTTTATATGAAGTGGTGGCTCAGAGGGCTAAGCCAATGAGTTACTGATCTGAAGATCGGTGGTTCAATCCCCAACTCCACCAGGTTACCACTGTTGGGCCCTTAATGTAATTAACGGCTGTTTTGGGGCTGTAATGTATATGTGACAAATAAAGGCTTAACTTATATAGAGTAGAGCAGACCACAGATGTATACTCAGCAAAAAAAGAAACGCCCCTTTTTCAGGACTGTGTATTTCAACAATAATGTTGTAAAAATCCAAAT
>JAOVVA010000029.1:2504505-2528521 GCA_028565275.1 Leiocassis micropogon | reverse complement strand
TCCGGATTTTTCTTTTTAGATTCTGTCTCTCACAGTGGAAATGCACCTATGCTGAAAATTGTAGACCCTCCATGATTACTAAGTAAGAGAACTTGCAAAATCACAGGGGGATCAAATACTTATTGACCTCACTGTATATATATATTTATATATATATATATATTTATATATAATCCAAATCATCTCGTCAAACAATTTAATGAGACCTGAGCAGTGTAACAGCCTGATACACGTAGGTGTGAATACAAATCTTGCCTTTAGGATGAACCTGTTTCCGAATAGAGAACCTCAACAGTATCAGTATATTGCCCTGTATAAACAGTGACATACCTGATATAATGATTTATTTTCAGTACTGTGTCATGAATAACAGCTTTATATTAATGCACTTGCTTTAAAGGGTACCTGTTATGCAGAAAATCACTTTTTAGTCTCTTTCGTGGGTTTACAAACAAAAAAAAGTGAGAAAAAAATTCCCTGCTTTAACAAGCCACTTCAGTGTTTCCCCTAATGTGATCTCATATAAGAAGAGCCCCCTCCCCCCGGGATGTTACTCGGCTCTGCTGTTCCCCCGGAGGGGCGTGACTTAGCACTTGCTCATTTACATAAACACTGAAATGGCGTGTTAACAGAGGAGAATTGAAACGCAGGGAGTTTGAGGTATCAAAAAATGCATCCCACTTTAGTGGGAGCTCTGAAACTTGTGTTAATTTGTTTAAAAAATAGTATTATTTAATAATAATATAATTAATAATTAATAATAAAAAAATAAATAATAATATTATCGTTTTCCAACAGTTTATTCACAGGGAGTCGGTGGATGATCCACATTAATGGATTAAACACAATTGCTGTTATTACACAAAGAGAAACATTGATATGATGATGTTCTGTAAGCAGACGTCTACAGAAGGAGTCTTCTTATAAAAACATGACACAAAGTGATTTGTTGGGTTTTAGGTAAACCTCTAGTAAACCTGAGGAGAACTCGAGAAAATTGTTTTAAAGTGATTTTGTTTTAAAGAGAGGTGTACGAACCCCTGATGCTTTCAGCCCATCAGATCAGCCGACACACTCCTCTGTATTTATATTACTAAAGTAATAACGTTACAGTAATGTAATATGACTAATGTTTTATTTAGAGTGTTTTATATATCACTGTCTAATAACTGACGGGGTAAAAACATCTTGTAAAGCACTCAGAATGTATTTTTTATTTTTTATTTTTAAATAAGGAAGTCTCTCCGGTAGCCGAGTAACACAAAGCCGTTATTATATTTGCCGCTGGATGTGTGATGTCATCGGCCCCGTGTTTTTCCCCAGCTTGCCGGAATGGAGGCGGGCTACGCCTGTTTCTGCGGCAACGAGCTGGACTACCATCTCCATGGCGACGCCCCGAGTTTGGAGTGTAGTCACGGGTGCTTCGGGGACCAGCAGCAGCCGTGCGGAGGGGACGGACACGTCATCGTCTTCGACAGTGAGTTTAATCAGATGGGTCTGATCTACAGGACCGGCCCGGATCAGAACGATGCAGCCGCAAATTCTGCAAACTTTTGGTTTTTTTTTTTGTTTGTTTCCTTAAAAGTCACTTATGCCAACTGCACTTAGTAAGATAAAAAAAAACATTACTGCTGACATTAAAAAAAAGGCCAAAATGATTGAAAATGTCTTTTAAGAAGTGTGACAGTTTAGGACATGATGTATATAACAACAACATCAGAGTGTTTGGTATTTATTTATTTTAATATAAAGAATGATCTACGAGTGTGACCATATACAGTATGAAAGGGTTAAGGGAATTAAAGGCGGAAGCATCTATTGCATAAGAACTGGGAATAATGAACAAATACAGGAAGCTGTTGAATAAGAGTATACGGGACTGCTTTGTATGTTCGTTTCAGTATTCAGATTTCAGCTCGGTTAACCCAAGACTACCGGATTTGACTATAAGTGTGATTTAAATCTAACCAGGACTTGGGCTGCTTTCACACTACATATGCTCAGGATGCTCATATGCAGTGAAATGCTTCATATGACCTAAATAGAAAGAGTTCTCTATGATTAAATAAATTGCACTAGTGAGTACAATTAAATAAAAAAATACAGTTTTTAAATAAAAGTAAGAATTTTGAAAAAGAAAAAAAAATCAATTGGGCTGAAAAGCATACAATATTTACTAAGGTCAATAAACTAAAAAGAATTAGAATAGAAAGGTGCGCACCTAGTTGGTAATGGCGCTAATGCTGTCTCGTTCTACTTCCATGTGCATTAAACGTTAGCTTTCATAATTGACTTGAGCGGTTTTCGAGTACATTGAAAGGGTGGACTCCAGCTGATCAGTGCCGATGCGATGCACAATATGGAGTGTTCATATTGTCAAACATTCGGGTCAAGTGTGCTCTGGTCCGGCCCCGAGTCTGTAATGTGAAAGCACACTTAATATTAGATACAAGACACACAAAATGATAGGGATGGGAATCACCAGAGACCTGCCGATACGATATTATCACGATACCCAGGTCTCGATTCCATTTGTATTGCGATTCTGTATCAATATTTTATAAATATCCTAATTCGATATTCATTTTTGTTTAAGTTTTGTTACAATATTAAACAAACTTAGCAATTAATTCACTCCTTCCACAGAGGACACTGTGCTGATTGCCAATGTGTGAATACTTTACAGAGCACCACCTGTTGGATTACAGAAGAATGGTACCATTTTACGACCTCAAATACAAATATACAGTATATAAATGACAAATTTTTTTTTTTTGAATTAGCGCAAAAAAGAATCAAAATTCATGACTATATTGATTTTTCCCTCCATCTCTACAAAATTATGAGTTGTAAAGGCCAAAACCCAGACTGCTTCTTTGCTTCTTTTCTTCCCCCCCCCCCCCAAAAAAAAAACAAAACACAAATAACATTTTTAGATTTGTAGTACTGTATGATATTATGTGTCACATCAATAAAAAAATCTGCCATTTTGGAATTTAGATAACACAATAATTATCCTAGCTACAGCTGTCGTGAAGGAACAGCTACTGTACTGGTACGATCTGTTATAGTTAAGTTTTGTAAAATTATAAACGTTATCTCAGTTACAGTAAACGCACCGTCTTTGTGCTTCTAGCCAAAGTGGGAGCATGTGGTGGAAACTACACGGCCGAATCAGGTGTAATCTACTCACCAGACTTTCCAGATAAATACGCACGTGGCCGTGTCTGCTACTGGACCATACAGGTAAAAGATAATTGTGTTTTTCAAGACCATCAAAGAACACATTCTCTTCAAATAAAATTCCAACAAACCTGCATTAGGAGACAGTTCTCTTGGCCGTATTTGTTTTAAGATTGCTGTTCTCGCCGCTCTCTGTTCTTCCAGGTCCCGGGAGCATCGGTCATCCTCTTTAACTTCACTTTCTTCAACATCATGGACCAGGCGGATATGGTCGAGCTGCTGGAAGGTTACACCAATCAGGTGGTGGCGAGGTTCGATGGGCGTAACCCGCCGCGGGAAATCGTAAACATCAGCGCAGACTTCGTCATCCTGTATTTCTACTCAGACAGGACGAACGAGGCCCAGGGATTTTCCATGCTCTATCAAGGTAGGTCTGTCTATCTCCATGTTTTGATACTGTAGATGGGTGGATACATTGATGGATGGATAGATGGATGAACGGATAAGTGGGTGGACTAATTCGGAAATAGAGATGAAGATGGATGAAGGCATGGGTTGATGTACTGTATGACTAATTGTGGTTGCACATTTGGTCATTTTATAATGGAACAGTATGTATATATATATAATGGATGAGAGACTATGTGGATGGATGAATGGATGCCTAACATGGTGTGACTGATGGATTGATGAAATGAAGATAAGGAGAAATGATGAGGTAGATGGATGAACAGATGGATGGATGGATTGAGGGTAAAGGTTGACATACAGTATGAGCCCGAATTACATTGTTTATTGCCTGTAATTTTTCTAATTTCATGAAGGATGGCTGAATAGCCAGATGGGTGGATGAGTAGATAAAAGATGGGATGGGGTCGGATGGATGGATAAAAGGATGAAAAGATGGTTGAATAGATGCAGGGTTGTGTAGATGGTTGAATAGATGGATGGATCTGAGTATGGACTGTAATACCACATGTTCTGAACAAATATAATGTATATAATATGGTAGTATGGATGGATTAACGATGAATTGGTGGATAGATAAATGGATAGACAGAACTGCAATACATTATATTGTTTAGCTTATGGATGGATGGATGGATGATTGGATGATTGGATGCCTATGTGGTTGGATAGATGAATGAACAAAGGCAGAGTGTCTAATGCTCTGTTTCGAGCCTTATTTGCATGAGTAGGTACAGTTTGGTTTTTTGCCTCCATTCCACATTTACATAAAAACAACCAGCTACTGATGCTTTACACCAAGAATTTACCAGCGGATGGGTGGATAAAAGGAAAGAGAAAAAGAGAGAAGGCAACAGAAGCCACAAAATACCCCGTCGGTGCACATGACACGAGATTGCAGAGATGTCAGATTTCCAACAATTGGAGCAAACATAACAGGACAGAAAGTTTCTCCATCAGCTCAAATGTTTTTGTTGTGGTGTTTTGAACCTGGAGTCCTGGGTATTAAATATTTGAACGGCACCGTGGGCCATTTCTGGAACTCCCTCCGTCTCAGATATTGAATGAGTTGCAGTTTATCAATATTTAATCTGGTTTGTTGAGGTTTATCAGGCTTCAGCATCTGAGCCACATCAACCTTAATAAACAGATCAGACGCGATACAGCTAGAAGAACCACGCTGAGATTACGTTCCTCCATTTGAAATAATGAGTTTAAAAAGTTACTTTTGTCTTCAGAATCATCGTATTAAGAGATATTGGAATATTACTTGGGTCAAAAACTTAATTTTGTTTGGTGTTTGTTTGTCTGTTTTTACTATCGATTAAATTATTGGCACCCTTGGCATTGTTCAAGTTGCTTCTTGCTATTATTACAGATCAACAAACTCACTATGTCCTGCACTGTCAAGTGTCATTGGTTGTTTTTTGATATTTTATACTTATAATTAGTGCTGTACAGTTATTTTATAATAAATGTATTACAGTTCGTATACACATAGTCAGGAATTAATGTAAAGTTTGTCAATAATGTGAGTATTTTTTTTTTTTATACTTTTGAGGTGATAAATAAGCATTAGCAAACATCCTGTTAATGAGCTTAATATTTTGTGTCGTTATTTGCCGTTAACCTGAATAGATACAGTATGTTTAAATACTAAATGCTATATTTAATAGTTACATATCACAGTCACAGATTGTGTACAGAATTTTTTAACGTATTGTGCAGTCCTACATATAATGCAATACAATTCTACCAGTGTTGTTATGGTGACATAACGTCATGACAGCATTTTCCTGTTTCTTTTTCTTTTTCTTCATTTCCTCCAACTTTTATACACTACAGATTGTAATGAATTATTTCCGTCAGTAATTTTCACTTATTTCTTGCCTTTCTCAGTATATTTGTATAGTGGTGTCATAATAACAATAATAATAATAATAATAATAATAATAATAATAATGTGTGGATAGAATTTTTTTTCCCATAAAAGCTTTCGCCTGGTTACATTTATATTAGATATTTTATTAATAAATTTGTAATGGATTTTGCTTAAAAATCCCATGTAATGTTAAAATGTGGTTTCTTTCCCTTTTAAGCAGTTGTTGATTTAGAAAAACATTGTCTTTTTGGAAAAACTCTAACTACATCAAAGCACTATAGATAGATGTAGATAGATCAAATTAACTAGTGCTGCACAATTGCATATAAATTAAAATCGCAATGTGGACCTGTGCAATTATTTTATATATTAATGTTGAGTTTGTCAATTATTTAAGTATTTGATTTTATTAATATAATTTTGAGATGATAAATATTGACAAACATCATATTGATGAGATCATTTCTGCAGTAATTTGCTGTTAGCCTCGATAAATACAAAATGACTAGATTTAATAGCAGGTTTTTAAATGTACCATCTATTTTAATGGAATAACTCACTATTACTACTCTGGTAAAAGTAACCATATTTCTGAATTGCTATTATAAATCATTCCCTTTGAACTCGTTTGTGTATTTAGACTCACTTTCTCGAGCATGCTCCGTGTTTATTAACGTTTCTGATGTTCAGAGTACGTTGTGCCTCTGCTGAACGAGCCAACCCAAACAGCCATCCTGCAATATTTCTGTTTTCTTATGATTTATTTGCCCAAGCTGACGGAAGGGAAGGAAAGAAAGAAGGAAACATGAAATAGCGGGAAACGTTTAGCCCGAACAAAAAGGTCAGAGAAATAAATTGGTTCTTCTCCGAGTCCACAAACCCATAGTGCTTTTTTACTTTGCCTCGGGCAGCGAACCAATTAAATACCGCTCATAGACTACAACATGTTTAAATAGTGCACATGTGTGTGTAGCTTTTTTTTTTGTCAAGTTACAAGGATTGAGTAGATTTGAAATTAAATAAACTTAAATAAATAATAATAATAATAATAATAATAATATGAAGAAGAATAAGAAGAATGAACTGCAGTTGTTTCCCCTTTTAACTGGATTTGAAAAGAACCAAACCAAAAAATGATTTGTGTCATTCTCAAAACCTTTGGCCATGGCTGTACTTATTGTTATTATACTCACTACCTGATAGCAAAATGGAAAGGAGAAAACAGCACCCTCCCTGCTTTTAATAACATACGTGTGTGACAAAATTGCCTTGTAAAAATATATTCCGAGCCGTTTGCATTTTTATTTTCAAACCTGCGACCTGTCAGCCATAAATCAGGGTGGGTCTCCGAACAGAACATGCGGGTGGTTTCGTTTGTTTTTTCTTTTAGCTGTATGGAGGCTGCAGCTGCAGAGCTGATCGGTGTAATTCGCGAAGCAGCAGATGAGGTGGAGTTCGATGAGACAGCGGTTACTTATGTTCTATCAATACAAAGTTTTAATATAAAGAGTAGCAGAATCCTCTGCCCTGTCTGGCATCGACACCAGTATTGTCTCTGGTACACTGTAACTCCCTCGACCCCGGGGAAGAGTGAGACCTGCTATATAGATTCCAGCTGACACCATAGCTACAGTCGCCTGGTATCTAAATAAAAACCAAAAACACCTCCACTTGTTCGGTTTGGCGTGCCAGAGTCCCGCCCTGATTTATGGCTGACAGGTAGCATAGATAGCGCAACCAAAAGCAACATAATAATTCAACTTGGGAAATACATCGTCATTTAAATAAAGGTACTCATGAAGCATCCAAACGCCTGTGTAAACAAAATGTCAATAGTACATCAAGATGCAAATGTAAAAGCAATTGTTGGATTTGAATTTTTGTAATGTTAAATTACATTTGGCCAAAACACAGTATTGGTGATGATTTTATTATTTTTTTTATGTTATACAGAAAATGTGTATGGCCAAAAAAGCTACTTCTTAAGTTTATACAACATTGAAGTGACCAGTCTTTTTCCCCTAAATATTTCAAGTTGCTAATATATAACATTTTATATGTGCCCCAAAAATGGCCATTTTTCAGCATTATACTGTCTCACTTCAAACTATAATCATTTTAAATGCAAATAATACATTTTTAGGGATTAAGAAATTTAAGGATTTTTCTTAATGTCAAGTTCATGTTGCAATATCTTAACAATTTTGCATTTTAGAAGATAGCAAATGCGTTTCTTTTTATCTGATAAAAATATAAATGGATCCTGGTGATGCTGAATGCTGAGTGGTTGGAACAGACAAGGGGGGAAATGAGGTTTAGCAGGTTGCTGCTAAGGTTTTTCTTTAGTCACTGGTTTCTATTTCTTTTATTTAATCCAAATAATCTAATTCAATTTTAATTAATTTGAAGAAAGGGGAGGGGGGGGGGGGTCAGTACTTTAATATTTTCCATTTCACATTGTGTGATAAATTAATGTATTCATTCGATTCAGATAAGCTGCTCCATACAGTATTTGAACAGCCGTCACTGTTAACACACTCCTCTTTCTTTATTCCAGCGTACAGACAGCCGAGCGGCAGATCTGCTGAAGATGCCGTAGTCAGTGATGATGGCGATAGCGAAGAGGCCACCAGTACGATAGAGCCACATCCGGGCAGCAGCACCGAGCGATCAAACACCAGCAAGAACGACAAATCCTCTCATATCCTCTATCTGATAACGTCCAGTCCTAAGAAGTCAGAAAACGAAATGCCAGGTCAGTGGCTCGGCCGGGGCCGGACCGCTGCGCACAGCACCAGTATGTACACCTTTATCCTCTGCTGTACTGCTCTTCTGTCTGTCTGTCTGTTTATTCATCTTTCAACAGCCAATTTACTGTTTACTGCTTTTTTTCCCTTTTTTTTTATCTATCGATCTATCTATGTTTATGTTTATGCGTCTGTTAATCTCTGGGGCATTTGCTCATGTCAATTTCTCATCTCCTTTCTTTCTTTTTCTGATCTATCAATCCCATGCCAATTTTCTTTCTTTCTTTCTTTTATTCTTTATCAATATTCGATAAATACGGTATACACACATTTCTTTTAAAATAATAATAATAATAATAATAATAATAATAATAATAATATTCTTCTTATTATTATTGTAAATATTTATTGTTGTTATTATTATTTCTGTACTTATGTCTGACCCAGTTTTGTGTTTACAGTGTGGACCATCTACGCTCTGGCTGCCTTGCTAACGCTAACTGTGATAGCCATGGTGGCTAAGCTGGTGCTTCACGTTACAGTAAAGTAAGTTTTAATCCCTGAACACGGCTGCTGCTGTAATGCGCTCGGGTTATAACACGTTTATCAAAGCCGAAGAGAGATGTTTAGACTTTAACTCTGATTCTGAGCAGATACAGTGTAGTGGAGAGCAAAGTGTGTGTGTGTTAAGAAACACGATTTTTACTCAGATGTATTGTTCTTGCTTATTGACTAATTCTTTACTTTATTTTTCCTATCTATCTATCTATCTATCTATCTATCTATCTATCTATCTATCTACCTATCTATCCCTCTTGTTGTCTCTTTATGTCTGTCTCTCTGTTTGTCTGTCTTTCTATCTCTCTCTTGTTGTCTCTCTCTCCGTCTCTCCCTCTCTCAGATCTCCCACCATTCCCACAGTGAGCAGCGACTCGTGCTCCCAGAGCACCACCTCAGAGCCGTGGATCATCTTCTACAGACCCTCTACCATCTCTCTCTTTAAAAAGAAGCTCAAAAACCATCACGGCGACCTCAGCCCTCTGGTGGGCAACTAACCTACACACACACACATACACACACACACACACACACACACATTATCACACAAACTCTACTGGACAGCAGGTAGCAAATACAATGGAGCACCTGATGAGGAACTGGACATCAACTGTCAGCCAATCAGATGGTGCCATGTGAGAGGGGCGTGGCTTCCACAGGACCTGGACAAAGCCACACTCACATGTCAGTACGGCATGAGCGGGGGGGGTAGGGGGGCGGCGGCTCTGGGAAAAGACTGTTTCTTCCAGCAGGTTTTCAGGGGCGCAGATGGATTCTGGCAGGAGTTCAGATAAGATTCTCTGGGTGAAGTAAAAGAGACAGAATGTACTGTAACGTGGAGCGGCTCGCGTAACAGTCTTAACGCCAACGCAGACAATCAGCCTTTTCTGTTCTGCCACACCAAATCCAGATTCTGTTTCAGCCCATTTTCACCTCACTCTTTATGTAGGTCACCTCTTGCTTGGACTGGGAATACAATTTCCCGAGTGGAGGACAAACCGGATCATGATCCGGCAGCCACAAACAAGTGTGTATGTGTGTGTGTGTGTGTGTGTGTGTGTGTGCGCGTGTGTGTGCGCGTGTGCGTAAATCTGTCATCACTACAGCTCGGCCCATGCTCCAACAAACTGGCATTCCACGTTCCTTTTGGACCTCTGTAAACAGCTTTTCAGTATTTTTTTTTTCTTGTTCGTTTGTTGTGGGTTTATCATTTCTGTGTTTGTGTGTGTGTGTGTGTGTGTGTGTGTGTGGTGTCTGTAAGTGCCTTAAGGGTTGGAAAACTGTTTGTATGTACATTTTTTTCCTTTACTTCCCACAGAGCTGTCTTTAAAGGCCCAGAGATGAAAGATACACAAGTTTCCCATTACAGAGAAGGCAGTCGATCAGCCAAGGCATGTTTGTTGCTTAAAGTTTCCTTCTTTAGTTTTTGCGCTGGAGCTACAAAGCTAATGCCAGTTTAGCATCAGGATCTCATGTGGTTTTTGCTGCTTTGTGACGATTGTTAAAAAACAAAAAAAACAATGGATGTGTCCAAAGAACAGATCTGAAAACAATCTACAGACGTTTACATACATTACATAGTGTGGAACTAAAGAACCCATGGACGTCCGGTTTACCGCTGGTGCTGAGTGGTATTTCACTGAAAAGTATTTTCCTAGTAATTTATCAACACGTTTGAGGCAAAAGTCAGTATTTCAACTGTTTCTGCCTAATTTTCACTGCCGTTACACTTTTACATTACTTATATAAAAGACTATAAATGCTAGCTTATATGCTAGCTAGATAAATGATTAGCCTCAGTGAGTAGCTAGCTTTAATCCTGTGCGCATTCTACAAAGTTGCCTAGCAACAGTGTTCTCACAACTAGACAGCGAAACCACTTGGTCAATGCTGGCTAGTAGTCTTGCTATAAGACATTCCAAAAAATCTAAAATGGTTGTCAGTGTATTGAATTTCACAACCCAGAAATGTTTAGCTAGCGATTGAGTGAATAAGGTTATTTTTTCTTAGTGGTTCATCAACATAAGTGAGGTAAATGTTGAGATTCTGGACATCTGTGTCCCATTCTTACTGTCATTACACCTTTAAAATGGCTACCTACCTTACATACGAGCTACATAAACAATGAGCTTCAACTCCTAGCTAGCTTTTATGCCGAGCAACATTGTTCTCCCAACTACACCATAAAACCACTTGAACACAGAAAATATTTAATTAGTGTTTTGGTGTGGAGACTTTATTTCTTGGATAAAGATTAGCTTGCACAATGCTAGGTAATGTTCTTGCTTTAAGTTCTTACAAAAAAGCTAAAATGACACAGCGTATTGAACTTCAAAGCCACAGATTTTTATCTAGCAATTGATTAAGATTTTTTTCCTTGTAGTTTATCAGCATATCTGAGGTAAATGTTGTTATTCCGTGTCTCATTCTGACTGTTATTCTACCATTAAAATGGCTACCTGCCTTACACACTAGCTAGATGTTATGAAAATATCCTGAGCTTTGCATTCACAACTTGTGAGACATTATATTGAACTTAAAAAAAAAAATTACCGCTGGTAATAGGTTTCTTAGTGCTAAGTGCCCTTTCGCTGTAATTTTTTGTTACACATTCAATTTCTTCATAATCTATCAACATATCTGAGGTAAATTTTGATATTCTGGGCATTTTCACTGTCACTCTATGTTTACAATACATGCTGGCTAGATACATGACTAGCCTTAGGCACTAGCTAGCTTCTTAAGCTTGTTTCCGTGTTGCCTAGCAACCATATTGCACAAATTAAACCACTTATATAACCACGTACAATAAGTAATATTTATGAAATGGTTGTCTGCTGACAGCGGCAAAAAGAGCTGTGAACAGTCCTCGGTATAGCTGATATAACTTCAGAATTAACGGTTAATGCTAATAAGGGTATTTTTAGTAATATTAAGTCTTCTCTTGGTAAAACATCTGAGGTAAATGTTAATATTCCAGGCATTTCCAGGTTTCATTTGTAGAAAAGACTATTTAGCTATTTGCTAGCTTATTAAATTATTAGCTTGCATATACTGTAGCTAGTTAAATAAAAGCTATAGAACTAGTTTTACACTAGTTAAAAAGTTAAATAAATAAAAAAAAAGTTAAAGAAAAGTTTAGCCTGGCATTAACTAACTTCAGTGTTTGGTGTTTGGTAATGGCCTTGTAGCTCCAGTGCAAAAGATAAAGAATGCAGTGTAAAAGAATAAACATGTCTTGGCTAATCAGCTACGTTCAGGATAAACAGGGGCCTTGTTTGAATTTCATTTTTCGACCAAACGTTTCATCACCCACCGAGTCGCCGCTAAGAGCTCGCGTGTGGGAGCGATGAAAAGCGACACATTCTTCCAAAACAATCCTGTCTTTCTCCACCTTCTCCTCCTCCTTTTCCTTCTCTGCCACGAGATCTCAGACGCTAAAGCGCTTCCCACATTCCTCAGCTTTATTCGAATCAGTGCTGTTGTTCTGGTGTTAACTACAGTGCTGCCACCCGGAGTGTCGGGAGGTCACGACACAAAAATCTGTCTAGTCACGTTAAATATTTTGAACATGAGCACACAGGGTGAACAGCGACACTGTCATGACTACATCCAAAAGCGCATACTACTGTACTAAATAGTGTCACACAGTGTGGTTTCTTCCATTGTGAGTCGATGGTACTGACATTTTAAACACAGTGAGTTGTGCTGAACACTATTATAAATAATATTTCTATTATTTATTTTCCTGTAAACTGAATAGTTTGGATAGCTTAAATCCAAAAGAATGCAAAGATGGTGATTAATGAAATGATTTCTGTAATACCTTACAAAATAACTCCAGCAATGAAATCGTAAACTTTATAACAATGCCTAAACATTTGGACTGTTAGCTTGAAGGTAAAGTTTTTTTTTTTTTAACTAATTATACTACAAGCTAACACTACAGAAATTTGAAGTTATGTTACCGTACAATACTTTACATAGCCTGTTAATTTTGCCACGTTTGTACTCTTTGGTTTTGCATGCTAATATCATTGACCAAATTTGCCCGAATTTAGAATGATTAGAAAGTGGTTCGTAAGATAAGGTACAAACACTAACCCCGCCCCTAAACCTAACCTTATAGGTTGTATAAATTGTTACAAATTGGCAAGTTTTTTTTTTTTATTACTGTGCATCAGTATTACAACCTCACCTGCTATCAACCTATCTAAGCTACAATATAGCTTTCCCATTTGTACAAAATGGCTATATCCAAACAATATCATGCTCATGGAAAATTCCAGAAATTTATCAATATCTCAATGCACTTAACCTTACTTAATTGTAGAACTTTATATAGTACTAAGGCTGAATTTTAGCCTATACTGAAGCATACTCTGAACATAAAGCCCTTACATACTGTAGAGTTATATAAATTTTAATTAATCAATGAAAAACTCAAAAAATTAGCAAGCTAGTCATCTTTACCTTGATCAACAGTAGTTAATAAAAATTATTTATTATTTTATTTAAAACCTAATTAACAAGAGCAATGAATCTGACAAATCGGACTTCAGTTAACAGTCATATAAAGGCTAAAAATTATATTGCCAATTTGATACCCTAAAGCTTCACCATAGGCTATAGGGAATAGATCAATTAGAGTAATGTATATGAAAAATAATAAACCTGCTTATTCTGAAACCAAAAGACAAAAATATGGAACACTGAACTATAAAAGTGATATGAAAGTCACAAAAACAATCAAGACTTTTCTCAGCATTGCCTTACAGAACAGTGGTTGGATATAGAATTAACTTAATTGGCAAGAATTGCATTTAGGATATTCTATCTCTATTCCCCACTATATTTTAAAAGAAAGGTCTGACAAACCTTGTAAAGCCCATACAAACCTTAGCAAACTTCTACAAAACTAACCAAACTGCTACAAAACTCTGCAGCAGAAACCTAGTAGTAAAAATCATTGTATAGGTTTTTAATGGTTTATTGAGGTTTCTAGGGGTTGTTAAACTTTCGGGGAGCTTTGACAGATATCTACATCTAACCAAACAAATATACAAGTGGACAAAGCCTCAGCAAAAACCTAGTAGTAAAAACCACTGTGCTGGTTTTCAGCAGTTTATTGAGAGACGCTGATGTTTGTAGAAACTTGGCAGGGGTTTGTAAAGGTTTATAGAGGTTTGCCCAACCGAAACAAACCTCTACAAACTTCAGCAAACATCTCCAAACTTAACCAAAACTCTACAAACTTATCCTACCCTTTACAATACTCTGTGGTAGAAACTCAGTAGTAAAAATATTTGTCAAAGTTTGTGGTTTTCTGTTGTGATTTCTAGAGGTTAAAGGTTTGTGGATAAATTTCCAAAACCTCACCAAACCAATACCAAAGTAATACAAAGCCCCAGTGACCCTCTGTAGAAGAAACCTAGTAGTAGAAACGTTTGAAGAGGTTTGCAGGGAGTTGTAAAATTTCCACAAACCTAAGCAAACCTCTACAAAACTCTGTGATAGAAATCTAGAGCTTCAAATATTTGTAGTGTTTTGGTGAGGTTTAAGAGGTTTTAAAACATTTTTGCGATTCAAAAAGCTCTGCCAAACCTCTAAAAACTTGAATACCAAATGTTGGAAACTTCTTTAGTCCTCAGTAGTAAAACGCTTTATAAAGGTTTGTTGTGGTTTAGTCAGGGTTGTTAAGGTTTGTAGAGTGTGTGGGGAAATTCTGTACATTTACATTTCAGTTCTAATTGCAATG
This sequence comes from Leiocassis micropogon, assembly GCA_028565275.1. NCBI lineage: Eukaryota > Metazoa > Chordata > Actinopteri > Siluriformes > Bagridae > Leiocassis > Leiocassis micropogon. The sequence continues at coordinate 2,513,925 of JAOVVA010000029.1, read as the reverse complement.
AGGTGTATGACATTGCAAACATCATTCCAAAAATTGTATTTAAATGATGTTGTTATATCAGAATAATCTCTAGCTTTACTTAGTTGTTCGAACCAATTGAAAAGTTCATATTTTACCACAAACAAAGACTACAATAATAAAAATTTAGTTGAATACCCAGTGGATGAAATGATGCTAAAGGACCAGGTTAGTGACAAAATTTAATTGTACAAAGTTTTCATTTTCATTACATGGAATCTGTTTTATGGCTTTTAATAGTTAATTTAAATGTTCAGTGTCTGAATTTTGCTTTTGTTATACTGTAAAATAATAACAATAATACCTAAAGTGCAGTGTCTCGCTCTTTCGTCTAAAATGGTAGCTGAAGTTACCATTTTAGACGAAAGAGTGAGACACTGCACTTTAGGTATTATTGTTATTATTTTTGTTCTCTAATGCCTTACTGAAAATTATTAGTATGAATATACCCCTATAAAAATTGCCTGACCAATTTTGATCTTAGTTTGGGTTAGTATGCAGATGTGGAACGCTCAGTTTTTTTTGTTTTTTTTTTACATGCTTTAATTTGTACGTAATTGTCTTCCAACTCAACTGTACTGTATTGTTTTGTCTTTATTCTAAAAGAACTAGGTGTGTGCTGATATTACATTTTCATATCACTATAACTGGCTAAAGATTTAGCACAATTTTGTCATAAGAAAAGAAACGGTTATGAATCTAACTGCACCTGTGCTCATTATGGATTTTTTTTTTATTGTCGGGTAAATTTATTTTTTTTGTGTAACATTGTGAAATAATGCTCTGCTAAAATATGTACAAGGAATGAAATGTGGAAAGCCTGACACTTTCCTAAACAGCAGGTGAAAAAACATTAGGAAGGCCATTTTAGGTTGTAAACTAGATTCTTCCTGATGAGTAGCTAAAACTTGCAAACATTTTGCCATTTGATTTAAGATTTTACTGCCATAGAAATATCCAAATATATAGCGTGTACTGTTAAAATTCTGGCTATGTAGGAGAAATTTCCATCTGGCAAAAATAAGAATAATAACCAATGGATTTTTAATAACTGAAGAATTAAGAACTAGCTTCAAAACTGTACATGAACTTCAGGTCATGTTCACAATGTAGAGCTTGAGAAACATTTTTGATATTGGAAATATCCAGGTTTTTGACTTGTTACTGATCGTCATTTCATAATGGTGGTGATCTCAGGAGTCGATGCTAGGCACGTTTTGATGCTTCTGGTTTGGCCTACCAGTATGTCAAAAATCATTATTTTGGACAAATTGTTCAGAATTTCAACTTCCCAGATCCCAGAATATACCTGGCATTACGTTAGTTACAGTATATAGCTAGCATCAGTTGAGCACTTAAAACCAGGAAAACCATAATTGCTTGCTTTAAATTTGTCCAAAATCAAAGCCAGAATTGATCTCAGGTTATCCCAGACGTAATCGTTTCTCATCAGTGATCAGCACATACCTAGAATACACTATATGGATACAACACTCAACATGACGATGTTTTGATTTTGTGCAGCACTTATTTTTACATTACGTTTCAGTGCCTCGTCTCTGTGGGGTTTTCTTACTGTGGGATTGATTACTCATGCCAACGTTGCATCTGTGACTAATTGAGTACTTGTCATATTCTGACCTCAAACTTTACATTCTTTTCAGCCTTGTTTGTTCCGTTTTTTGTTTTTTATTATTATTTTTTGTTTCTACTTTTTTTTCTTCTAAAGATAAGACCCAGTCGTGTGACAGTTCCATTTTTATCGTCCTGAGGAAGCAGAATGCATAATAGCCTTGGCTATAATAGTGAATGCCAGAGATGAAAAAGGGGCCTTGTGTGTGAGCTCAGACTTCCAGTAAAGGATTTGCTCTTCCTGCTCTGATCTCCCAGACGAGCGAACGCTGCGGTCCTGCCCGTCATAATTACCGCATGAATAAATCCGAGTCATGGAGAAACTCATGCATACAAAAAACTCAGCGAGAGAGAGAGAGAGAGAGAGAGAGAGAAAGAGAGGAACACACACTAACGATGTCAAGCCTGAAACTAAAAGTGACAGCTCCAATTCATCAAGGTCACATTAACGCCGGACGATAGCGTCGTCCCGCACCATCCTGCCGCCACATAGCTCCCTCTGCTTCATCACGACACGACAACACTCCCACGCAGCAGATACAGAACTTTCAGGGACGTGGGTTTGGGGAGGGGGTCACGGGGGGGTCATTGTCATTTAATTGTAAATAATGAGATTTTAATTTATACAGTAAGTTATTTTGGACTTCCAAATGGGACATAATCTATCTTTTGTATAAGTGAAGTACGTTTCTAGTTTTTATTTAATGTGTTCTGACTGCCAAATAAATATGCATGTTTCTTATGAGCGCCTGTCAGATCTGGTTTGTCCTCTGTGTCTGGAGTTTATTAATGAAAATGAAGAGAGAGAGAGAGAGAGAGATTTAAAATGCAAAGTACAGCGTGTCCTTTGCGAGAGTTTTACTGGTCAGGCTGAAATACAAAGTGAATGCATTTGTTGGGATCACTTGGGTTTATTTATTTGCTCTCAAATAAAAAAGGGCACTAGACTGTGACCGTTCCATGTCGCTGGGGTGGAACCCTCAAGGGTACATCGGTTCTATCTTTGCTGTGTATCTTGTACCTAGAAAGGTGCATGCTGTTAAGCCTTAAAGATTTACATCAAGTACTAAAAGTTTAATTATGTACCAATTATGTTATATAATTTAGTTACAAGATACATATTAACGGTACAAAATTTCCACCTAAGAAATGAGCAAAGGTGCAATTAGTAACGGATCGCTTTGAGGAGGATGCTGAGAGAGTTTCATCTTTCGTTATTACTAGTGCAACTTATAAAATGGAGAAAAATACACTCCATGCATAAAAAATGTCAAGTTTTTAACCTCTTAAAGTTTTACATTATTATCACAATCATATGCATGTCCTATTAATTTCTCAGTAATTACTGAACATTGTACTTTAAGATGAATATCTAAGTAACCTGGCATTTTAGAAGGTTAATTGCTTTTCTAGACATTGTAGATGTGCAAAACATTTCTAATTGTCACAGGTATCCTTTGGGTATTTCAGATTTTATAATAAATCTGACAGCTTATAAACAGTAAGTTATATAGCCTTACCAGTTATCCAATAAATATTGCCGTTCTTAGTGGTTTCATTTTAGGTTCATTGTCGCTACATCCTCACTGTTAAACTGTCTTCTAGCAAGTTAAATCATTATTCTTGGTCAGTACCTAGTTCATGCACAGGGTCCATACTTCCTAGTTGCCTAGCAACAGTATTCTTACGCATTTACCGCATACCGTGTGTTCACTTTCCCATGTCGAAAGGACAACTGTGCCATAAGATACTATTCAGTGTGTGTGTGTGTGTGTGTGTATATTCATGTTCATCAGTTGATGGGGAGGCATCCTGTTCACACATTCACCTCATGCAGCCTAAAACTAAGGACTTTGTGGGGACAAAAGTCATGGCTCCCTAAAGGAAATGTACTGAAGCGTATAAGGGACATGGTAATTAAGACGCTGTGGGAGAGCTAGAGAAAGACAGCCAGAGAGAGAGAGAGAAAGAGAGAGAGAGGCGGCTTTAATGCGCTTTCATTGATGCCATGGTCTCACATACAGATACAGTAGATGCCTTGTGAGACAGATGCAAGGCCACACCTATTTACTGGAACTCAGTCCCAAAGACCACACCTTAGTCAGTGGCACCTATAGGTGTGGACAGAGGGCACGAGTCCTTCACTAGGACTGACTGGTAAAGAGGCCACACCTCCTTCAACTGTTCTTCACTAGGATTTACAGGTTAAGAGGCCGCACCTCCTTCACTAAAAAATGACTGGTAAAGAGGCCACACCCCTTTATTAGGATTTACAGTTGAAGAGGCCACACCTCCTTCACTAGAAATGACTGGTAAAGAGGCCACACCCCTTCAACTAAGATTTACAGGTAAAGAGGCCACTTCTTGCAGTAGGACTAATTAGTAAAGAAGCTCCGCCTCCTTCATTAGGATTTACAGGTAAGGAGGTCACGCCTCCTTTATTAGGACTGACAGGTAAAGAGTAGGACTAATTAGTAATGAAGCTCCACCTCCTTCATTAGGATTTACAGGTAAAGAGGTCACGCCTCCTTTACTAGGACTGACAGGTAAAGAGGCCACGCCTCCTCCACTAAGACAGTCTGGAAAAGAGGCCACGCCTCCTTCACTAGTGCTGGCTGGTAAAGAGGCCACACCCCCTCCACTAGGATTCACAGGTAAAGAGGCCAAAGTGAGGATGACAGTAAACACCATATTTAATGAGATTGACAGACATTCAGGCCACGCCCTCTTTCACAGGCCTTTTTTAGTGAGGTATTTTCATACTTCTACTAAAAGATATTTGATAACCATATATGTGTGTGTGTGTCTGTGTGTGTGTGTGTGTGTGTGTGTGTGTGTGTGTGGGCAGAAAGTGCATTACGAACTCGTGTCTTCCTGCATGCTTGTGAAATGACTCGCAGTCACAGAGTAAATGTCCAAACAAAGAGTGTATTGACGTGTCATGTGTGAGACATTTCTCTCCTCACAGCCAGTCCAGTCCATCATCTCACCAGCTCACACAAACACAAACACACACAGTGTGAGGAGAGTTTCACGCACACACACACACACACACACACACACATTACTGTGCTTGCTGAATATTTCCCGGTATAATAATCAACATGTCTTGTCCACTGAGACCGAAGACATTGTGCCTTTTCCTCTGACTCTGTGTGCACTCTGTAGTGAAGGAGCTAAGATCTCCACAGCATACTCTCATACTTTCTACATTTACTCACTGGCCACATTAATAGGAACACCCGTGCACCTGCTCATTCCTGCAGTTTCCCCATCAGCCAATCATGTGGTAGCAGCACAAAGAGCTTCAGGTAATGTTCATGCGGATGAAGTCTGATCTCTGTGACTTTGACAGATGGGTTGAGTATTTTAGAAAATGCTGCTGTAATACAACACTTGTACTTGTTTTTTTTCTACTTTTAACTTAAGCATCTCCATTAAAATATAACTATTTCTGCATGAAACATAAAAACCTTTAAGATGATGTTAGTGTCCGTCGAAGTAGAAACATCTTCAATATCCGCAGTAGTAATCGACATCAGGATTCAGGACTGCAAATACATACAGATAGAGACACAGATAGAGAATGAAGCTGTACGAGAGATGCTGGCAGGCCACCAGAACATGTGGAACTTCAGATGGAGGGTTTTTTTTTTTTAAGAAAGATGAATACTGTAGCGCCCCCTACTGTTGGCAGGGGTTAAGCATTTAAGATGATGTGCGGAACCAGTGACGAGCCTTTACAGGAGGAAAAAATCTCTAAAGCAAACAAACATGCCTCATTGACCACAAGCTACTGCTCACCACTTACCCTAACCCAGCTTACTCACTCACTTACTTTATTCACTTACACACTCACTCACTCACTTACCCACTTATCTGCTTTATTTTTTTATTTTTTTTATTTATCCATCCATCCATCTAGGAGCCTCTGTAGACCAACCAGGGACCGTGGAGGCCGATGGTGATTCCCCGTGTATTTATTTTCATTTTTAAAACCATAGTAGGACCTCCGGTCAACATTCATAAACACACACAAACACTACGGGCAATTTGGAAACGCCAGTTAGGATAATCTGCATGTCTTGGGACTGTAGGAGGAAACCTGAGTATCCAGAAGAAACCCATCTATCTATCTGTTTTTTATTTTTGATTTTTAATGCATATATTTATTTTGTTTATTATTTTTATTACTTATGTTATTTTGGGGGTTAATTAAATGAAAAGTATGAAAAAGTTAATTGGTTTGGAAATAATTGAATCAAGGTTGCATGCTCCTTGTTTGTTTGATCAATTGATTGATTGATTGAATGACTTGTTTGTTTGGTAAATTGTGTCATACCCCAGTTTTCCCTTTCTCCTCCCATCTAACAGATGAAGTAATGATTAGTTCAAGCAGCTTAAACCAGATCTGTTAAAGTAGTTAATCAGTCCATTATTATTATTATTAGAATTTTTACACTGGAGTAGTATACAGACCTTAATGTTGCTAAGAATAAAAAAGAAGTGATTTTCCTTTTATTGACACGTATTCTCCAAAGACAATGTCTGTAAACTTTCACACTTTTTCTATAAAAGTTTAGGCCACACCCCTTTTTTCTGAGTCTGGTGCTGGAGTACAGTGACATTAAACTCCATGACATTAAAATCACATGAGGACGTCTGAGCAATGTGACGAGGAAGATTGATGCCTTTGGTCCGTGTGATTCAGACATGCAGTGCATAACACAAAAACAGAGCTACAAAGAGCTGTATGCTTCCTTATCAGCTACATTAGACTGCAGTACACCACTGAAGAACTTGTTTTAGCTCTTAGGTACATTTGTGGTAAGCGGATCGTTTTCAAGCTGGTTTATTTTACTCAGGTTTTACACCGCTGATATTTGCCGAGTATGGTTCTCATTGCTGTAGGTTCCAGTGGCATTCTATCACTCCCAGGCTGTGTTTAAAAAAAGCCCTTAATGAAGGAACCAAACTCTGCACCCAGGTCCAGTTTCGGTTTCAGCTGAATGCCAGTGTTTGTGGTCCTGATGAGACCTGATCCGCCCGAGGAGAAGAGAATCACAGCGTGTGAAACAACACCCTTCCCTCGGGTTTAAAGTCCTTTCAGACCAAAACTGCTCCAGCTGAAGCCTTTGTCAGGCTGTAAGTCGAGACTATGGGACCTCCCTGACTCGGCCGTCTCACACCGAGGGGGCCATCTTCATCTCATGTTCTGCACTACATTACACCAAAGGTTCAGGAGTGTAAAGGACTCGCTGGCCTTCAGAGCTGTTTGTGGTGTGGGAATGGAAATGTGAAAAACGATACTGTGGACTCTGTGGAGTTGTAAATTTAAGGGGGGGGGGAATACATATAAGGATAAATAAGATGTGCTGTATATGAATGAATAAGTGAGATCATTTGGTGTGAAAGTTCAGATCTTTAAATAAAAATGAATTTAAACAAAATCAACACACATTTCGGTTAACAGATTGTTGCTCCGAACTTTACCATGCAGTACCCCATTTTATCCACTGTTTTGTGTGTCTAATAATTATCTAGTCTATGAATTAATTTAAGAGTGTGTATTCATGTCATCACAAGATCTCCCAATGCAGTGCAACAGTTTTTGCCAATATATACACCAATCAGCCACAACACTAACACCAACATAGCATGAACTGAATAACACTGATTATTTATTATACACCAGTAAATTAGTAACAGCATCATGGACATCTCTGTATGACTCCCACAGGAGAGCTAATGCAGCATAAACCACTGAAAAATTCAATGCTGGCAGCGATAGAAAGGCATCAGAACACACAGTGCACCACACGCCGCCACCCACATTGCCCAGCAGGCAAAGAGTTCACAGGGTCGAGGGTTTGATTCCCGCCTTGGGTCCGTGTGCACAATGTTTGCATGTTGTTCCCATGCTTGGTGGCTTTCCTCCGGGTACTCCTGTTTCCAGATACAGTCCAAATACATGCAGGTTAGGCCATTTGCCGTTCCCAAATTGTCTGTAGTGGGAATGAGCGTGTGAGTGTGTGTGTATGTGTGTGTGCCCTGGGATGGATTGGCATGCCAAATGTGACTAAAGTCAACTGGGATAGGCTCCAGGCTTCCTGTGTCCCTGTATACAGGATAAAGAGGAATAGACGATGAATGAATGAATAAATCCAAAACACTTCTAAACGTCCTGTTGAATCCATCACTGGACGTCTGACAATTTGATAGTTAAGCTGGTTGGCTTTTTGGAGGAAGCTTTCAAAATCTATCTCCAGCTCTGGGCATCGTGCATTTCTACAGCTTCTACATTACAGACACCATAATATTTATTTCCTGATGAACAAATATGTATTACTGTATTATTATGGCAGCACGGTGGATTAGTGGTTAGCACTGTCGCCTTGCACCTCCAGGGTCCGGGTTCGATTCCCACCTTGGGGTCTGTGTGTACTGTATGTTGAGTTTGCATGTTCTTCCAGTGCTTGGTGAAAGGTTCCACCGGATACTCCGGTTTCCTCCCACAGTCTAAAGACATGCAGATTAGGTTATTTAGCGTTCCCAAATTGGCCGTCGTGTGTGTCCTACCAAACGGGTCGTAAAATGAGAACAAATACGACGAACGGTCACCACTGGCCTCCATGGTCCCTAGTTGGACTACAGAGGTTCTTAGATGGGTGGCTTATTTTATTTTAATATTTTTACTTAAGAAAGCATTACCTTTAAATATTCATGTGTTTTAGTTAGAATGTTTCCACATAAATCAGAACTTTGTGCAGTTCAGTCCTGCTGGTTTACCTTCATTCATTTATAATAATGATAGAATGTTACGAATTAGTTAATCTAGTTATATAATATTTATATTATAATTTTAATTTCTTCTGTAGAACTGTTTTCAGTTATTTTACATTAATCTATTTACATTTTTTAATGTGGTATTTATTGTTTGATGCTCATTTGGTTGATATCTTAAAAAAAAAACATTGCAATGTATAATATGACACGTTTTGTGTTAAAGACTAAATAAAACTTTTTTTTTTTTTTAAGTAAACACAGATTAGTAAACTAATTCCCTGAACTACAAACGAGACTCCGCGCTCGAGCACAGAGCGCCTGTCGCACAATTATGACGTAGAACTCAGCGCTCAGAGCAACATGGCGGCGTCCTTTAGAGTTCTCATGCGTAAAGCAGTTTATTACCCAAACCAGAATCTCACTCCTGTGTGTAGAGTCACACACACACTTTATTCTGCGGAGGCGTCGATGTGCCGAGGATACGCCGGAGTGTCGGAAGGAAAAAACGTCCACTTTGGCTTCGAGACGGTGACAGAGGAGGAGAAATCAGAAAGAGGTGACACACACACACACACGTACTGAAAGAGAGAGAGAGAGAGAGACACACACACACACACACACGTACTGAAAGAGAGAGAGAGAGAGAGAGAGAGAGAGAGAGACACACACAAACACAGAGAAACAGACGGAGTGGGAGTAGCTTTGACTATACGAATGTAAATATTTGTCATGCCCTTGAATCTTGAGGTGTGTGTCAAAGACAGAAACATACAGACAGACAGACAGACACACACACACACACACACACACACACACACACACACTGACGTCCAGATAGAGAGAGAGAGAGACACACACACACACACACACACACAGATAGTGAGACAGAGAGAGAGAGAGAGAGAGAGAGAGACACACACACACAGATAGTGAGACAGAGAGAGAGAGACACACACAGATAGTGAGACAGAGAGAGAGAGACAC
>JAOVVA010000029.1:2480771-2493473 GCA_028565275.1 Leiocassis micropogon | reverse complement strand
ATGGGGCAATAAAATGAAGTCAGCTGACGACCTGAATGTACTGAATCACCAGGTTATCACATCTATGGAGGTTTTCTCCCCTGATGGTACGGTATGCCAGACTGTGCGCTTTTATTAAAACTAAAGGCGGCCAATGGAGTCTTGGAGTGTGCAACTTAATTTTTTTGGCCATGGAGTGTATTTTGTTAGTACTATTGTACTGTAATATATAGACTAAAATGGACTGGACATCTAAATGAGGAGTATGAAATCTAAATATAATCACTTTTTTTTTTTTTTAAGTATTTATACATATATGTTCAATTTCTTTTCTTATAAAATGTCATTCTGATTATAAAGCTAACAATAACACATAATACTGTACAAGACAAATAATCAAATATAAACACACACACACACACACTAAGAAACACACAAGCGTTTTCAGTTGAATAAAACCATATAATTTTTTTCCAAATCTTTGTACACTTTGTTACAAAACTGTATAAGTACTAAAATCTTAAAAGCGATTTTTTTGGTCAGAAGATATTTAATCATCTCGTGTGCAATTACCATGTATTTACAACGTTTTTCATATTAGTGATCTCCAAAGCAAACACTCCAAAAAACAAAAAACAAAAAAAAACACTTCTTCAGACACTCTGAACATAAGACATGGCTTACAGATAAATATATTAGTCAATAAATATTCAGAGAACATATTTCCATTTATGAAATGTGCTGCTATACAGATACAGAAATATACACAGCTCAAGCTCTAACCTGCTTAACATCTGAAGAATGAGAAATGATGGAGAAAATAATTAGATCTTTAAAAAAAAAAAAACAGACAAAATAATTTTTGTACATAGGTTCTTTTATACAATCTTCTTAAGTGCTACGAACAATAGAAAAAAAAATTAAATAGTGACTCAAGTACCCCCGAAAACACTATACTCATCTGCAAGTACATAACTCTATGGAAGGCAAGATTAGACTCGCTTTGTGTTACAGAACCGTAATAGTCGACGCATAAATAAAGATATTTCCGCCAGTGAAAGCCGTATGGGTACATTTCATAGAAACAGCATTAAATATTCTGTAAAAAACAGAAAGGCATGGTGTGTGTGTGTCTGTGTGTGAGAGAAAGAGTGAGTGTGTATGTGAAGTTGTTTTATAATGATATTTCCAAAGAGCTTTAAGAAAAAATTAAATGCATTTTTGTCTCCATAAACTGTTATGCCTTGGCCTTTTCAGTCGAAATATGAACGTGTGTGTGTTTTCTTTAAAACATTATTGAAAAAAAAAAAAAATTTACAATTTTTTTTTAAAAAGAGTCGGAAAAAACAACACACATCACACCCTCCCACACCACAAATAAAAAAACAAACTCTTGTATAATCCGTTCTGTATAATTTCGTGTTATATAAACTGTTAGACCGCATGTCGGAGACTAGCTAAACTTTGGTGTATAGTACAGACAGCTCAGTAGTCTCCCGCTCATATTAATAAAACGAAAAAAGTGTTAATCTTGGTCTGTTACTGTACTAACGAGGCAGTGACCCTGAGAGAGAAAAGAGGGGGAGAGAGAGAGAGAAAAGAGAGGACGAGCTGAGACGAGACAAAGTCATGGACGTTTTCAAGTTCCCGTGAAACAGACCGGACCTAGCTTCCTCTGAAATGTCTGCTTTTGGTTTTATCTAAGTGGTAATGATTTATAGCTAGCTGACATTTCTGACTGAAATCGGTATAAATTATGAAGTACTCGTACACCTAAGGGCGGAAATATACTTGCTGTTAAACCATGTGCTCATGTGGTCACCCGGCAACGTCCTGAGTACAGTATACTGTTCACATACTTTCCTATAAAACTTTGCGTGTTACTCAAGGATTCCAGTAGGGGGCACACTGAAGAATTCATCATCACGCTCACTCACTCACTCTTTATAAGCCTTGGCCTCCCCTCATGTCACGGGAGACCCGGGCCCGTATTCACAAAGCTTCCTAAGCCTAAAAGATGCTGCTAGTGATGAAATGTTCAGAAAATTCTTAGAATTATGACATTTCCTTAGAATTTCCCCTTACATTTAGGACTGAATTTTAGCCCTAAAAACAGCTCCTAAGGTAAAAATTATTACGAGTAGAGAGGAGGACTTTTAAGAGGCTTAAGAGTTTCTGCAGCAGAGGACAAAATGGCAGGAAAGAAGAAATATTCTCCAAACACTGAACGTTAAGCTAAAAGTAAACACTGCTCTTCTGTCCAATTTGGTTTTTCTTGTTCTTTTACGTCCTTCAATCTCTTTTGGATTGTTGGCTACATACCATCCAAAAGTGCAACTTCAATAAACTGTCCTACAATCATGTAAATTGGTAAAAGCTGAGCCATTTCGCTCCCATCAGTCTGAAAAGGATCACAAGTAATAAAATCAGTACGATAAATAAATTTAAGAACTTAAATACAGTAACTACTGTGTGGAAATCGGTTGCTTTAAAAGTAGATACATTTTCAACATTTGGCCGTTTTAATTATCTTAAAGATTTTTAGTCTATAACAGAAACTTTGCATAAAGTAGCCTGTAGTCATGATTATAAAATTTCATTATATACAAACATCATGATTTCACTGTCTGTTCTATTATCATATATTCTATTTTCACAAAGAGCGCATTTCAAGACCTTTACAGAGGTTATTTATTATCAACCAATAATAAATCTTGGAATTGCAGCATCATCCCTAGCAACGAGGTCAACCACACCTCCTCACTAAGAGTTGCTCTAAGAAGTTTCCTAAATCACTTTTAGTCTAGGACTTTTTAGGCTAAGATAGGACCTCTCTGAGAGAATTCTAAGAAGCTTTGTGAATATGGGCCCAGGAGCCTAACCAGGGGACTCGGGCCATGAGTACCCAGAAGAAACCCACCAAGATGCAACTCCATGCACACGGACCCCGAGGCGGGAATCGAACCCTGGAGGTGCGAGGCCACAGTGCTAACCCGCATAAAATAAAACTGCAAAAAGCATGAACATGGAGACACTCATCGAGCTTAGCTGCCTAAAATAGAGCGGTTCCTCGGCATACCAATTTAATCCGTTCCCAGAGGCGAGTTCTTAAGACAAAATATCGTATTGCGAAACACATTTTCCCATAGGAAATAATGTCAATGCAGATAATCCGTTCCACCTTAGCAATATTACCAATTTCCAACACTATAATTATATTTTGCATATAAAAACAATAAAACATTTAGAAAAGACATGAAAATTAAGCAAAATATGAAATAAATAGACATTAAACCTTAATTTATGATTCCTTTTGGCACCGGCTACTTTAAAAATTATACTGAAAGTGGCTCACTTTTCTTCTTGCTACCGTCCTCGAAAACATATTTGCAACCCATGGTGCCGTGTCTCTTCACCAAATCTTGCACAAAGTGGGAATAAAAAAAAAAAAACAAGCAAAAAAAAAAAAAAAAAACCCCCGTAAACTTGCCTAGCTTCCACTGATGCGAACAAATTTTGAACTTAGCCAAAGTTTGGTTTGTTCGCTCATATGCCGAGACAATTTTCTTCAAAATTTCAGGTCTTAAGGCCTGAATTTCATATGCCGAGGAACCACTGTACTTATCTCCCATCAGCTGTTACACTAGTCACTGTGCAGAGGTAAAGATACATTATACAGGTAGGGGTAACTTCGGACCTGGGGGTAACTAGGGTACTTCTCTTTTGCAGTGCCTGCTGACTACACTGCCTACTCTTTATATGCATGTTGCATCTTGGGGCATGTACAGTATGGGAGCACCATGTCTGAGCACCCGCACACGCTACGCAATAAATGAACACAGGATACGAGGCAGACATCACACGTGTGTGTGTGTGTGTGTGTGTATGAGTACTTAAAAGCAAGGGTATTTCCATCCTAAAGTATCAGCTGTGAAAGATGAGTATCTTCATTTTTGCTAAAAATGTTTCTACCAGAACTGGCAACGTGCTTTCTTCAGTATTGAACTCATCCCGTAATTTAAAAGCCCTGTTTATTGTGTGGATGTACAACTCATCGTGTGAAGTGTGGTTTTCTTTTTCTTGCTCTTCATATCCGTTTAGTTGGTGTGGTTAATCTTCTGAAGGCCACATGAACGAAGAGCATTAGCTAAAAATTAAACCAATAAAACATTTCCTTTTCAGAAGTACACTTCAAGATGCTCAATATAAATTTATATATAAAAAAAAAATTAAAAACTACGATGGATAACTCCACCCCTGTCTTAAAGGTTAGCCATTCCCAGCTCTTAATACGTGCAAATTCGTATGAATCGTGAGACCTTTCTAATTTGTTTATTTCCTCGCTTAAAACCCGGAGCCCTCGGTCGTAGATTTGCTTATTTTAAACTGAGAGGAAAACAGCGTTCTCGCTTCCTCGTCTTCTTGTTGTTGATATGTTTGACCTCTGCATTGTCCTGAGGTGAAAAAACTTTGATTAGTGTCTAAGGAAGTCCTGATCTGCCCTGTTAAAAGGTTCGATTGAGGCTTGGAAACGAGCCCTAATTCGCAGTCCGTGTCTTCTGGGATTATGGGTATCCGCTGAGCGAGCTCGCAGCATCCTTGTCCCGAGTAGCCATCGCTGTCAGTTTGGGCGTAATGCACGTTTACGGAATAATCCTCTGCGTAACGTCCGACGCTTCCTCTGTGCACTTTCATTTCTGTGTAGAAGCAGCACGGCAGTCCGTCATAGCTAGCGTGCTCAGCAGGCGACATCAGTTCATTGCTAGCAGCATAAAAGTTCTGCGCAGAAGCTATGGACACGTTTTGAGGCTCTACGCCTCGTCGACAACGTCCTACCCCGTCTGCTCCTTCCTGTCCTTTGCGCTCCACATTCAGTGGCGGAACCTCAAAACAGCAGCTACATGCTGCCCCTTGTTCCCCACAATGCTCCACAGTTCCCTCTAGGGCTGTGGGTGAGGTAGTACTAGTCATTTCCCTGGTTTCCATTGACGAGTGGCTACTACAGTTGGGCTCAATGCTGCAATTCGACAGCTGGTCCCCCGAATTGTAGCATGGTCCTACAGGAGGCGGCATGCAGTCTGTACCTCCCGAAACGGGACCCAATATGTCGTCACTAATGGACGAAGTCGCTGGAAATCCTGAACCGGATTCTCCAGCCGCTCCACGGCAGGGACTTTTGCTCCGATACACGTACGGGTCGTAGTCGCTGCTTAGAGAACTTCGAAACGTAGAGCAGCTCCCATAAACGCCCTGGTTGCTCACTTCCGTGCAGTCCAACATGGAGTCACTGGAAGAGCAATGGCATCGTCCTGAACTGCTGCTACTACTGCTGCTGTCACTGCCGGGACAATCCGCAAGATATCCGCTACACACGGATCGTCCGTGTCCGTGATAACATCCGAGCCCTGAAGAGCTTCCGGAGTCCACTAGACGGGAAGAGGAAGGTGCTGCCATGTGCACCAAAGTAGGGTAGAGAAGTCCAGGTTGGAAGGAGCGAGCGTGTCCCTTGTGGGCCGCACTACCAGGCTGATCTTTCTGCTGAGGAAACGTCAAGCCTTGGAAGTAGTAGTGCTGATACATGGTCTCGTACTGCGAGAAACAAGCGGCACGAGAGAAGTTCCGAGGAAATTTGGGCCGTTTGAAGGCATGCGGTTGAGGGTAAGGAAGCGCCCGATGCTCTAGGGTGCAGTGATGAGGGTTCATACTGTGGTAACTCCGAATGAAACTGGACTGCGGAGGGTAAAGGTTCTGATCCGGATGCTGGTCCACGGTTAATACAGTAATTGGGTTCCCAAGGGGATCCATGCTCGTACGAGTCGGAAACGCGGTCACTTGGCCAGCTCGGTGCACCCTTCCTGGGTAGTGAACAGGAAGAACTACTCTTGGCTGTCGGCTGTGGAGCGCAGGGTTCCCCGGGTCCATGCACACAGGGCCAGGGTTTCCTTTCTTTTGCTCTGTGTAAGAGAAACAATGAGCTTATTTTTAAATACACATAGAAGCAAGAAAATAAGGTACTGCTCAGATAAGGTTTGGGTATAAAGGCTCACCGATGATGTTGTGCCTGCAGTGTGGACAAGTGTGATGCTGCAGAAGCCACGGATCCACACACTTCTTATGGAAACGATGTGCACAAGGGATCACCCTCAGTTCCTGGAGTAGACAAGAAGCTAGTAAGGAATAATGCAGACGTAATGCCTGAATATCAAAATTGGCTTCCAGAAGAGGAACTCCAGGGACTTTAAATATGTTTTACAACTTTGTCAGATCTAAAAAGGCTCCAAAAAAGGCTTGAATTCTCATCTCAACCTTGATCTTGGAGAACCCTTGGAGAACTCCTCGTCTTGTAAATTAACTGATTAGTTGAATCAGGTGTATTAGAAGCAGGACAAGGGGGCGCTCTGGGAGTAAAGAGGTTAGGAACATGTGTTCTACTGTAACAGCAAAGTGGCGTCTCTGGACCACCAGCTCCCATGTGATGAATAAAGCAACAAAAGGCCTGGCGGAAGGGAGAAGACATGATTCATCACTGAGGGGAAAAAAAGCTTTTGTTCCCTTTGAGTCTTTTACAAACCCACTTCCTGTACGCTACCCAGGCGCCCTGCTTTGTGGCTTGTTTTTATTTAAGATGACACACAACCCACAAGACCCAAAAAACTGTCTGAACTCAGAGGGACGTTTGTCCTAGGATGACTGCAGTGGCAAAACTAACTAACTAGAGGACACTCAATTTACTCTTTTTTTTTTTTTTTAAGTTTGATATAATTGGATTCTTCCTGTTTGTCTCGGGCTTTCTTGAACCGTACAGCAGGTGCAGTATAAATAGTTCCTGTGTGCATTGAAATGTGAATTTCTAAAGTGTAATATTTACCCTTTAAACTATACTCTTTAATAATAAAAATGAGAAAGTTACACTTTAATTGTAACAGTTTAATAACATTTGTATTTTGTATATAAAGGTAAATTAAAAAAAAAAAAAAATTATATATATATATATTAGTATTGCAAGCTTTTTAGAAGTTTTTCCGAACTTGCTGGTCAAGTTTTAATCTGTTGACGACTAATCAACAAGAAGAACGAGTTAAACTCAGGCTCCGCCCCCTTATTGACCCCAATATCTATCATACATAAAACCTGTACCTCTCCATCCATGTATTTCTCCAGGCAGATTGCGCAATCGGCCGTTGAGCTGCTGCTCAGAGAATCCAACGCCCCGCAGCTACTCTCACGCTGACCTTTAACCTTTGCCTTAAACTTCCGGGTCTCCATTTTTTCCAGAGCCTGAATGGCCATCCTGTTCACCGAGCTCTGGATGGAAAAGACAAAGAGAAAATAAAGGTGTGTTAACGATATGCGAAATAAACCAAAATTCTAAAAAAAAAAAAAAAACTTTTTAAGTGTTTTAAATCTGCCGCGAGAAAAGGCTACGAAAACAGAAATTATGATTTAAAGCAATAAAAGTTACCTGGCTGCGTCTCTGCTTCAGCTTGATTTTAATGAGGAGGATGAGGCAAACCAGAGACACCACGACGAAGAACGCCAGGAAAATCCCCATGTCAAAATACTCAGTGGGCTGCGAACGATACAAAGAGAAGAGAATAAAGTAGTGTTTACTGTCAGACTCCTGGGTAACATTACACACACATACACACACGCACGCACGCATACACTCGCACACACACACACACACACACGCACACATGCACACACACACGCACACATACACGCGCACACATACACGCGCACACACACACACGCACACACAATACAGACTGCGCCATCACTAATAAATACTATTCATTGTGTAACATGTCAGGCCAGAGGGCAGGGTTAAATCTGCTATTCTTTGAATTATTACAAATGATGTTTAAGTCAAACTGGGACAGAATTTCTCTAATATTATTTATTTGCAACAAACTAATTATGTCTCTAATAATGCTCGGATTCTGAAAGCCTGATTCAAATAAGATTATTTTAAAGACAAAATAGTTAAGAATATATTTTACTGAGAACCTCTTACGTTTAATTAAGCTTCTAAAATAAAAAAAATGTAATTGTAATGAAGTGATTCTGATCAAATAAGTCGTATAAAATAATAGATTCTAATAGATTAATTCTGATTCGATTCTAATAAAGTGATTCGGATAAAGTGATTCTGATAGTGTGACCTTATTATAAGTAATTAACAGTCGAATAAAGTGAATCCTGTTTTAATATAACAATATTGCTCAAAGTTATTTAAAATCTAATTTAAATAAAAATGATTTAACAAATAATAATTAACAACAAATAATTAATAGTTAAGATTCTAAGTAATTTCAGTCCTGACAAAATAGATTGTTTAAAACCCTTAAAACACAGCACAGGTCAATGAAGTTAAAAAAAGAAATAAATATATATTTGTGTGTGTTAACGGCCAAAATGTGTGTTTTCAGACAAAAATAGAACAAAAGTTATCATTAAGGGTAAATTTAACCAACACCGGAATAAGGTAATGACATTGCAAAAATGTAGAACTCTTTTATATATATATAAAAAATTTAAAAAAGCACATTATTATCATTATTTTGGTAAAAGAAACAACCACAAACAACCAGCAAATCACGTGATCATCTGCATCTGTGCTGTTTCTTTGCCTGTCAAATTTTTATTTTTTTTGCTCAGTCATGTTTGTATAGTTTGTTTAAAATGAACTTAAATTCAGTTCATGTTGCCTATTTTGTGCTAAAAAAAAGAAAAAGAAAAAAGGATACGTCACTCTGTACTGCACCTGAGCTCTATATAGTTCAGTATGTGTTCATAAAAAAAAAACTAAAATGGCTAAAATGCTCCGAGCTTTAATCCTGACGTGATTAAGAATCTAATAAAGTGACTCTAATTTTGATACACTGACATTAACGATGTGATTACTATAGAATAACAACATTTGTTATTTGATTCAAATAGGGATTTTAACAAAGGAATTTAGAATCTAATAAGATGATTCTTAGACTGATTAAGTGAAATAATATACAATAATGACGAATCAAATTATTTTTGATAGTCGTTTGAAATTTTATAAAAGTGTTTGACAATTAGGAATCTACTAGTGAATAATAATCAGCAATAAAAAAAAAATTATGGTGACTATAATAAAAGTGATTCCGAATCTGATAAAACGATTCTGATTTAGATAAAACGATTTGAATAAAATTAGGCTGGAAAAACTAATTCTAATAAAGATCAAGTGATTCTGATTCAGACACGGCGACTCTGATGGAGTGACCGCTGATCGCTGGTTCTTACCCGAGGAGGCCGATGCTGGATTCTGGCTCGAGCCACTTTCTGTTTATTCACTATGTTCATCAGTTTAACTGCATCAGCTCCTTTAACGTAAACCACTGGCCTCTTCAGGGGGTCTTCAGAGAGCTGGTTAAGCTGGAGCAGAAAAAAAAAAACAGAAAGAGAATCATTTAGAGAGAGAGAGAGAGAGAGAGAGAGAGAGAGAGAGATAGGATTTAAATGTACAAAATACAGGAGACGAAAAGAAACCAGAAGAGAAAAAGGAAGAATGAAGGAGAGGGAAAAGGATAGGAGAGGGATTAGAGTAAAACTGAAGGGGAAGGAGAACTGAAGGGATTGAGGAATAAAGAGGAGAGGGGAAGGGAGGAGAGAGAGAGAGAGTATGCAGGCATTTGTTCTATTCATCTCAAGTTTACAGCAAGGAGGGGAAAGAAAAGAAAAGCGAGACGAGGCGGGTCAGGAATGAGATATTAAACGAGGACGAGTGCGTTTCTTATACAGTACTGATGCAATAACCAGTTCATACGTGGCAACGAGCGACTTCTTATACCCTCATGGTAGAACGTTCTCTCGGAACGCCCAAGACATGATCGGACGACCAGTCTGATTCATGTCTGAAACACCGGCCTCCCAGGAACTCCACAAATGGAACTCCAAACACGTGTTAATGCTTGGGGTGAGGTCAGGGCTGTATGTGGGACGTGGCGATAACTCCCAGCCGAGATTCTGTAATGTGTAAGTGGTGTTGGGGAATCGTCGCGTGTACGGTTCACACAGACCAAAAGATGCGTCTTTTCCATAAGTTGGCGACATCGAGTGATTTTCAAGGATCAGGTGTTCCATACTCGCTGAATGTTCACGGGAACAACTGCAGTGGGCTCTGATCACCAATCACGGGCGTACAGTCTTCTTTAAAACATTTTCACCAGTCCAATGATTTACTGCAGATAAGAGTCTCGTACTGCACTCGAAGTCTTCAGTAAATTCCAATCGCTTTTCACGCCTTAAATCGGCAGAGACTATTTTATCACAAAGTCTGGGTTTGAGATGAACGCCGTTAGTGTTATACCACAGAGTGTAAAAATTCTGGAAATTCTATTTTTTTTCTTTTTTTTGGGGTCATGTCCTCATAACACTATTACCGCTTACGTAAAAAACATATTTCAATACGTTATATATTGGATGAAGCTGAGACACGCAGACAGGCGGAGACAAAAGAAAGAGACAGATTCCTGACTCACTTGATCGATGGCGTCTGGATTTTCGGACACATCGAAGATCACGGCTGTAGCTCCTCTCTGCACCGCCCTCTTCGCCTGCGTGACAAAAAACAAACAAACTTATTACCGTGATTTACCAATAATCACTCATATGATGTACAGTACTGGAATATTCCACTCTATCCCATAACTTTACTGAGCTTTATAAAGATTCATTTGAGTTCAGGAGTTTAAACGATCCATCCATCTATCAGCATGTTCCCCTCACAGCCACTAGAGGTCACTCTAACTACATTCTTAGGATTGTAACCTCTTAAGTAAGAGAGTGAAGGAAAATATAGCAACAAGAGAAAATCAGTGTGTGATTGAGGAGGCTGGTGTGTGTGTGTTTGATGGAGTGTGTAAAGGAGGATGTTAGTGTGGAGTATGTTGGGAGGCATAATACAGAACATTGATGAGCAGGAGCGAAAGATAGAGAGAAAACACACACACACACACACACACACACACACACACAACTTGGCCACTGGACAAAATGTAAACCCTTTCGATAGATTTTGTGATAGTAGGCCTTAGAGGAATGATGGTTCGTTGGGGGAGGAGTCAGGATAGTGGAGCTCGACTGTGGTAGAGAGACAATGGGGGACGTGTGTGTGTGTGTGTGTGTGTGTGTGTGTGTATAAAGATATTCAGTGATACCAGAATGAGAACGAAAGATCAAAAGGACACGAGAAAGCAAACACACACACACACACACACACACACACACACACAGCTTTTGATCTCTCACTTACTGGCATTCCTCCATCAACTCTCACCTCAATCCTGGCAGAAGGAAGCGAGGATGAGAGCACAGGAAGTCCAGTGTAACAGAAGCGCTCAGGGGAAACAATCAGGATTACACAATGTGAAGTTATCAGCGATCCACTGCTTCTTATGTAACAGCAATTATAACACTCGTATCACCGGTTTCTCACACACACTTTTCAGGTCGTAAACAACCGTTTACTGTTAAACGAACAACAACAAATCAACACTCGCCATCCAGAAAGAGACGTCGTTCAAGTAAACGCCAACATTTGCCGAGTGATGACGAGCGTTGGAGTGTGATGGGAAACGCTGGTGTTTAAAAGGTAAACGCTTAAAAGCTGGGAAATCTCTTTTTTTTTAACTCGAATTTGGTTTTTGGATGAAGAACACACAGAGGAAGTTTATTTGGGATGAGGAACGGTCACGGTTAGAGTCTCCGTTGCGTCATATGGATTCGGAGAGAATCAGCGTCTGGGCAGAGGAGGGACAAAGCGTCTATGTCTGGAATGGAGAGAGAGAGAGAGAGAGAGAGAGAGAGAGAGAAGCAACATCTTGAAGTATGTGGCTAAAGGGAGAAAAGAAAAATGGAATCTGGAAAAAGAAGGGGGCACTCTCTTCCAGAAGGACATTTACATTACGGCATCTGGCAGACGCCCTTATCCAGAGAGACTTACATTTTTATCTCATTATACATCTGAGCAGTTGAGAGTTAAGGGCCTCGCTCAAGGGCCCAACAGGGACAACTTTGTGGTCGTGGGGTTTGAACCTGGGACCTTCCGAACTGTAGTCCAGTGCCTTAACCACATGACAGCAGGTAGGACACAGGCATGGGAACTCGGGCGTCTGGACGGAGACGAGTGATTCGTACTCAACATTACTCTTGGTTAAACCACAACACCAGATGATTGATTTATCTTTTTATTCCCAGATAAACATAAAAAAAATCTGCTTAATTATTCTACAACTATTCATTTCCATATGACCAGAGGAACTTCGCAGAAACGGTGCAGTCCGGCGCCGTGAACAGAGGGGTTGGTGTGTTTCCATCCCGTCATACTGATGGTTTTTATGTACACAAAGTTCTTATTTATAAGCCAGAGATCTAAAGCAGAAACAAGCAATTAGGCGTTGGCTAGGAACTGGAGACTTATTCACAGAAACCTGTGTCGTTTGTCACTACACTGACCCTGACCAGTGAGACACTTACTGTTCAGGACGTCGTGTTTTAATTTAGTTTTAATGTCGGTCTTTCATCTGGAGGAACAGAATAGAAAGGAATAGAAATGCACTTTCACAGTTGGAATGTATAACCGAGTATCAGGAATTTCTTTACATACAGTACACACACACACACACACACACACACACACACACACACACACACACACACACACACACACACACACACACACAC
>JAOVVA010000029.1:2435361-2463484 GCA_028565275.1 Leiocassis micropogon | reverse complement strand
CACACACACACACACACACACACACACACACACACACACACACACACACACACACACACACACACACACACACGTTAGGAGAGGCTTCCCAGTGGCCATGGCAACGGCCTCAGCGGGCTCCAAAGCCGTGATTTCATCGGCACCGAGGAGCCAATCTGAGGCTCCGCCCCCCTGTGGCATGACCTTTGAACTCGAAGAAGGAAAATCCGCTGAGATCATATCAGCAGGTTGGAGAGAGCGCAAACATGAAAGAAGAAGCGCAGGGATCAGGCCTTACACACTCAGACCCCCTTCCATGCTTGTGTGTGTGTGTGTGTGTGTGTGTGTGTGTGTGTGTAGAGGAAAGATGATGTGTATGAGTTACTGGCCCGAATAAAGTTTATTACATTTGAAGAATGAGGGAAGAATAAAGAAATAGACAGTGAGACAAGAGAGAGAGAGACACACACACACACACACAGCAAGAGAGACACACGGAGAAAACAACAGACAGTAAGGGACAAATACACCGCTTGAGAAACACACAAAAGAGAGGAGGCACGTAGAAAGACACGGGAAGAGAGACATGCACACAGTGAGAGAGAGACACAATGAGAGACACAATGGCAGAGAAACAGACAGTAAGAGACCAGGTGAGAGAGAGACACAGTGAGAGACACAATGGCTTAGAGACAGACAGTAAGACAGACACAGTAAGAGAGAGAGAGAGAGACAATGAAAGACACAATGGCAGAGAGACAGACAGTAAGAGACGCACAGTGAGGAACATGTAAACAGGGAAAGAGACACATTGAGAGTGAGAGACACAATTAAAGGGAGAGACTGTAAGAAAGACACAGTGAGAGAGACAGTAAGAGACAGACTCGTTAAAAAAAGAGACAGTAAGAGAGAGAGGGGAGAGACAAAAACACAAAGTGAAAGAGAGACACCCAAACACAGTGATGCATAAAATGAGACACACATGAACATAGTGAGAGACGGACACAAAGTGAGCGAGACACAAACACACAGTCAGAGACAGACAGAGACACAGACAGGGATACACACAAATGCGTCTCCCTCTCTCAGACAGGAAGTCTAGGAAAATCCTGAACACACTCCGGTGAGTGTGGTGGGCTTGAGGTCAAGCCACATGACTGTGTGTGTGTGTGTGTGTGAGATGTATGAGCAATGTGCCAAAGCAAGAGGAAGCAGGGGCAGCGAAAGACAGGAAATCAAGGAACAAACAGTGTATGTACTGTACATATCACCACACACACACACACACACACACACACCACATTAAAGCAGCTCTTTAAAAATGGCCACACAGTGTTTCCCTCTAATGAAGTGTTTCTGAGATCAGCCTCGATGACAAAAGCATGAACATTAGAGCTCTAAACAGACAGTTGAGTCTGTGTGTGTGTGTGTGTTGGTGCTGTACAAGTATGTGTTGAGTGTGAGAACCATTAGTGCAGCTCTATACCCCAACCTGAGTGCTCTCTAAATTACAAATGACCACCTCGTTCTGTCGAGTCGCTCGAGCTGTAAATCAGCACGAGAGAGAAAGAGAGATAAAAAGAGAGAGAGAAAAAGAGAGAAAGAGAGAGAGAGAGAAAAAGAGAGAAAAAGAAAGAGAAAGAGAGAGAAAAAGAGAGAGAGAGAGAAAGAGAGAGTCTATTGTTGGTCAAAAGGTATATAAAAATATCCACTCATTATATAAAACCCCACCTTCAAACATTAGGCCACACCCCCTTCTCCCTCACAGCGTGCTGAGAAAAACGGTACAGTAAGTCCCCGACTTAGAAACACTCGAGTTATGAATTTCTGCAGATACGAACGGACTGTGGATCTACAAACACTCGTACATGTGAACAAAACGCAGAGGTAGCTCCTGTGATACCAATATTTACAATTAATTATATACAATATTTTCAGTGTGTAAGCGACGAGTATTAAAGGGACAGAACGTCTCTCTGGTGGAAGCCAGCAGGAAAGAATAGGAGGGAAAGAACAGCTTTCAGGTAGGAATAAGCGGGAAAAAATAAACAGCTCTCAAATGAAAACATTAAGACATAAGAGGGGAACGAAGAGTTTTTAGGCAGAAACAAGCAGGACAGAATAAGCTTTTAGGCGGAAATAAGAGGGACAGTGTAGTTTTGCGATGAGAAAAAGCAGCGTCTTCCCCTACTGCTGTAGAAACGAGACAAACACAAACACAGTCCGGGGTCTCTGCCTGGAACTGATCCAGTTTGAGTAATCAGTGAAAGTCTCTCGATAAGGCGGAGTATAAACACTTACCTTGCCGAGGACGGTGAGGCAGCTGGGGTCGAGTTCAGGCTGCTCCAGCTTGACCACGCCCACCCAGCCATACTCGTACAGATCCTCTTCATCGTTATTATTACACAGACCCAGAGGATGCATCTGTAACACACACACACACACACAGAATGATTTAATACCAACGCCGTTTTACACACACACACACACACACACACACACACACACACACACACACACACACACACACACTACAAACTGCCTAACTGCTAACAACAGCATGTCCTAAAATGATTTATTCCGCTTTCACAATCATAAATATTATTATAACTTTTTTTAAACAACATATTAAACTTTTTAATTCATGAATAGCGACATCCGATTGTGGAACACTTGATTCAATAACTGAAAGACAATCAAGTTGCATATACGTTTATCTACTATTTCTTAATAAAAATCACTGAAAAAAGTGATGTCTTAATGATATCTAGATTTTTCTTTACGATCACTACATCTATTTCTACACAAGCATTTAGATCTTGAAAGACACAAGAGATGGAATAGAGCAAGCAATTTCCACTTAAAAATGTGAAAAAATTGTCTAGAAATAGGATTAATAATAGCTGGGATTAATAAAGCATCTCATTATCAAGTTTAAATATTATGTCGCGTACACAATCGTACACAGAATGATACGCAGTGAAACGCTGAAACAACTGTCCGGGACCAAAAACGGAAGGACAGAGTAGAAAGATTTTACTGCAATTAAAGAACAACTGCACTAGAAGACTACAATAAAAAAAAAACCAATCAAATAAAAATTATAACTTAAAAGTTTGGGATGGAATATAAAAGTTAACAAATTTACAGATTTACAAAAGTTACAAATACTAATGAAATTAAAATAAATATAAAAAAAATTAAAAATGTATAGAATGTGCAGTAAAAAAAATATATAAAAAAAAAATCTAAGGTTATTAACCTTATTTTTTCCAGTTTAAGCATAAATGCAGTTAACGGTCACATTTTACTTTTTTTTTTTTTACATTTAAATCTTAAATTTTTTATATATATATATATATATAGAAAAACTTTAAAAGCTTAAAAATAGCGAAATATGTCTATAAGTGAAATTAAGAGAGAAGAAACCACAAATAAATTCGACTGTACTTGTTAAAATGTGATTTTCTATTTTATTTATTTTTTCGCAGTGAGGCCAGCTCCAGTTCTCTCACCACACCAGCTACAGTATAACTAACAACTTTACATTACAGACGATAAGACGGCTTAAGTTGTAAACTTGCTGGAATTCAAACGGCGGCTCGTGCACTTTGAATAACACACTCGTGCAAATCACAACCGCTCCTCGCCGACGCCTGCACGCTCGCCAAAAATGTCAAGCCACGCCACCGGCTTTGATCAAAGCGAGGCCGCGCTGCAGGTGTTGATAAAAACGACTTGTGGGGAAAATAACTAGGCCAAAAGATTATTTGCTATTTACATAACCGCTAAAGGGGTCAGACGCGGAGCGGCGCGTTTTACGGCTTTGTCGTTCTTATCAGCAGAAAATCAAGCGTGCGATTGCGTTACTCAATAACGCTCTATAAAAGTGAGCACAAGAGACGCTTTTTAAGGCTTTAAAACATTGGGTTGGGTTAATGCATGCAGCATTCTAAACACACACACACACCTTTGAAGAAGCCTGAAGGACTCAAAGCTGATCCCTGATTGGCTCTGATTCAATCAGGCTTTTCAGAAAGCTACAAAGACCGTGCATAAAGAAACAGGATGCAGGATTATACCTGAAGAATCGCAATCAGTGTTTTCACACCAAAGCACTAAAAAACCGATTGATGTTTGTTGATGCTCCAGTTTTACGATGTTTGCAGAACCGTGCAAAAGATGCCAAACACGAAAACCAACAATGCCAAAGCTATCCTCAAGAATCTGAAACACCGCTTACATCTCGGGGTGCTTTCACACCGGGCACGGCTGTTGGTCAGCGGCCAAATTACTGCTTTTATTATTGCTCTCCGTACTCGGGTACGCTTGCGTATTTTTTTCACTCTCCTGTACAGCAGGTGGCAGTATGCACAAAGATGGTTTGTGAGCAAACGAGGAAGTCAGTCTTCGCTCTATCCCTAATATTAGGAGGGAAAAAAAACGTCATTAACGACACTGAGCCGACGGAGACGATGACGTCACACCTAAACAGCAACTGTGTTCGTACGGTTGGCTTCCGTATCTGAATCGATCCATACGCCGAGTACGCCGTACTGCGCCCGGGATCACCCCTTCAAGTGGAATCTCTGTGTGTCCTCTCCGATTAGAATAACTTTGGGGTCAAGTGTACTTTAAAATGATCCCGGCGCACTGATGTGAAAACGTTTTCTTGTTTTCTCTGACGCTGCCCTGTGACGCAGAACGAGCAGCAGTTTTCGTCCGGCTTCACGTCTCTCGGTCGAAGCCACGCGTCAGATTTGACGCTTCGTGGTTTGGGAGCAAACAGGTAGTTTTACGACGAAGGTGTTTTGCATACAAACACTACGAGGACGTGAGTGAAGGCCACGATGGCCGTAAACACAGATACGTACGCATCTCTCGATATGTACGTTTTGATGACTTACATGAATACATCAGTGCGTTCGATTACGGATTGTATGGACAGTGAAAAGGTGCGAATGAAAATCAGGAAAGCAGGCAGCCATGTCTGAACACACACACACACACACACACACACACACGTCCGAGTGCGTTTCCCTTGGAGGCCCCAAGAGAGCCTGAATGCCCCACTGCCTCAACCAGACCCCCCCCCCCCACCCTAATCCATCCCTTTCTCTCGTTCCTGAACCACCGCTAGAGGTGTCCCTAATGCCCCCCTTACCCTCCATCACCCCACCTCCCGTCCCCTTCCAAACCCTGAGGGGGGGGGAATGCAGTGTTTCACATGTGGATCTTCTTACATGGTCCTGCACATTCATACACACAAAAAAATCCCATCGCTCCAGGACTACGAGTTCTCCTGAATAGAGCTAGCCATGCACGTTTGCAGAGCTTAGCATGGGACATGGACAAGCGCCAAATGCCTGAGCATAACGCTCCACTATCCCACCTCCAACACACACACAGGTGCCATGTTTAGCGTACACACAAGTACATACACATGAAAAAGTTTAAACGGACTAAGCAAGTGACCTGATTTGAGTTTCGAATCCGAATCTCTCTCACACACACACACACACACACACACACACACAAATCACAGGGCCTTTGATCATCCAACAACAGATACTTCAGACCCCTCACTACTATCGCCCCTGGTTACGTAGCCACTCACACACACACACACACAACTCAATAGCTCTCCATGCTTTTCTGGTGTGTGGCATGGCATGCTGTGCTGGCCGACTTTGAAAAGAGCTCGTCAGGGTTTCAGAGAGATTCAAAGCAGCCTGTGTGTGTGTGTGTGTGTGTGTGTACATGCTTTCTACAGTCCGTAAGAGATGAGAAATTTCAGAAGAGCGCAACTAGACTCCAACAGCTCTGTTCGACGTCACAAAAAAAAAGCCAAGGGCTGAACGATACGACGATAAAATAAATAATTGCGATACGATACACGACAGCACAATATGATACCATATTTCCCTGTCTTTTTTTTTCTTCTTTTTTTTTTTTTTAGATGATTACTAGCTAGGTTTGTGTTTAAATTGTGTATTTTAAAAGATAAAATGCTCTCTTTTTTACTTGTGTGTGTGTGTTTGTTTTTAAAAATGGTACAAAACTGTAATGTCTGGAAATTGTTCCCAAATCTGTATATCATGATATTGTAAGAAGTACAGTGTGTTATATTGTGTCATGTAAACTCACACTGCAAAGACACAAATATACATTGTAGATTTAAAAACAACAACAAAAAGAAGAAGCCAAAAAAAAATTAATTGAGGTTATTAAACAGTACTAAATTTCAAGGACTGTTGCAGCTGTTCTGGTTCTGTGTGTAAGAAGCCAAAAATCTAAAGCATGGTTTAAAAATGTGTGTCCATGAAGAGGATTTAAAAATTATGCAATATTGAGGCCCACACTATTATATAATAAAAAAACAAACAAACAAAAAAAAAAAAAAACATACAGTACATGCGAATGCTAAATAATATTCCATATTTAACCCAGAGATTCTGGATTTATTTCTTGTAAAAAAAATTATCAATAAAAACAAATGGCTTGACTGAAGCATAATAAAGAGCCGCAAATAATTAACCATCAGACAACTTAATTCATAATTAACAAACATAACATGTTTGTTTAAATGACTCGACAAAACTTTTAATCTGAGGTTTACACTTGCAGTCGAAAAGAACGTTACTATACTAGTTTGCTACGTTCGTCAACAAAGGAACAAATGCGTTAAACCAAACGTCAATGTGACTTATGACACCACTGACATTTTTATTTATTAAACACCACCAAATTGTATTATTTTAAAAAATTAAGAAAAAAAAAAACGATTATTGTTTTGCATAATATTTCTCCAGAGCTCGTATAACTATTACATTGTGCATCACAAGAGGGCGCACTTGCAGTTCAGGCAGCATGCAAGTCTTGGACGTTGCCTTTTTAGCGACTTTAGCGACGAGAGTGGTATTTTCTGAATGTCATGTATAATTATACATTTTGTAAAATTCAGTTTGTTTAAATTGTTTAAATGAGAAAATAATCTGCGTGGTTATAGTTAATGATGAATCGATTATTGATTGAAAAAGTTTCCAGTTATGGGTTAAGAGAAACATGGGAATTGTATTGTACCATGTTGTAACAGTCGGTCCAATAATCAGGACGCCAGGTCTAGGATAAACAATAGCAAGGCTACTGATCCATTCGTGCATTTGCAAAAGATCCAAGTACTTATTTCTTTTTTAAGTCTCCAAGACAAGCTGGCATGAAAGCATGCACTTTTTGTTACAAAACCATCTCTGAAGCTCGTCCTTCCATCTAACCATCCACTGATAACCATTTTTTTCACCGAGGAGAACCCTTGTCCGAACCCACCGTGTAGCCCCTCACTGTCTTGTGAACCTGGTGGTGGTTTTGCACGCTTGTGTGAACTGTGTGAGATTGTGCATAGTGGCTGGGTTCCAATAACAGAGGGCACACAGCGAGCAGCCTCAGGAATGGCATTTAGGTCGGGGCTGGTATCAATTTCAGCCACAACAATCAGGCAGCACAGTTCGCCGCGGGCTCCGGGCCGCTATTGAACACTTTGCCATTTCCATTTCTTCCCACACCAAAACCACAGCCACAACCCAGCCGTGTAAAAAAAATCATAAAAAACAGAATAATATCGTTTAAATTCACTCGCATGAACTGTTTGTTTATTTTTTTAGGAAAGAAAAAGGAAAAAAAACCCAAAACAAACAGTACAGCATGGTCAAATAATATTCTCTAAACAAGACCATAAAAAGGAGGTGTGGACTGATGGGACGGACACTTCACGGGCATGACGTTAAGTAATCCTGTGCCAATGCACCAAGGTGTACAACACGACACTGAATACACCTTCCTTTTTACATATTTATGGATCTGGTTCTCGCTATTGAAAAACATGTTCTTAAAAAGGATTATTCGACTTGAAGTACAAGTGAATCAGCTGCTCCTGTACAAATGAAATAATCAGCACCTTGACCAATCAGAATGAAGAATTCAAGCGTCCTGCGGTAAAACAGGAAGCCCTGTGTGTTAAGACTGTACGAGATACACTGTAAAGCAGTTTGCCAGAAAAGTGTTGACCCTTTCCAGTGAGACACAAACCGACCCATCCAAGCCATCTTAATTTTATTAAACACCCGGGAAATCCCAGCAGTCACTGGACGAGTTACATGATAAGATAATAAGTTACATAATAATAAGAGTCATACTGGATTTCGCTTGTAATTGTAAAAAAACACTTGTAAAACATCAGGGTTAGTACAGTAATAAATGAGCCATGCGTGTTCAGTCTGGGGAAGCGGCAGTTAAAAAAAAAAAAAAAAAAAAAGTTTCACGAGGATACACGACTACATCATTCACACCCGCAAGGCAGCGAGCGTATCCAAGCCGTGTAATAAAACCTCTCTCCCCGATCTCTCGCTCTCTCTAAATTTCTTCCTCATCCTGCCGACTACACCAAACACACCCTCCCTCCACACACACACCAATACCCTCTCTGTCTCCCCCAATTCCAAGCCAATGCCCATCACTCGGTTGCCCCCGCCTTCTCGTCCACAAGGGAACGAGGAGGATTTCCTGGAATAACAAACTGTCCTGCCAGGAGAGGTGGGGGAATATTTGATCAAAGACAGCAGCAAGCCCCATGGGCCCTCGGCCACTTAGAGCAGCCGTGGCCTCAGCCTGCACTTTCAGGACGGCTTTTAAACACGGCTTTTCGAATAAGCCTGAGAGCTCCGCGCTCCGCTGAACTTAGCTCAACGCCGTCCCGCTATGCTATCAAACGGCAGCTGCACAAGGGCTTTTCAGGGTCCCTGGCCTCCCACTGAAAATGCTCCCCCAACCTTTCTCCCTGGCGCAATCACTCCTTTTTATCTGACCTTCTTCACCATGCATGAACAAGGACGGACATCTTTTTATAAGATAAATGCAAAAGCTGTTAAAGCGTTGTATTACAACCGACCAGGGTTGGATAGCAACAGCAAGTATTCGTGTTAGAGCCATCAAAGCTTGGAAGACATATGAGGTGGGGCTATGTGGACACGTTTGTAGCGATGATGCCTCGTGATCTCGCTTCCTGATCCTGTTTGCAACCTAGCTAGCTAGCTAACACTTATATTACATTTACATAATTTAGCAGATGTCCTTACATTTTGCCCACATTATACATTTGAGAAGTTAAGAGTTAAGGGCCTTGCTCAAGGGCAACTTGGTGGTGCTAGGGTTTAAACCTGCCGGTCAGTAGTCCAACGTCTTAGGCACTAAACTACGCCTGCCAAGCTATCTTTCCCTGATTATAAAGACACCTAGAGGATATGAAGGTGGAGCCCATCACCAAGCTTTAAAAGATATTTTCATTTGGTAGATGTTTTAATCCAACTCAAAAGAGCAAATATGGACAAAAGGCCTTGTTCAAGGACCCAGCTTGCCAGTGCTGGGTTTCAACCTGAGTGTCAAATCTGTCCCATCATTTCAAAATACTTTTTGAAGCATCAGGATACTCATACAATCATAAGATAATTGATGGTAATTGAAGCTAATGGTACAGCAATTTGCAGTCCAAAAAAGGTCACAACTGCCTGTGCCCTCTTCGGACTGTGGCATCATCAGAAACCAAACTTGAAACCCATCAATTACCAGGTAACCCGTTTCCTCTTCCACTGCTTTGGAAACCATTTTCAGTGCTATGATATCTCGATAAAACTTGATAAAAAAAATTAAAAACTAAACTCAAAGCACTGTGTTTCCTCAACAGGGTGAAACTCTTGCACTTTAAGATGGATGTCCTTGTGTAGACAAAGATACCACCAGCTCAATCATCAGCTGTGCCTTCTGGAAAGGACCTTGTGTATTATCCCACTTTTCAGAACGTGCAAGCAATGTCTTCTTTTTGACCCTTGCCCCCCTACCCCTCCCCCCCTTTTTTCAGCTGCTGCATTCTTCCAGGACTAGCTCACTTGCAAGAACTGAGGGCATCGCTCGCAATAACATATCCTCAGATCACAGGGAGGGCAAGGACTCGATCGGTTCGACTGCCAGCTTCCTTCTGGCGAGTGTTGTTTGAACTCTGTCCCACTATCCAAACATGAGATACCCACAGAGAATCCAGAGCCAGTCTGGTTTGTCTATCAGAATAGTGCAACAAACCCCAGATGGGACAGCTGCCACTTGCCACATCTCTGCATGCCAGGTCTATTTATCTTTCACACTTCCTTTATGTCTTTGTTTTTTCCCACCTTGTAATCTCTCACTCTGTCTCAATTCTGGTTTGCAGAGGTTCTGTGCCAGGTGACATGGCACTGAGGTGAAATTCTGTCTGGATCAAGTCCTGAGTTTGTATTTTAGGTTATAAGTGACAGAACACACAAACACTACGAAGGCTGGGCTTAATAGGAGATGGAATAAGAGAGAGGGAGGGGGGGGGGATAGAGGAGGAGACAGAAGGGAGGAGCTTTTCTCCCAATGACTGCCCATGCCTTCTAGTTTCCCAAGCACTGGAAATAACTTCAAAGGGGATAGCTGCCTTGAAGAGAGAGGAGAGAGAGGAGATAGAATTTCAGAGTGGCAGCTGGAGAAGCCTTGCAGGTGGGGCCTGCTCTTACAGTGTAATATTATCTCAGAAAAAAAGGAGCCTAGTCCCTTTTACAATGCAGAAGACTTCCTCTCCTTTGTCCCACTGACAAAAAACGATGGAACCACAGTTGCAAAAGTTGTACCCTGGCCAAAAAAACACACAAAAAAAAGGCCTAACAACTTGCAATTTGCTTGAAAGCTGGATGTATTCGAGACCCATACAAGCGGTGACATCATAACCCATTAAGCCGCAACGTGAGAGCGGCGGCCGGGCTAAAAAGACTGCGGTGTGATCCGTGCGAAGCGTGAAGTATTTCAAGGACAGATTCAAACCCTCCCCTTTGCGTTACAGTGGCGATCCGAGTGAGGAAATACTTTGGGATGGTTGGCATACAAATAGGACTATAACCACTCCCCGTTTTAAGGAGTCGCCTATTAGCATCTCCCTCAAAAGCCGCTGCCGCATGCCGTCCCCATGGATACCGCGCAAACAAACAAGCACTGTGATTCGGGTATTAGCGAGACAACGCTTGGAGCAGACACTTAATATCATGTAAATATTCAAACACGCAGCCGTGAGCCTGTAGGGTGACGGTTTCAGGCATACCGCAAGCTTGGCACTGGGGACTCGATTAACACGCAATAGAGAGAAGAGATTTAAACCCATCAATGGCGCGCAGGAGATACGCTTCCCGAAAGCCCAGGACGGTGTCGGGTTCGACTTTCTCAGTCACTTCAAAGAGTGAAACCTGACTACTGTACAAAACAGATAATAAGAATAAAGGAATGAAAGATGTGCCATTACTTCACCTGATTGAGATTTTGGTTTTTGAAATTTCCATTAAGCGGAATACATTTAGATACGTTTCCATTTAAGATGGAAATCCGATAATGTAAATACACACACACACACACACACACACACACACACAATGTTCCTTTGGGATATAAGTAGGAATAAACAATAATAACGTTACCTGTGATGTTTTTTTTTTTTCCTTTTAAAAAGTTTTGTATTGACCATGGCTTAAACAAGCAAGTCAGATATAGTTCCACTTATTGTGATCATATAAGAAGATCCCCTCCTCTCGTACGTTGCTCAGCTCACCTGTTCTCTTAAGGAGTGTGGCTCAGCAGTAGCTCATTTACATAGACACTGAAACGGCGTGCTTGGAAAAGGAGTGAAAAAGTTAATGTGTGGTATAAAATGGTTTATCTTTGGATTATTTCAGATTATCACAAATACTTTGGGGGGAGCTCCGAGTCAATTCGTTACAAAAATAGGAAAATATAGGATCTTTAAATATATAAAATAAATAAATAAATAAATTACATTGCATTAATTTACAGAAAACAATATTTCATCCTGGATTATTTTATTTAAATGTCACATCAACTTCCATCCAGCTCTAGAACTTTATTATCCCAAATAATTTTTAAAACCTCACCTATGATTATCTATGATGAAACTACTCTTTTGCAACTGACCTCCCGTTGCACTGTTAAGCTCATGCAAATGGATACGCTTCAAAAATCTTGACGTGTACTTCAACATGGCACGCTTCACTTGCTTACTGCGAAATAAAACCGGCACACAGCCTTAAACGGCTGCGACATGATTTACGCCGGAGCACGGTACAAGAACGGGTCAGGAAGTCTCCCTAGGACCGTTCCTAAAGTTCAGGAGGGGGCCAAATCTGAACCCAAAGCAGGACTGAAGTCATTGACACCTTGCCTCAGCGACGCCTTTGAAGTTCTGCTCTGGCTTTGAAGACTGCCGCAGAGACAAATGCCTGCGTCGGGCTCTTGGAAAACCCCCCAGAGTTGTGGAATGCAGAGCAAGCCACTGCCCGGCCTGCTGGAATGCGATTAAAGCCCTGAAACACACCAGCGACTAGAGATGGCAAACGAAACATGCCGCCGGTGCACATGTATAATATCAGGGGAGGAAAAAAAAAAGTGATATAATAGGCTCAGGAAACAGAATGAGAAGAGCAGAGTAAAAAGTAAAACCGTCGTGGTGAAAGATGATGTCTGACATGCAGGGAATGTGGAAGGACTTTGTAGTCAAGACGACAAAAAAAAAAGAAAAAAAAAAAAGGATAACGCTTTCATTTCGCTCTAAGCACAGAGGTACGAGTGGTACGAGTTAAGGCAGGACTTAATAGTTTACAAGCTCAGAAAATATTCCTTTCTGTATCACAGCACAACACATTTCTCCTTCTCCTAGAAATAAACAAAGCTTGTGCATACCATACCCCTCGACCTTCTCAACCGTACACACAAACACGATGAC
This sequence comes from Leiocassis micropogon, assembly GCA_028565275.1. Classification (NCBI taxonomy): domain Eukaryota; kingdom Metazoa; phylum Chordata; class Actinopteri; order Siluriformes; family Bagridae; genus Leiocassis; species Leiocassis micropogon. The sequence goes on along the minus strand of JAOVVA010000029.1, from coordinate 2,450,655 downwards.
CTACATCATCTACATCCCTGCACTTTTACGTATGCCTTACGTCTTCTTCTTGGCAGGCTTCTACAAAGGCTGAGTAAAGCCCGGAGATGATCCTGCAGGCTCTCTAAGAATGACCGGGAGGCCTGTGTCTCAAAAAAGGTCAACACCATTCTGTCCATTCCCACCGTTCTTCTCATCACAATCACCTCAGCCAGACAGGGTGACCTTCTGCTGGACGAGCAGCTGTGCTAAAAGTCATGTGGCGGAGAAGCGATGATGTAAAGGACAGGATGAGACACCTTCACATGTGATGACAATTTGAATTTAAGTCATTGCAAGTTCAATGGACCAAGTGCCCGCAGGTTTGCAAAGAAAAGTCACTGTAAACGCTGGAAAGTCAGAAATTTAAAAGATTTAAACTGGATTATTCCTTTTTTTTTTTGTCGATTCAGTTTATTAAATCAAAGGCCTAGTTTTTTTTTGATTCAGATAAATTTTTTTTTTGCTAAATTTAGAAATGTTTTACTGTTTTAAATTGACAAATTCCTTAAAAACAAATCTTGTGAGAGTATCACTAGACGTGACATTTAAACAAACAGCGCAAGTTAAACAGGATTTCAATGTTTATTAGATACATTGAGTAGTATTTAATACTTGAAATACTTCGGTCTACCTGTGATTTACAGCACTAATAAGTACACAACCAGTTTAATGACTTTGTACTGAGTGCAACTGCTCAAGTAATGCAAGGGGGGTGAACCCACTTTCTCTGAATAGCGGCTAGTGTTCAGATATTTTCAAGCAAGATTAACTAGCTCGTAAATTCATCATGCCAATGAGACACCAGAGTAAATTTGAATTTGTTTGTTAGCATATCACACATTACGTTGTGTAATTAGCGTGCTGTGTAAGGACAACAAATTAGTAAATTTAAAATCTACTAGCAGATTCCTGAATCCAGTTCATCCATCGGTTTGTGTTGGGACAGCGAAGGCGAAAGGTAAAGACAATACTGTTGCTTCGATACAAAATAATTAGGTACGTCAAAATCAAATGTTTGTTAGAAAAAACAAACTTTTTTTTTTTTTTTTTATTCTTTGCAGAACATACAATCCTTGTTCCTTTATTTCCATACAAAATTATGACAAGGTTTTATAATGGTCATCATCATGACATAAGGGGATTTCTGATCAGGAAGCGCTGGGCGTTTAGAAAAACTGTGCGATTGGCATCAGCCAACACGCTTCATTTGCTGCCCGAGTTAGCATATTAGATTTACATACATTTTGTTTGCTTTTGGTCAACTCTCTGTTGGTGTTAGTTCGGTTTCTTTCTCTAGGCATTGTTTCGTGATTCATTCACAGTTCAGCAGATTAAAAACAATCTTGTTCACTATATCAATTTTGCTGTTTTCCAAAAGGAACCCGATGATAACATTGTGTTGAGATCCTTTCTATCTTACCTAATCCCACCTTGTTTTTCGCAACGAACAGAAAAGAAAGTCCTAAGCGAAACGCTCGTCAAAACATCCACCCGTCCCCTGACCACCTCGCACATGCACAACTCCAAACAGCCGAAACCCCTCGGCCCTCCTCCCCCCTCGTGCATAACAGTTGGCTCAGCTGTGAAAAGCTTAGCTGAAACGGAGCAGGTCGAGGTCATGCAGCCACTTATTCACTGGGAGATCTGAACGACCTGGTCTCTACGCCAAGGACTACACATCACTCAAACCAAATCACGAGTCCATCATCAGACACCAGACACTAGCTGAGGGTGGTGGATCTATGCGACCAATCACAGCGGAAACCTCTTAACGTTAGCTTCTTCCGCACAGTCTCAGGTTACAGAGATAAACCTGGGTTGAATGATAGGTTTTAAGAATCTGAAGTCATGGAAAAATCAAGTCTATCAGAAGTTAAGGAATCCAGCTAACCCCCCATCTGCACCCCTCTCCAAGCTGGATTGGCAGACTATCAAGAGCTATTACCTCTGGGTTAAGACATCCTTTTCCTGCTACTTGGCTCTTGTATTGACTAACCTTTTAGAGAAACACCAACTTTATAAGGGGAATGAAGTCTTATAACCTGTTCTAAACCACAAATCAAGAACTTGGGGGGCGATTCGAAAAAATGTCGGATTTTTCTTTACGTCTACATCACGAGTATAAAAACATGCACACGTTCAGCGAGATCTGGTAATTCTTGACAGATGATCCAGGAAATCTAGAAAAAAAAAGCTGCTACTGGATAGAGTTTGTAAACTAAATCTGAAGCGAGAAAGCCCCCACCACAGTCCGACATTAGGCCCTCAATTCTTTTCCTCTCGTTTTGAATAGTAGCACTATCACCTTTCACAAGGGTCCTTGCTCCGGGAATTACACGACTCGACGGGCTGATCGTATTCTAGAGGAAATGGGAATGTGAATAAACAAAGCGAGGCTATTTCCTGGAGCAGGGCAAGGAAAGGCAGGGAGCTGGTCGGAGCGGTCCAGGTCTCCGGTTATATTCCTTGAGGGAAGACCTTGGCTGCCATGCACAGGACAGCCGGAAGCTATTTGGAAGAACTTCAAGAAATGGGAAAGCTGTCTCTCATGCCACGGCTGGAAGGGGAAGAGAGCAACGTTGGGACGCTGTGATTCTCGCCTCTAGTCTCGCATGGGAAAGTGCAGGCACATTAGGGTGTTGAACAAAAATTGCACCAGCACTAGGACTTGTAAAATAAGGACAACACAAAAATAAACCAAAAGCAGATTGTGTGTGTATGAAGTGTATTCAAATGGTGAAACTAGCTCAGGGCTCGCACACGCCAATGATTCGACCACATGGAAAACCGTACAACTTAACAAAATTGTTTTTCAATAATCATTTGTCTTTATTTTTTCTAAATTGAATTAAGATGATTTTAAATTGCAAGAAAAAAAATTTCCCCCATTTTTTTGTTGTTTTATTCTACTTTTTTCACTTTAACATTTTTAAATATAATGAAAATATTATATAAATTAGACTTTATATAAGCAGTTTGAAAAACTTGTGTATCGTGATACATATTGCATATCGTACAAAATGTCCTAGAGAATTGCAATATATTTAAGAGGCATGGGAATCGGCTGATGTTTTTTCAGGTTTTTTTTACAATTTTACCATCTCAAATGCTAATGTATAAATTAAAAATTATTATTATTAATAATGAACGATAGATCCGTTATACTGATCTCGGTCCCAGAGTGCACGATTCGAACCTGTGCTACGTAAACTGAGCTGTTTTCACTTTCCACAACTGTCAGGTTCTCCCTAGACGAGCATCAGCTCTGACAAGTCAGTAATACTAATTTTCCTTCACACAAAAGAGGGGAGTGAAGTGGGGGTAGGGGGAAGATTTTGGAACAGATTAACACTTAGGGGGCCAGGCACCATTTGCAGTGGGGTTCCCTCACCCGCTCCTCCCCTTGAGGTCTCGTTCTACGGCTAAGCACGTCTTTGATACTTGACTAGAAGCAATCTGGAGGAGTTACAGGTTTCTTTTGTAGTTGGTGCAGCATTGGGAAAGGGGAGGACCCCATGTGTGTGTGTGTGTGTGTATGTGTGTGTGTGTGTTTGCGCCAAGACTGGAAATTTGGGTCGCTTTTCTATTTCTAAAGCCCCTCCCCGTTCCGACACACCCCTCTCATGCTATATTTCTTCCACCCTGCCACCCTCCACTTTTCCTGCATTTCAAACACCACAAAACATCATCAGCAACTGTCAAACTTTGGTAGTGTTCATAGAACAATAACCAGGACATTTCCCCAATGAAGCCCTGTAGGTACACTTTTTCGATAAAGAAATGATAAAGGATGTGTGTCGGGGTGGGGGGGGGGAGATAAAGCTAGAGGGAGGCGAGGAGACAAAGGAGGAACAGAGGGAGAGGTTCAACTCCCCTGGGAGCTTTTCTTAAAGCTATTACATCAGGTTTCTTTTGCTTCACGGATCCACTTTTGATAAACCAGATAATGACGTAAACTGGCTCCCAGTTCGGCTGTGATGGTTTTAATTCTTAAGGGTGTTTCCTCTGTGCTGGCTTTTAATACTTAGAGAGAATTCAAACCTGGATCAACAGAAGAAGGAAGAAACTATATTTTTCATCCAATTCAGCCAGACGTAGTTCCCAGACACGAACAAGTCTCCAGCATGAAAGTGCGAAGGCCAACACGTACACGCTTCTTGTGCTGCACGGCTTCAATCTGCTGCTTACACAACCTCATAGTACAGCTGAAAAGGCTTGGAGGAGATCTTAGTCAAGCCACGTGGGAGCCCTTATTCATAAAATCTCTAAACACATCTGCCCGAGATCATAAATACAGATCTTCCTTGGCTGCAGGACGTAAATAAAATACCGTATTGTCGCTGCGGTGTGCCTTGTGAAGTATTAAAAGCTCCCGGTAGTGAAGTGGTTTTCACAGCAAAATGGCTTGTGATTGTTGGAATGTTTAAACGCAATCCTTCCAAAACTAGAAAAGCCAATTTGGAATGTTTAGAAACCATCACTGTGTACAACAATTCATTTCAAGACTTACAAAACAGCAATCTATCAGAGACCAATAATTTCAACATAACATTTCACAAATTGTGTACTCTGGTGTAGGATTTACACAACTGTCAGATTTTTTTTTTTTTGGACAGTGTTTCTCAGCCCTGCGTGTGTCCTCCTCAAAATAAATCAGTATAGTAAACTAAAGCAGTCATTAGTTAAGCTATACAGAGTACGTCAGAACATAATTAAGAAACCAAGTCAGTGGTCAGTTAGTCAGTAAACCAGTATGTCTTTAAGTACTATAAGTAAGTCCATAGGTCAGTAAGTCAGCAGGCAAACCTATAAACCCATCAGTCCACAAGTAAGTCAGGAAGTCATTAAAAAAAAAAGTTGCTAAGTCAATAAATTAATAATGAAGATGAGTAAAATGTTCATAGGTCAGTAATTAAGCCAGTGGGTTTGTAAACGAGTAGGTCAGTAAGATGGTAAGTAAACGAACGTCAAAAACTCTATAAACCAGTTTGTCCATGATCATGTCAGTAAATCAGTCAGTAATTTACCAAGTACAAAGGTTACTCTGTACATCAATAAATCAGTAAGTCAGTAAATAACTACACAGGTCAACTAGTCAGTCAACCAGTAGGTCAGTCAGAGAATGAGTCAGTAGGTAAGTCAGCATGTTAGGGATTAGGTCAGTAACTTAGTCGGTCAGTAGGTCAGTCAGTAAGTGTCGGTCACTGAGTCAGTATGTCAGTGAATCATTCAGCAAGTCAGTCACTCAGTAAATCAGTGAGTCAATAACTAGGTCAGTCTGTAAGTCAGTCAAACAGTGTGTCAGTCAGTCATTGATTAAGACAGTAAGCTACTGAGTCAGACAGTCAGTAAATAAACAAACAAATATAAAAATAAATCCAATTGGGTATTAAAAGCTCCTATGATTTCCAATAACTGATATTTGATATTTTGCAATATTTTGCAATGGAGACCATCATAATACAGGCAATTACTGTGAAATGAAAATAAATGACATTCATGCTGAGACACATGGAGTGAGTACTTTATACAGGAAAAACCACATATTCATCACTATCAGCACCATCATCATAACCATCATCATCTTCATAACTGGGACTGAAGCAGAGAGACAGGACCACCATCAGGTTTTGCTCTCTGACAACATCAGCTCATTCATCACACGCTGTCTCTGAAGCCAAAACAATCATTTTAACATGGAACAAACAGTTTAAATCTGTAAAGAAAGGACACGATCATGAACAGTGCCAAAACTAAATCGCCTCAACTTCTTTTAAACAGAAAGAGGAAGCAAAGTGAAATAAATTAGAACTGGAAACAAAAACCGGATAATAGAACTGTTTATTTCTCAAGCTTAAATACAAACTGTGTACATGTGTTTGTGTAATAAAAAAAAAGGCAAAATTCTTGCATATTAAAATAACGTATCATGACGTTATTAATACAAAGTCTTTTATTACTGAGTGTTCCGAATCTTGCAAATATTGCATCACAGAGAGTCATGCTAATAAAGCTGTCCTGAGAGAGAGAGAGAGAGAGAGAGAGAGAGAGAGAGAGATTCAGGGTATAGAGAGAACATACTGCAGTGTTGCTAGGAGAAGGGAAGCCACGCTACAAAATATTTTCCACACTGAGAGGATAAACTCATCGGGGAAACACTGAACTCACACAGAGCATAATAAGGAACAAAGAGAAGAAAAGAAGAAAGGAGCGCGGGTGCGAAAACGGGCGGGACATGCTAAATTATAAGGGAGGCCAATATTTCCAGGCGTCCATCAGGGTATATAAAGAGTGCAAAAGTTTGCACTCCCTGAGGATAACATGAAGGCAAAATAATCACAAACACCACAAATGATCAAAGTGACCAATTTACCTCTAAAAACAAGCACAAACCTCATCCGTATCCTCCGAGCAGATTATAGATTGGAGTTCTTCCTTATCTAGTAGACTGCAAGGTATTTTGCTTATTGCTTATTATTCTTCTGGACCAAGAAATGTGAAAGTAGCATACATTTTCACCGGTTAATTTATTATCCTCGTTTCTGGAAACCATCTCAGGAACCCTGGGAGTAAGGCTCCCGCCACCCTGGGTGGGAATCCACCCTGAAAAGGACCAAGGCAGCTTAAAGGGATGGTTTAATTTTTTTCAAGTCCATCTTCAATCAAAATTGAGGTGAATATAAGTACATTACAGTAGGTTTTTGGTGGGTATAATTTTTTCTGCTTTATACAGGGATTGAAGCTCGTCACCTAAAGCACTTAGTAATGGGGGCCAAATTCCACAACACTCATTCCGTGCAAATATGCCATCCAAAGTTCAGCCTTGACTCATCTGAAGGTTCTGCAGTCACACTGAGCTAAATCAAGTTGGTATCTTTTAAAAATGATGACATATTTAGTACAAATAACTCTTAATAGTTTTCATTTAGCCAAACAGCTAAAAGAAATAAGTTCAATTTGTGCCAAATACACCGTAAAGGTAAAAGATACCAACTGGATTTAGCTCAGTGGGATTGCAGAAGCTTCATATGAGTCTCAGCTGAACTTTGGAATGCATTTTTGCATGGAACGAGGGTTCTGGCATTTGGCCCCCATTAATTACATTGTACGCCGGGTGTGTTCCGGGTGACGAACTTAACGCTCGGTTTGCGAGGCAGGAAAACCACTAAGAAATGAAACTTCATTTGATTTAAGACAGACACGAAAAAACAAAGGTTGTAACTAGGATATACTGATATACTGTACCTGCAAAACCTTTTTTTTCTGAATGCTAATCACAAGCAGCTCAAGGACAAGAAATCCATGAGACATGTACATGTAAAATTCGAGAGGGACAATCAACAGAAATGACCGAATCCTATTAACCATGTTGTCGGCTAGCTTTATATTCTAAACAAAGAAATATATTTCACACATGATAGCAAGTCTGGCTATAACAGCTTTAAAACATCATCTTTCCGGCTCTGTGTATTTCCACACAAACATGAAGTCTTTATAAGATTTTAAGGAACAGAAACTAAACAGGAAAAACATGCTAGCTATAGGACACAGCGACTAGCGTAACAGCTACACGGTGCTGTTAGAGTGCCTGTGAAAAAAAGAAAAAACAGGACACGACCGGCTGAGTGAATTCCAGCCAACGTTTGTTTAGCCGGCGAAGTGGACGAGGCACACAAACGCGGTATTGTTCGGTCTCTGCGCAGAGCCGCCTGCTTCCACAAGGCAAACAGGACGGAGCCGTGTGGCGTCTCCGAGAGGAGTTAAACATCAAACCTTCTCCCTCTCTCAGTCCCTCTCTCCCTTCCTTACACACACCTTTCTTGAGGCAATTTAGTGGTCAATCATTACAGATTTTTTCTTTTCTTTTTCCCTTCGGTGTAGAAAGCCAGTCAATCTCCACAGTCTGTTCTAGCATACCTGACTAGCATGAATTAGCTAATTCTTCAACATCTTCATGGGAGAAAACACAAACATGCTGTACTGGGGTAAGGAACTGTCGCCTTCTCTCTCTCTCTCTCTCACACACACACACACACACACACACACACAGACACACAGACACACACACAGTTAGCTAACAAGCTAGCATAGATATGACTAGCAAAACACTACATCCACAATTTAGAAAGCAGATAAAATGCTATGGTCAGTTACTTTATGAATCATAGGCTCTTTAAAAATTACTTACTTGTCAAAAAGGATAAAAAATTTGACAAGTAGATAAAGATTTCGCCACCTTAAAGTCGATTAATGAGAGCACGACCTGAAGCATTTTATTTCTTATTATCGCAGCAAAGAACGATATGTTCGTTTTGTCCGTTCATTCGGATGTCGAGGAACACCCACGAGACAAGTCCGTTCCCGTTCGACTTCCGATACGACGGCTACAATCAGTCGCTTTTTTTTTTTTTTTTTAAACAATCAAACCGCTCTTTTTTCTTTTTTCGACAAAACCCAAAAGGTGAGCGGGAAAAGCTTCACTTTTGAATGTCACAAAGCACTGACACTGGAGACTCCTTCCATAAGTGTTTAATAAACCTTGTGTGACAGAAAAAACACCATATCAGCGACTAATTTGTTCTTGTTGCTATATGGGAACATATTAAAAGGAGTCTATTAAAATAAATCATCAGATCCGAAACTATTGTCAGAGCTGCTGTTATGAAAAATAATGATGCTACATAAATTATATTATATAACAGTTGTATAAAAGCTATCTCACACTTAAGGTCATGCTGTTGTAGTGAATATCAGTACAGCTGAGATATCTTCACTGCTTTGGCAGAGCCCTCGTCCTACAACCGCATCACAGCAGTGCTAATATTCAGTACATTTTAATTTGACCTTGTGTGTGATATTGCTTAATTATAGTAATTTTTTGGCATTTAATTTAATGAAATTTATTTTGGGAGGGGGGGGTGGGTATTTCCCCAGATTTTCTCCCTAATTTGGTCGTATCCAATCACCCCCTCCCCCTTACAAGGGGGCTCCCACATTGAAGCTACTACTACCAGTCAGTCAGTCGGGAGGGCCGAAGACTATCACGTGTTTCCTCCGAATCACATGACGCCAGCCGACCGTATCTTTTCGAAATGCTTAGTCGCACCGTTGGAGGACATCGCTATCCGCTCCTTCCACCTGCGTGGGCTCACAGACGCCCCTGATTGGCCGTAGAGCCGTGATTGATGCGAGAGTGTCTCCTGTCCCACCCCGGATTAGCTCGGCTAATCCGCGCTCTCTAGGCCCTTGGCTGCGAGAGGCTACAGCATCACCCGGGAAACAAACTAGCGATCTCCAGATGATCGGGCGAGCACTTTACCACTGCACCGCCCTAGTCATTTAAAAAAATAAATAAATAAACCCTTAGCGCCACTAATGAACGAGAAATGTAGTAGCACACTCTGTAAAAAAAAAATAAGTGTGCTACTACATTTCTCGTTCATTAGCGGCGCTAAGAGTCTTTTTTTTTTTTTTTACACATTCTTACTTATACTTTCATACCTTATTTTCAAACACGCCTTATTACATATATTACCCCCCTTCATCAACCCCCTAACCCCCCCCCCCTTCATCTCACACACATACAGACACCCACATCACACACTTCACCACGCCGTTCCGCTGGTTTCCTGATCACTACAGTTTACACGACGCTCCACAAACGTGACTCGACTGTCAGTAGAAGAACAGAGCGTCTTTTGTGACCGCCCTCATCTCTCGTTCCTTTCTTTCGTTCACCTTCATGAGCCTGAGCGCTCCATCATCACCCCTACAGAGGAGTCCATTCACGTCCTTCCAGACAAAGTGGACGCGGCCATTCCAGGCATCCCCGGCACGCTGATGTTCAGCGCTGATATCAGCTTCGGATCCTTCACGCTTCAGCCACGCTCTCGCCCTTTCTTTCTCTCTCTTCGCTTCACTTCTCTGCTCAGTCTTTTTTACTTTCAAACAAATCTTTCTATCTGTCTCATTTTTTTTAAGCTTGGATTCTTGCTCATGTTTTGATCTGAAGGTCTGTCTTTGTTGCCATCTTGCTTTCTTTTTGCCTCGTTTTATCTCCAAGCTTGACAGAACCATGAGTTTTTCTCTCATTAGCGAGTCAACACTTTCCCTTCTTTAATTTTTATTTTTCCTTTTCTCATCTCCATATTAATTTTTTTTCTTTTTGAATTTTTTCCTCAATTCTTCATTTCCCCCAAGCCTCTATTTATTTATTTTTTAACCCTGTTCACCTTTTACGAATCAAAGGCCGAAGTACACCTTTTCAACTCTTTCAGTTCCACAGCCTTGAGCATTTTCTTTTCCCGTCTCTGAGCTTCAATTCCTTTTTTTCAACTTCCATTTCCAATCCTCACCTTTTTCTCCATTTCTCAGTTTCAATCTTTTCAGTCACTGAGCCTTTGATTCTTTTTCCTTTTCATAGTTGCAGAGCTTCAGTCAGTTTATTTATTTCATTATTTCCTCCTTTTGTTGTTAGAACATCAGCTTCATCTCGGCTGTCTCTCTCTCTCTCCCCCTCTTCTTTCCTCCAGATTGCGTAATTCTTTTCGCATCTCTGAAATTATTTCTCCTTTCGTCTTCGCTAGATTTTTCCTCTCATTTCCTGGTCTTTTTAAATTTTAATTCCTTTACTTGCCATGTCTTAGATCCATTTTTGGCTCTTTAAGCTTGGTGTAATTTTTTTTTTTCTCTTTTATGTCTCCAGACACTATTTTTAACCTTTTCGTCACTCGATTATTTTTTTTCAGTTTTTTCTATTTTTATCTGCATCTTTTTTTCTTTCATCTCCCTCCATCAAAGCGAGCTCTAATTAACCTCCTCTTTTATCCCCTATTTGATTTGTATTTTCATAATTCCGCTGTACTCGGAAACCAATTGAGGAAGGGTGTGTGCCGAATCGCCGCTAGGGCCTAGAACTGACGTCGGAGGCACAGCTGTCGGATTTTCCTGTCGTGGCCTTCTCGTTATGGTTTTAATATTAAACGCGGTCACATTCTTTATTTAAAAAAGTTATTAGTATGTCTTTTCAACCCTCGAATCGCTTATCAGGGCTGCATCTCCACCGTGTCGAGAGAGGGACATGCCATCCATTCTCGCCATCCTGTGAGTGCTCGAGCTGGGCACCGGGGCCTCGACTGCTCTTTGATGTACCGTCTGTGCAGCTGCCGATAGTATCAGAGCTCTCGATTACTGTGTGTGTGTGAGCGTGTGTGTGTATGTATATGTGCGTGTTGGCGTACAGTATGGTGATAAGCAGCCCAATAAAGGGGGTGCAAGCTACAAAGTCTTGATGAAAATGTTTAGCACAAAGATGAAAGATTGAATAGAAGCAGAAGGAGAGAGAGAAAGAAAAACGAATAGTGAAGTAAAGGAAGACAGAACAACTGCTGTACGCTGGACTGCCTTGTCTGAAGTGGTTTTGGGAACTTGCCCTACAGGAAGGGCATGATGGAAGGCTTTAGGACTGAGAGACAGGCTGAGAGAGAGACAGGTGTCACAATGTCATGTTTGACCTCTACGGGAAGTTCACATTCATACTGGTGTCCAGTTACAAACCCACAGCCAGCTGGGAGTAACAGCGAAGACAAACGTAAAGTAGTCATCATTACTAGCTCCATGTGTACTCTCTCTCAGACAGGATCCTCCAGTCACCGTGCGCGACCTCACCGCACCGCGTCTTCATGCACTAGGGTGTTATAGGCTCACAAATATTTCAAATACATTACTGCCTTTTTTGACCCAAAAGTAAATAAATAAATAATAATTAACTAAATGTTTTAGTTTTGGGCTGCGACTCCCCAAAAATATCCTGACCCCATCCCTCTGGACTTGTCCTAAATCGCTCTACAGCGCGCTCGGTGTCACGGCTCAGGGTACGCAGCTGGACTGGAAATTCCCTTCCTGTAAGCATGCAAACCAGTCAGTCACACGGCTACCTCAGCTGCCTCCCATACCACAGTACCTCGTAACATCAACCACACTGAGGAACTTTCAGCCACTTCGTCTATCAGCAAAAAATTAAAAAAAAAATAATAAAAAAAATAAATAAATAAACACTTCCCAAACAAGAACTTTTAATCATCATGTCATATACAATATACGACAAACTTTTCATAATAAAAATTTCCTTAAAAAGGTCCCATATTTTACTTTTTTTTTTTTTTTTATATATCCAACTCCCTGTATTTCACTCCTTTTTTTTAACTCTATAAAACACTAGCTTTTTTTTTTTTGTTGTTTTTTTGTAATCATTAATCATACCATAAAAGTTAGACAATGACAGAACTGACAAGAAGACATGAAGGAATAGAAGTAGTGAAGTGTGTTAAACGAGGAAGCGCCGCGGCACTGCTCCTGCCTTCCTCAGCCTTTTCATGTCCAGATGGCCCTGATTTGCGTGTCTGCAAGTCGAATCTTGTCCAAGCGCTCCAGGGCACTATCGCCATCCTGTGCATTAACACCGGTGACCTCAAAACCGGGACCCTTTGACCTTTCGTGGCTCCGGGGTCAAAACATTAGAGGGATTTTCGGCGAGCTGTGTGTTAAGTGTTAAAGATGGAAGAGCGGAGCCGTTCCGCCACAGGACTGAAATTATTAAGCTTTCAGATGCGCGTCTGATTGTATTAACTTCACACAAACCAAAAAAACTAAATAACATGATATCCAGGATGACAGATGTTAATAACTGGTTTGAGAAATGGCAGAAAAATCAGTGACAGGTGACAAATTGAAGGAATCTTGAAAAAAAAAAAAACCTAAAATAAAAAAGTCAGTCTAAATGCAAGCATGAGCATCAATGAGTCAGTTGTACAAGTCGAGAATTAAACACAAGAATGAAATCGAACAGGCGCTCAAACTTTAGACCAAGCCAGTGCCAAAACTTGTCTAATCGTCTAAGAATCATTAGGATTATAACGAGCGTAAGGTATGAAGCAATTATAAATGCAAAATGTTTTTTATTATTTTATTTTTTTTAAATCCTTATCCCCCGCCCCAAACAAAAAAATTCCCCTCACGCAACTCGTAACATCTGGTAAAACCAACTAAAGGTTTTTGTGGGAAAACAAAAGCTGAAGGATATTTACACACCTTCCCAGAATTCCTTCGCCTCTTTGTTACGGGATTTACCTTTCTGCACTCGCCGTCTCTAATTATTCCACCAGCGCGACCTGTGTGGTCTACGTTGGGACAGCGAAAGTAAACACACCTCTGATCCTCCTGAAATCGGAGCTCTTTAAAAGCAGGCCAAAGGGAGGGGAAAAAAACGAAGATAAAGACTAGAAGAAAAGGAGGTGAGGAAAAAAAGGAAACACTAAAGGTCCTGCCAGCGTGAGCTGTTAGGGTTGTTAACACACAGAGACGAAAAAGATAACGGAGAGGAGAGGGTTTTTATAAACTGTCCAGAATGTTAGATCAACAGAGCTGAGGATCCACTAAAACCTGAGATCTGGTGAAGCGTTCTGGTGTTTGGCTCGGAGGATTGGAGGTCTATACCGGGGATCCTGGGTGTGAGGTCGGATACGCTCTGGGTGGGAAAACCGGTCCACCAGAAATAAATCGACCAGAAGCATCATCAAGTATTAACTTCGTGCTTCTAAAGAGTTCTTTGAGGTTGCGTATTCAAAACAACATCTGAGAGTAGATGAATCCCATAATTCTCCATGATAAACAGCAATCTGCTAAAATGCCAACATCATTGCCAGGTAAACTGAATTCCAGTAAACTGGTTTCAGGATCACAGGCATCCAAGGCCCTCCCATACCCGCGGGAATCACAGGTCATCCTATCCAGCCCGATCCCACATAAAAGCCAGTGCAGCACACCATTTGCTGAAAAAAAAGTCAGTACTGGCCATAACAGAAAGGCACCAGAACACCCAGTGCACCACAGCCTGCTGCATATGGGGCCAAATGGACAAAGAGCCCAGGGCCATCAACCCGGCTTCCACACTCCCTAGATCCCTATCCAATCAATCAAGCACTCACTGAATGCGCCGGGCAAACAAGTCTAATCCAAGGAGGCCCCACCCTGCAACCCACAGCACCCATAGGATCAGCTGCCAATGTCCTGCGGCCAGACTCCACAGCAAACATGTCCCCGAGGGGCCAGAGCCACCCTTGTCCTGGTGGCACAAGGAAGAAACTACACAAGACTTTAGCATAACGTTCTGGGATTCAATGCCCATCGATGTAGAAGAAAGATTTGTATGTTTGTTTTGACCAAGTGTGTCCTGATTTCCGCCACGAGTTTAAATGAATACAATCTTTTGAAATTGTGTGGGGGCGGTGGTTTTGCTTAGTTTCTTTGTTAATTGAAGATTTTTGGCTGTACCACAGCTCATGTCCCAGTATGTCCAGTCCACAAGGGTCTCCAAACCTTTCGGAAGTTCTTATTTTTCTGTATTGTTTGCCTCTCTCGAATGAAAACAAAGCCTCCGCGACTAAATTTATCCGCTTGGGCTGCTGGTAGCATTTACGATGGCACTCGGTGGGCTGCGTCTCACCTCAGGAGTGTTAAACTGCTCTAATGACATTCCTGTGGCCAGACAAGTGAAAGCGAAGGCCCCGCTGGATCTGGCACTCGCAGTGCTCGTGTTATTACAGCCAAACAGGCACAGCAGAAGTTCACTTCCTTCTTTTTCTGTGTCCCTGGGCTTTTTGTCCTAACTTCCTGTATTTTTCCTTCTCTTTCTTCTTCATCGCCCTCACATCACCACGCCTCACGTCCTACCTCTCCGATCGAAAATCATTTCTTCATATTGCAGATGTTCTTGTATTATTAATGAAGTCCAGAGAAAGAGTTCTCCAGGCTTCCTGAAGGACATTATTATCCACACAGTGACCTACACCATGAATCATTCAAGCATAAAAAAAAAAAAAATCTAACTTAAGGCATGAACCAGTGAGAAACAGGTGCAGATGGTGACAGTTGATCAGGTCAGTGATTAGTATACTGCTGATGGTGAATGCTGAGTGGTTGGAACAGACGAGAGGGGAAATGAGGTCGCTGCTGAGGTTGCTGCATAAACAACCCATTTTTAAATGGTGTCTTTAGGGATTTTGCAGCCTGCCGCAGTAAGACTTTTGTTTTCGTTTTCCTTAATTCCATTTAACATGAAAAGATGGGGGCGGAGTTTTAAAACATTTGCACAGTACTGTATATATTTAGTATAGTATGCATAATCACTCACTCATTTTCTATACCGCTTTATCCTGTATTCAGGGTCGCGGGGACCTGGAGCCCATCCCAGGAGGCTTAGGGCACGAGGCAGGG
>JAOVVA010000029.1:2400285-2435261 GCA_028565275.1 Leiocassis micropogon | reverse complement strand
TACCCGGAGGAAACCCACCAAGCACGGGAAGAACATGCAAACTCCATGCACACAGAGACGGGAATCGAGCCTGGCCGAGAATTGAACCCGGACCCTGGAGGTGCAAGGCGACAGTGCTAACACCACCGTGCCGCCTAGTATGCATAATAAAAAAATAGATTTTATTGTTTTATTGTTTAAATTTATGTTTCATTCTTTATAATTAAATTATAAATAATGAAACATTTCCTTTAAGTGAACTCCTTGCATGTGAACAAAAATTTTTTTTCTTAAAGCACTTTGTCAAACACTAGACTGAACATTTGTGCAACAGTTGACAAACCAAAGCCTAGCTATTCCTTCTTACACAATGTGACCAATAAGCACAGCTGTCCACAGGGAAAAAAAAAAAGTACAAGAAAGCTCTGAGCGAATTTTAAACAACACACGCAGCCTCTTCTAGTAACCCTGCTGAATATTAAACTGCTGAACAAACAATGAGAAAACGCTGCAAACTCAGCAGTAATGCACAGCACATAAACGCGTTTATCAAAACATAGTTTTAAAGGAGTAGTCGCTCTTGGGTGGAGGATAGAAAATGGAAAAATTACTTGATCGACCTCAATTGATATCTACATTAAAGATCACAGGTTGAGCCAATGAGTTTCTGAAAATGGTAAGGAAAAAAAAAAAACAACAGAGAAAAGTATTAATGAAAATGGAGAAATAAATAATGCTGATATGAGATATGGAATTGGATAGATGGATGGATAGATGATAGAGTAGCGGCATTTACATAAAGGATGAGTGAGATAAACATGGAGAAGAATGAAGAGAGATTGAGAGAAAACACTCATGACTGATGGAATTTGTGAAGTCTCACACGTGTCCTTGGACCAAAACTCCTGGGAACGAGGGGCTTTCAAGTCAAAGTGGGTCTTTTGATTGTGCAATACAGTTATTAGAGTTAAAATCTTCCCTTTCTCTAAATAATCCCCTGTTTCGCTAGTGCTTGGATACAATCAAGGTCGAAAGTTTTCAGTTTTCTGCCTGCTTCATGTCTGAAACGCTGGCCTCCCAGGAACTCCTTTAATGGCCCATAAATATGAAAACATCTTGGAGCAAAATCAGGGGATGTGGCAGTAACTCCCATGACATGTTATCCATCGATTTTCAAGGCTCAGATGCTCCATACAGTGAATGTTCACAGGAATGGCTCCGAGCCACCTCAGCTAGACGTACGGATTTACCAGAAATTTCACCACAAGTCCCATTTTGACTTGAACACCCCTCACACAACCCTTCAATAAATGTGTATAGAGATGTAAAGAAAAAAAATAGCTTGCAAGGGATCCTTTGTGTCTCTGGCAAGCGTATGGCTCATATTTGTCTCCACAGGTTTGTAGAGAGAGGAACGATACATGCCCACGTTGCCTGCTGGAGAAACCAGTCCCTCTGCCTTAAATCCGGAGGTCCGGAGGGAGAACAGGGCTCTCGCTCATCCTTCACTAAGAGGCTTAATCTATCAAACCTGAGAGCTCAGCCCTCGAGCTGGCGCCAGCTATTAAAGAACACTTGAGATAAATAAAGCTCTCGAACAAGATAGATGGGTTTCAGGGACACGACGTGTAAATGTGGTGTCCCTGAAAAGTGTTAGTTTTATCAAAAAGTTTTAAACTAGGCCACAGGACATTCCAGTGCTGCTGAATCCTGAAATCTGATTGGTCAGAAGCTGTTGAGTAATTTTCTTATACCGACAGCTCTGACTACTGTATAGTTTGAACCGCAGGTTCATATCAATTTTGTGTTGAACTCATTTTTATCAGAAAGGTCACCCCTTGTTCAGGACATCCTGTTACTGGAAAATAATACGGTAATGGTAAGGTGGTAACTATAACTCCGCCTCATCACAATGCTTATTTCTTATTTCCTTTTTTTTTTGTGTGTTTTAATGCAAAAATCACTTTTCCTGAATGTCATGGTTACTTCATGCAATTCATCATCAACTAATCAGCATTATAATATAAAGTTCTATTCCAAATGTTGCTAGTGAGGAACATAACATGTACGCTCAAATTTTCTTTGGCTAATCACTCACTTGTTCAGAACCAATCACGAGAAGGGTATATATAATTATTTGCATATAGATACGTGCATTTGATCTAATATGTTTTTCTACTATGTGCATCACATGGGATTCCTGTGTAACCTGTAAAGGTTAGCTTTAAGCTTTGAGGTTTTAGCTACAGGCTAACAATTACTGATAATTATACTTATTATTAATTTAGTACAGCAAGTTCAATTATACTTGTTAGAACAATTATATTATTCTGCATAATCAATTATATAGACACAACCCTGCATTCCATTCGGGAGTAGGCTGCTTGGGTAAACAGCATTCGGGAAAGTGTGTGTGTGTGTATGTGTGTGTGTGTGTGTGTGTGTGTACTTGCACCTACTTTATGTGTTGTTCCATCATACTCAACTTTTTTTTTTAGTTGGAATTGTAAAATTGATATATAAAAAAAAAAAAAAAGAATTGTGATATGACCGTTTATTATCGGCGCATGCTTCAAAGCTTACGCAAGAGTGAGACTGTTCACTGAAGGAGACTGAATACTTTGACCCCAGCGTGTTTTCGAGACAGCGTGATAAGACGCTACTTCACAGACACACATGAGTGAAAGCCAAAAAGAATGAAGTGAAAAAAAAAAGAAAAAAAAACTGCTATGAGAAGCATGTGTAAGAAAGAAAAGAACAAAGTGAGAGTTAAGGGAATGTAAAGAGAAAATGACAGACACACACACACACAAAAAAAAAGTCTGCATCTGAGACTTGGTCCGTCCGTCAGCACATTCTTGTCCGACAACAAAGCAGCTGTAAAGCCCCGAGAGACAAGGGCATTACCGTTTCCCAACACAACGCTGTTTATACAGAGACAGAGAGAGTTGCAGACAAGAAAATGTGAGGTAGATATAGAATTATATAAAGGCAGAAGAAAGCAAGAAAGAAAAAGAATAAAAGAGAAGAAATAAATACAGAAACGAAGAAAGACAAAGAATGAAAGAAAGAGACAAAAAAGGACAAAAAGATAGTAATACAGAAATAGACAGAGAAAAAGTAAGAAAGAAAAGAGACAAAGATACAGCCAAAGACAGAGGAAGGACAGGAAGGTGAAACAAAAAGACAGAAACAAAAAAAGAAAGAATGAAAAAGAAAGGTAGACAAAAAAGAAGGAAAAAAAGACAGTAATACAGAAATTGACAAAGAAAAAGTAAAAAAGAAAGACAAAGATGGAAAGAAAAAGATACAGCCAAAGACAGACAGAAAGGAAAAACTGAAAGACAGGAAGGTGGAACAAAAAGACAAAGAAAGAAACAAAAAGAAAGACAAAGATGGGAAGAAATAAAGACAGGAACGCAGACAGAAAGAAAAAGAAACAGACTGATGCAAATGAAGACAAAATACATTGGAAAATGAAAAAGTTAAAATGTTTTTAAAGAACATCATAATTGTGATGTCAAATTTGGTTACCATGCAAAAGAAAAGAAAAAAAAAGGAACAAACAAACAAAAACAAAAAAACCACACAATGTATATTCCCAGTCAAGTCTAAGGCGATTATATTCTAAACAATTTTTCCAAATAAAACACAACCTTTTCATGTTTTACTGGAAAAACAAGGAAATAAAGACAGAAAGAAACAGTCTGATGAATGAAAAGAGAGGTTATACTGTATGGTGATAAAATATTGATATTGCAATTAATTAGGACACTGTAAATACTCTTTCATGCAGTTATATTTAATTTTTGTATCAAATTCTGACTGGAAGCATCTAGAATGCTAACATTTTCCTCAGACACTGGTACATTGCCAAGAAAAATCTCAGTTAAACTAAAACACACAACAGGACAGTAAATAGCATTGATGGCTAAAAACTTGTTTGAGACAGTGCTAACTGAGGCTAATGATTAAACCAGTAATCTGTTCATTATGTTTTTTTTTTGTACTAAATAGTGTTGCTGTTAAATGTTAACAATGAAAATTAAATAGAAGTGTCTAGAATGCTAACAATTACTTCAAATATGCTGATTTGTCACAAAGAAAAGACTCAAGTAATCCAATATGACCAAGTAAACAGATTTAGCATTGACCGCTAACCAAAATTCGTCACAAATACCACAAACATCCCAGAAAAAGGAATAAAGTTGTCTTGAAAGCTAACATTTACCTCGGACATGTTGATAAATTTCCAAAAAAAAAAAAAAAGAATCAGTTAAGCTAAAAAAAATAAAATAAAAAACCACTGTAAATAGACTTCGCATTGATGGCTAAAACCAAAATTCTAAACATCCATATTGAGAAATGACAAGTTTGAGGTCACAAATACCACAATAGTGGATTTTTTTTTTTTTTAATATAATCTTTGTAGTGACCATAAAAACAAAATAAAAATCAGCTAAAATGCTAACAATTACCTCTCATATGACAATTTGCTAAGAAAAGAGTCAGTTAGATTAAAATGACATTATAAATAGACTAGGGCTGAAACGATTCCTCAAGTAATTCAAGTAATTCGATTACAAAAAATGATCGAGGCAAAATCTCTTGCCTCGAAGCTTCTTTTAATTAATTTTAAAAGCTTGCATTATGTTTTTGCGCAATTATTTGTTTGGCGCGACACAGATTTTTTTCCCCACAAATTTTTAAGACCCATATTGAGAAACACACAGTTTTCAAACTCTGAGCTGCAAGAAATGTTTTTAAGGTCACAATTACCACAGGCACCCAAGAAAAAGGAATGACATTGTATTGAATGCTAACATTTACCTCAAATATGTTGATAAATTGTCAAAAAAGATGTAGTCAAGCTAAAAATAAATAAATAAATAAATAAATAGAAAAATACTGTACATTGGCTTAGCACTGATGTCTACCCCAAATTTTGAAGATCCATGTTGAAAAATGTCATGCCATTTAAACTCTGATCTGCCAGAAGTGGATTGTTTAGATAAAATATTTGGAGTGACCATGGAAAAAGAAGAAGAAAAAAAAAAAAAAAAGCTAAAATGCTAACATTTACCTCAGATATGCTGATAAAGTGCCATGAAAAGACTCAGTTGAGCTGAAATGACAGTGCAAACAGATTTAGCATTGACGGCTAACCAAAATTTAGAAGATCCATATTGAAAAAAATGACAGCGTTTAAACTCTAAATGGTCAGAAATGTTTTTGAGGTCGCAAATACCACAAAAGTGGATTTACATACAAAATATAATATTTGTAGTGACCATGGAAACAAAATAAAATCTGCTAAAAATGTCAGATAGGTTGAGAAATTGCTAAGAAAAGACTCAGTTAAGCTAAAATGACACTGCAAACAGATTTAGCATTGACGGCTAACCAAAATTCTGAAGATCCATCTCGAGCAACGTCAGAGCTTTAAAATAGGAGCTGCTAGGACTGTTTTTGACGTCACATATACCACAACAGAGGATCGGTTAAATGCAATATTTTTGTAAACATGACCACATTTGATCGTAGTATAAGCGAGAGTCAGACAGTGGTAAGAGAAATATGACAGTGATCAAAGCACAAGACAAAAACAGTTTCATCTGTTCGCTTCCCACAGAGGAGGAGGGGAAAAAAACACACACACACACACACACACACACACACACACACTTAAATGACTTTGGCTAGAATATGAAAGGCTCAATATACAGCTGCTGCCACGAAGCGGGAAAAAGCCCAGACACGGCGCTTTCAACGTTTTCGCCCCGCTCTCTGCAGTCTGACTCTTCAGACCAACCCAAACGCTCATTATGCTCTTAATTTAGCACCACGTAACTTGAGCAAACTTTGAGGAAACATTTTTTTTGGGCTGCGTAATTCTGGCTTTACGTTGGATGGAGCTATACATTATACACATATAATTAAACTTTAGAACATGATAATCGTTTAACCTTCGAAAGCAAGAATATAATATTGAAAAGAACTGGTTATGTTTAGCTTTATTTTTAATGGGCATCATTTTAATTCAGAATGACAGGCTAATCTGCTGTTTTTATTCTTAATTTTCACATTCTCAAACCACAGCTATTTACTTTATAGCGTATTGGCTTGGGGCATTTACTGTAATGCATAACATCCAGTACAATACGAAGCAGTAGGTCACTATACATAGCACAACTTATGTACTTTGCAGTTGGTACGAGAATGACACCATTGTAGGGCACCATTTTAGATCAATATTTGTTAAATGAAGAAAACCTGATATGATCAAATAATGCCACGAAAAACCCAATAATCCATATGGCTATATTTGAACGAAATTAAATGAATTTCTGCTGAAGTTGCTAATCGCCATCAGACCCGCAACCTGTTTATGTAGGAGGTTATCTAAAGATATGTTCAACCTACTGATCAACAAAAGCAATAGGTAGCAACATTTTACTAAAAATAAGCTGAATAATCCAATATTTGGTTTGTTGTAAACTTATTTTAAGAAATTATAGATAGTTTGGCTAGATTTATGAATATTTCACTTGATAAAATGCTAAATTTTTTTTGCAGTGATGAAACTTATCTAGTTAAATTTATCTAAAATTCTTAAATGTTTAGCTAATTTTTATACAAATGCTACTATTCTTAAGTGTAACTTTCTCGGTTTAGTGACAGAAGACAGAAATTTACACTTAATAAGCAAAATCTGCCTTGAAAGAAGCTTAATAATCTAATATTTGGTTTATTGCGTTCTTAAGAAACTTTAGATAAATGTGACAAGATTCAGTGCATGCATTTCATTAACAGCAGAAAGAGAATAAAGCGGCAGCACAACAAGCATAAAGTTTTGTACGTGGTAAATACATAAATACTTAAAGTAACAATTCCAAAGAAGCGGCACGAATGATTCCTCATTCCTACATTTTATGTCTGCTTCTTCCAATTTTCTGGTGATTTCATCACATCTTGTCATACATGGCACACTCAATAAATATGTCGAAAGAGTACAAAGAAAAGTTGTATCTTGGAAGAAAGCAGAAGATATTGTTAGTGCCTTAGGTGAGTGTTAACAACTAGTTGAAATTATATGCGTTTACTACATCCTCCTATTTTGGAGCGTTTTTAAAGAACATCATAATTGTGATGTCAAATTTGGTTACCATGCAAAAGAGAAAAAAAAAAACAAAAAAACCACCACACACCACACAATGTATATTCCCAGTCAAGTCTAAGGTGATTATATTCTAAACAATTTTTCCAAATAAAACACAACCTTTTCATGTTTTCCGATAAAGTTGTTTTCTTTACAAAATTAGCCAATTGGGAAACCTTCCTGATGAGCTCAGAAACAGGAAGTCCTGATTTCCTTGCTACAAGTTACATATGGCCGTGTCGAAGTGCCACGTCTTACATCTTCCACTCTCAGTCTCTCTGTGTCTATGATCTTTACGGATGGAAATCAAAGTCAGATGCATAGCCTGTCTCAACCCGGCTCTGCTAAATCACCTATTGACGCTATTGAGCACCAATCTAGAAACAAAGAAGTGTGTGACAGCTTTGCACAATTAGGCACGGCTTAGCTGCAAGCTACTTGTTTGAGTAGCTTATTTTTATAAACACAAATTCCTAAAAACTCAGAAAAACATAGATGGCAACTAGATTTATGACCAGCCAAAAATAAGGGACCTTAAAACCTCAAAAGAATGGTGTTTTTTTTTTATGTGCCAAGCACCTTAAAAATCTGTATATAATAATTATCATCATGTACAAATAATGAACTCACCCTCATATTGTTTACAAAAGTATAAATTTACAATAAAAAAAAAAAACAACTAATGAATAAACATGATTGTGCTTTTACAGTATAAGCCCTTGCTAATTCCAATCTCATAAATAATTACTACGTACAAGTAATATTACAATCAATTTATCTTTAATTATTTAACAATTCATCATTTAAAACATTTGCCATTGTTGGTTATGTTTTAGCTTTTCAATTAGCTTTGCACAGCTAGCAGAAGAAAAAGCTGGAACTCCACATAAAGAATAATAAAAGGTAAAAATACATATGTTGAACTTGAATTTGCTTTGTGTTCAAACAATAGGTCACAAGCACATTACACAACCATTACACCAAAAAAATAACAAAAGACTAACTAAAAATAGGACAATATGGAAATATGTTAAATACAATTATAAATGCTGACCTGAAGTAATACTTTATGAGGAACAGCGTAACTCTTGCTATAATTAGCTAGAAACTTCTTGTGTTAGCTATCTGAAAAATTACCTAACTCGAGAAATTATTAGAAAATCTAGTTATAATTATTTTCAACTTACAATACATACTGTCTGCTTTTTCATTTTGGCTAGCAAAATTAGGTTAGCTGACTTAGCTGTTAGCCCAACATTGCTTGATTGCCATTAGTGGGTTTTTTAGCTAAATGTTAGCGGTGATAAAGCCAAGATCGTAGATGTAATTATTATTGTTAATAATAATAATAATAATAATAATAATAATAATAATAATATGGTTAAGCAAAAGGTTACACATACACACATGATAACATTAAAAAAAAGAATAATAAAAGTTGAATAAAATCTGGTGTAAAATAGAAATATGTTCAACATAAAATACTGTTATACATGCTAGTCTGAAGTATTTTATCAGGGACAGCTTGAATAATGTTTGCAAGCATTAGCTAGGACTGCTTGTGCTGACTAGCTGAAAATTTAACTAACTATCAAAATACCAACACAATTTCACTTTATTTTCACCATATGCTTAACTGTTGTTTTTTTTTTCAGTTTAGGGTTTAATTTTTTTTCAAATTAGGTTAGCTCACAACATGGTTAATATTCGCTGTTAAGATTTTTAGGCTAACGTGTTGCTACGTACACTATTATACTCTTCTGTTTTGTCTTGGTGTTCAAGCAAAACGTTACAAATTAAGCATGAAGGCAACACATGTTGCATAATTAATAATTTTCTAAATGTTTTCTAAATAATTGACTTTGTTGTGTCTGCTGCTTTCAATCAATTCAAAACCATGCTGTATTGAACTCACTGATGTTATTTTGAAAACTAGTTATAAAATTGTAAATTATGTCTGATAAAGAAATAGGAGAAATCAAGGGTTAGCGCTGAAATCTGACTCGGGTTAACTAGCAGAGGGAGAGAAATACAAGCTACTAGGATCATCAGGTGCATTTCGGGCGCGTCATTTAGCCACAGGTAAAACAAGTTGGCGCACACAGATGAGTCAGGCCTCCTCCACAATGCTTTTATGACTGTGTGTCATCTCACACACACACAGACACACACACACACACACACACACACACCAGGCCTACGCCGGCTAATGAAATATCACTTGTTTATACAAGGGACTTCAAACATGTGCGCGCGCACACGCACACACAGTGTTTGACAGATTAGTGACTCAAGCCAGTCTGGAGCGCAGAGGATGAAAGCTAGGCTAGAGGAGGGGAGAAAAAAAAAAAAAAAAAAAAGGGCAGGTTGATTCATCATGATTATATCACAAATGAGCTAATGAAACAAAGTCAAGTCGTGTGTTGTGTTTCCCATCTGGCAGTGCAATTCGTTAAACACTTTAATTAAGTACACTAATTATCTGTTTAACTGTAGCAATTTTTTTGCTTAGAAATTAAATAAAGCCTATGCATTTTATGAGGTGTTTATTAATAATGATTGAGTTTCATGACATATTCTCACACAAATAATTTTAACTATAATAAGGTATAATTACACCTATAAATTACACCTAGTCTTTGTGTGAACTAAATAAATGTTAAATTTGAGATCCACCAAAATTTTATTCAAAAATGGTCTGAAATTGGACAAAAATGTAAGACTACAACAAAGCATCAACTTTAATGCTACATATAATTTTAATGCTAACTAGGCAAGGAGCTTAGTGCAGCAATATAAAGTGCAATCAAGGTTGTTGCTTTTTTTTTTCTTAACTATAGAATTTATAGTATAGAACAGAATTTATACTAGGGGTTTATTTACTGGCTATACAATTTAGGACGAAGTCAGGAGTATAGAAAGAGACTGCAGCTGGTAAATTAAGCAGTTATTTATTATAAGGCAAATTCTCAGGCAGCAAGGGGTCAAGAGGCAAAACGTTGCTTTTGCATTTGCGCTGAGTTCAAAGGAAGCGAACATGGCAAGGTTTGTTTGCTCTGGCCCTGACACTACACTAAGGGTTGGACCTGGAAAGTTTCCAAACGTCTGATTCCCAAAACCATTTTTGGTGATTGAGCTCATTCTGTCGATATGATATTTGAATGACTGTAAGTCTTTATCTGACTGCAGCAAGTCAAAATAGCAGCGGGGGGGAATAAATAAATAAAAAGTTTAACCAGAGACCAGGCACAAAACACAATTTCCTTACAGGACCTCGTGTTTAAAGAAAGAAAAAAAAAAAAAAGAAAAGAAAAAAAAAAACGTGCTCGGGATTCCAAATTGGGTTCATCTCCAAACTGTAAAAAAACAGACAATGTGTGTCTTGTGTCTATACGTACAAGTCAAATTAAGTGAACAATTGCATAACAAATAAATCCTCATCCTTTTATGCAATTAAAGATTTTTGTTCCAAACAAAAAAACCCAAAACTAATAAACCTTTTCTTTTGCCTTTTCTTTTATGTAGAAGGGAGTGATGGGAAAAGGCTACTTCTCCCATGCGAAAAAAGTGAAAATCCTGCATCTCCTGTAGCACTGTTAACATTCAGCAGTACATCCAAACACCGACGGATTTTAACAGGTATTTTTTTTCAGACCTTTATAGAAGTTTATACGAAGCTTATCCAGCATAAGAAACACTACACCAAGTTGTGTGTGGATCGAATGGTCTGCTGTGGCGACACCTTTACGGAAGCAGTCAAAAGAAAGTTAGTTATGTTTTCGATTCAGAATCGAGTCAAACTTCTTAAATAATTTAAGTAAACTTGCAAATGTTAAACAGTCTAAAATTGATGATTTCTTTAATAACATACCCTAGCCTTTTGCAATAAATAGAAACCACTTGTATCTTTGACAAATACTCGTGTTTAATGAGAGTATCACTTCTTCGTCTTTCATTTATGAAGTGATTGGTGCAGAAAACTGCCAGGCAATGATGGATGACAGTGGGTGTAAAATAGCCCCATTGTAGCGGACAAGCCGGAATCCGAAGCAGCGTTTTTGGTTTGGAGCGTTCCCGCACCGATCCTCTATCCAGCAAGTCATAGGATGATTCAGCTCAGCTCAATTTCTATATAAAAGCACATTGTGATCCTGATAAAGTATTAAATCAATGTTACCAGTGTTATTCACACTGTTTTGTTGCATTTCTTTCTGAAGAAAATGAAACTTCAAAGCTTTTCCACACATAAGCTTTACTGATGTGTTGTGTTTGCGCTTGTTCCAACTAACTCCCACTAGACATCATCGAAATATCAGATATTTTTTTTAGCGACTGATATGAGGAAATACATCACAATACATAATCTGGTGTTGGGGATTAAAGTGTGAATGCAGCATCTGCACTAAAAACAGTAACTGTTAAAAAAGTAACAGAAAATTACAAGCTCTGCTCATCAATTTTTAATATGGATAAAAATGATGATGAAGAGAAATATAAACCAAACAAATAAGCACTCATAGAAAAAGGTCCTCTTTAATTCTGTAATGCATTGGGTAAATAATGACCCTTCTCTTCCAAAACTGTGATTAGAAACTGTAAAGTGTTTAACATAGAACCTTTAAATCATTGTTAGTTTGAGAGTTATGAGAGGTTTGGTCCTTGATTTAACTCTGGCACTTTTTTTCCCTCACACATCTGTACCAGGTGTTCAGCGTTCCTGTAGCCATGGCTCAGATGTGGAAGAAGAAAAAAAATATGGACTGTCTTAAGAGCAGACCAAAAAAAAAAAAAAATTCTCTTTGATTTAAAAGAAAAAAACAACAACAAAAAAAAACACCACCACTCAATTCCAGCACAGACAAGATGCCATGAAAGTTAACAATCTGAGACCAGCGCGATGTTAAACGGTGTCTGAAGCCAGAGCGAACCTAAACGTCTGCGGCTTTTCCAATGTAAAGCCGCAGCCTCTTGGCTCGAAGCCAGCACCAAACAGTCCGTGCTAAATACATACACAACTAGACTAAATATTGCGACCGCTAAAACCCCTTATCCTGCTCCGTACGCGGCGTGTCACCTCCACGCCACGGCCGCGCCGCACAAACACTGATGACCGCATGCCAGTTTGATGAATATGACTTACACTCATAACAATCCCACTTTTAAATCACATGCTGGTGAAATCTGGGTGTAGCCTGTCATGAATATATAAAGGCGAAAAAAACCCTACATTTTTCATTCTTCTCATTCAGACCGCATGAGGTCAAGGCGAAAAAGCAGAGAGGCTGCCTAAGCAAAGAATGCAGAAATGTGCGACGGCTCCAAAGTGGATCTTTCACAGACCAGCAAATGCAGGGTTGCTTCGAGGCATGCAATTAGGCCATATTTCACAAACGTCCACCAGCTCCTGCTGATTGGCCGACGCGGACCGAAGCACTGAAGATAATCACGGTTCTAAAAACGCTTCTAAAACTGAATCTAAAAACTGCTCGAGGCTCCGCTGTGCCCGAAAGTTGTGCAACGCGCACGCATTCCATATTTCCATACAAGTCCCTAGAGTAGGACTTTAAAAGTCAGCTACTCCAATGGAAAATTTACACATCACTTACACCTCATACTTTATTTACTTGAACATAGTGGACAATCGTGCTATTTTTACTTCTGCATACCAACAAGCAAAAAGCTGTTTTGTCACTATTTTGTCATTTGGCTGTAAAAGAAAACCTAAAAACCCGTTATACACCTTGAAGTCAGGCTCTCACCTTTATGACACCTTCATCACCTCAAGCGACCACTAATCATGCTTTCACCAAAACCAAGATGCGGCTCTCTAAGAAGTTCAGACCGATTTCTATGAAAATCTGAAGCTCGACGTTCAGAATTATTACATTAGCAAAGTTTTACACCCATAAACATAACAGCCCGAGGGGGAAGATGTTCTCAGAAAAGCGCTCCATAAATCACGGATAGACGTCTTGAAAATTTCACTGAATGACTTTGGTACACAGTTTCTCATGATAAAAACTTTAAATTTAATAAAAGCACAGACGAGTTTCTGCAGGAGGTTCAAACTCTATTTATTGATTTCCTATTATGCAACCCAAGATGCTCAAAGAAACTTTGTCATACAACCATGTATTCGTTTGTTTCTATGAAAACAACACTGCATGATCGCGGAATACTGGAATATAATGCAGCCTTATATTTGTAGCAATTTCTTCAATCAGCCATCACGATGGAGAATTTTCGTTCCCCTGCTAATGTAGCAATTAAGTTGTTTGGAGATTCCCATCTGGAAGAGATGTCTATCCGAAGGAGTACAAAATGATCAGATGATTGTAGATTTTGCCTAAAAGATGCAAGTCATTTTGGCAGATGATAATTTTCACAACTAAAGATGGAGACATACAGGCATGACCACTTTGCCTACTTCCAACTTCTAAAGTGCTCTACAGGGATTCGGACAACGACTGTGGCAAATTCCAAACCAATACAATAACCAATAATGCGATTCAACGCAAAGTTTAAATGGAGGACTATCAGCATGTATTTTGATGCCACACTAGACACTACCAAAAGAGAAAGCGTGGAGGACGGTGCGAATTTGCTAGACCTTCCTGAATGCGCTGAAGTAATTATTATGTGTAGGCAAGGAGACAAAATCAATCTACAATTACAGTAATCTAAAACCTGACACATCCTGAGCTCCAGTTTCCAGTTTTAGAGAGAGACAAATGACATTAACTGTCATTTTTCCTGACTTTGTCATAACCACAGGCACAACAAGAATGGGATAAATCAATGGGATAAAACTATAAGCAATAAGTAATTTGTTCAATGACTGTTTAAAAACAATGTGAAAAGTTTGAACCAAATACGCACTGAATTCAAATGAAGAGAATACTCAGACAAAAACTGTTTATGTCAATATTTTAAGTAAAATTAGAAAATACAACCACCTGCCAACATTTTGAGATACAGTTCGCATTTAAGTCACAGGTAGCAAGAAACTGCTATGTAACGAACAGTAGAATGTTAATAATCTAGCATAAAGATGAATGCTCTTCTTTAAAGAATTCTTGTACTTCTTTCTGTAAACTGTTAAAATTATGTACAGTGTAAAATAACTGTAGCTACATAATGTTGAAATTTTGCACAGAATGTCACAAGGAGTGAAAACAAAAGGGGGAAAAAACGCCACAAATATATATATATATATATATAAACTCAAGCTTCTAATTAAGTTGTTCTTGAAATTAGTAAACTTTTTCTACTTTAGCAAAAGTTCCTTATCTTACAATACTAATGTATGTATATAATATGTACATCAGTATTGTAGCACTAGCATGATCGTCATAGAAGGAGCACAAAAGAATTAAGTGCATAGAAAGAAAGAAATCTAAAGAAATCAAGGAAAACTGAGACTTTGAGACAATAAAGTTAAATAAGAAAGTTGAACAGTTAAAAATCTCACCACTAATTTCTAATTTTACAGTCTGTAAACTTAAATATAAATATAACTGAATAATGAGGAGTAGATGGCCACACTGCCAACAAAATATTGATATTTCACTTACAAAGGAGTTAAAAATATTTTAAAAGCCCTAATTTGGCCCTAAATAATAGTGAGTAACATCTGAACATTCCCAGTAATAAATATTTCAAATTCTGAACAAGATATACTAATTTAAAACTGTTTAAATATAATATTTCATCTTACAAAAGTACAACAAAACCTCCAACTCATGATTCAATTGAACTCTCAAGTAGAAAAGTGTTCACATGACAACTTTAAGTTGTAATAATGTAATAATGGAATAAGCAATGCTGGTATCCAAATAAAGCTAGAAGTCTACTAGCTAAAAAAATTCATTAAAAAATAGCTACCAAATGTGGACTATTACGTAACCAAATACAGCAGCAATGAAACCCTGGGGGGGTTTTAAAAGCACATTTTAATCTCTAAACTTTTTTTAACTTTCTAATTAGTTTGCAGAAAAGTGTGTCAAGAAAGCTTAAGAAATGCTTTTATGTAAAGAAAGCTTAAAGAGTGCATAAAATCTAGCTGCAAATTTTGGACCAGTAAAATTGGAATATTGTACAATGTAGATTAAAACCATAAAATTTTACTTTACCATGAAAGAACCTGAATGAGCTCAAACGTTTTTGAGCACAAAGAAAGCTACACCGCAAATAAAAAAAAAAAACTGCCTAGAAGATGTAAACCTTTTGAATTTGCAATCAAGTGAAAAACTAAAGCAGTGATTGCATACTGAAAGATTTGTCCATTTTGTTAGACAGAAGCATTAAAGAAATCAGTATTCCATTATCCATCGGTATCCAACATTCCTCTAAAGTTTCTGCACTAAGTATTTATAGAAACCAACTGAAGCACCAACTAAACAGTGAGCAAAAACTAAGACCCCCAAATGATTTCCTTGTAACATTTTAGCTATACATTCCTGAGCCTCGTGTGGAGTAAAAACAGATATTTCAAAAGACACGCAATCATGGAAGGACCTTAGAAACTATTGCAAATGCAAAGAAAGCAACCAAAATCTAAAGAAAGTTACTTAATGATCTAAACTCCCCAAACAATTAAGAGCTGTAAACTTTGCTCAAAAACAAAATCAAGTTAAACAACAATTATCAACAATGAAATGTTGTCCAATTTATAATTACAGAAGAATGACAGGGTTCAGATAAGAGTTTTGAATAAAAGTACATTTAAAAAAAAAAAGCCTACAGAAAACCCACACAGTAACCCAACACCAGCTTAAAACTTAAATGCTGTAAACTTTTTTGAACTTGTGACAGAAAACCAAAGTTATACAGAAATTAGGAAAAAAATGAAATGTTATGTACAAACTACACATCATCCTTAAACTAGCTAATAATGTAAATTTAAAAAAAATTTTGAAGCTGTAAACTTGTGTAAACTTGCGGCGGAGAAACGAAGTAAAAAATCCGTTAGGACCTGGGAAATGTTTTCTAATCTGTCAAAATGAAAGTATAAAAGAGGGAATTAAAAATAGAAATAGTTTAGAAATAATTTTAACAGAAATCAGAAACCTAAAATGATCTAAAACATACTAGTAACTTAGGAGCTGGAAACTTCTGTGAACTTGTATTTAATTTGCTGTTTAACTCCATCCGTTTCAAGACATTTTGATACTTCACTAATGATAAATGAAAGGGGTTCAAGTTATGAATGAAAGGAGGTTTCTTTTGGGAATGGAAGGAGGTCAACAGATTTTACATGTATGGACAAGATGCTAAGTGTAGAAAAAAAAAAAGAGATACAAAGTCAAGTAAAACAAGCAAATAACTTAGAAGGTGTAAAGTTTTTAAAACTAGGACACTGTTAAACAGCAATGAGGAACAGTAAAGTTTTTAAATGCATGTTCACAGAAGCGTAAAAGAGTTTGGACAGGTGTTCTGAATGAATTTTTAAGGCATGGAAGGAGAACAGAAAGGATTTTACACGACCAGAAACTAGCGAAGGTGAGTTCCAGCAGCTGTAAACGTTTTGTAAACTTGCACATAGAAACAACTGAAAATTAAATCTAAAATCAGGAACACGGAACGCATTTTTCCGAATACAAGTTCAGATAGATGTTTTGGACATGGGGGAAGGGGGACGTTTTGGAGCTTGGAGACACCCCAGAGGATTTTAAGTGGACAGAAAACAACCTGCTAAGCTACACGGTTCTCTCCAACTAGCTTAGGAGGAGTTGTAAACTTGTAGCAGAGAGGGGAAACTTGTACTGGAATTAAGAGCAGGAAAATGTTTCTAATCTCAGTGCTTGTATGGAAGGAAGGAGATTTTGGAGAAAGCAAGCACACGAGGCTACACAAGTTGAAACACACACACACACACACTGCCAAATGAAGAAGCAGCAGTAGTAGTAGTAGTAGCAGCAGTAGTAGTAGTAGTTGTAAAAAGTTTCCCCATTTCATTCTAGTGTTTTCTAAACAAGAGTGTATTATGAACACGAAGGCTTTGGAGTGAGAAACAAAGTAACCAAGTGAGTGAGAAGAAAGCCTGCGCGGCTGTTCAGAAGTCTAACTCAGGAGTGAATCAAACACACACACACACACACACACAGTAAGCAGAAAGCAGAAGCGGGAACTCGTAAGGGAAAACCAGAGCATGCTGTGCTCGAGTACGCACTTGTACGATCTCTCCCTCGGCGCTGATGGTGGCTCCGGCCCGGGAGAAGCGGCCCTGCAGCCCGGTCGTGTAGGTGGTGTAATCCCCGTTCGAGCTCGACTCGAACAGCACGACCTCCACGAAGGCCGTGTCCTTAGCCGAGACGGTGAGAAAGAAGCAAAGAAAAAGCTCCAGCACGGTGAACACCCGGTCCTTTCCTCTTGATCGCGATCTTCTCGGGGAGAAAAACACCACCACGACCATCACGACCACCACGACCACCACCACCATCATCATCATCATCACCATCAACATCATCAACAGCATGATCACCACCATCCTTAACATCATCTTCATGATCATCTCGCCGGCTGGATCGGTGCAAAGCGCAACATAATTTCCCAAATGTATCTTCTCCCCCCCCGCCGCCGCCTTAATGTTTCTTTTGAAGTTGAAACAAGTGGAGGAATCTCAGGCAGAAACAGTGACTTCTCTCTCTTTAAAGCCCAGTTTCGCAGCTGCAGGACTGTCACACGCGTTACATTGCTTCCCTTCTCTCCTCTTCCCTTCTTTCCTCTCCTGCCGCTCGCACATTTTCCCCTTTTTTTTTCTCTTCCTCTCTTTTTCTTTTGATCTCCAACCACGTGATGTTGTAATATATTTTTTTTTTTGTCCCAAACCTTTTTATCCCCGCCCACCAAATCTTCCTGACCCGCTTCATTCCTCCGTCTTAAGGTGGAGCCGCGGAGTTCTGTTCTGCACGTGTTCAGTTAGTATTAACACTTCAATAAATAATATGCCTTGATTTATTGTTATATATTTTTTTTAAACACAAACTAAGCTGCACAAAAACATCAATGAATACGGAGAAATCTGTTGGGAAAAAAATCCACTTCTTTTATACAAACTTGGAAAAGTTCACAGAGATCTGGACCACCTTAAAGAAAAAAAAAAAGAACATGTGTCTTGTTTGTTACAAATTATAATATATGCTTGTTTTCTGGTTTTCTTTTTCTTTAAATATTTTTTCCTGAAAGTGTAAAGACTGTTTCTGTATAGCTATAGACTGCTGTGTACTGGTTTTATAATAAAAATAAAAACAAAAATAAAATATTGATATTAATTTGTAATAATAATAATAATAATAATAATAATACAAAATTATAAGCTGTACAAAAACAATCTTTATAAGTCCAAGTGAATTGTAAACAATAAAAAGACACAGTACAAAACCATAAATTGTAATTTGTAACAGCATGAGAAATAATAATAAAACATATTTTAAAATAAAAAAATACAAAATTCTTACAAAATAAAAACAATTAATAAAAAATAATTTAAAGAAAAAAGAAAACCAACGACATAAACCATAAATTGAAATAATAATAATAAGTCGAATAATAAGAATAAGAATATAAACAACAAAACAACAATAACAACAATAATAATAACAATAATAATAATAATAATATCAACATAAATAATACTACTACTAATAATACTTATTATTATTATTATTATTATTACTATTATTACTATTATTATTAACATTTCCTGCCTAAATGATGATCTAATACTTGATATGAAAACATAATTTACATTCAATAGATTTTATTTTTCATTATTGTTGTAAACTGGTGGCACGGTTCCGGGTTCGATTCCCATCTCAGGTTTGTGTGCATGGATTTTGCATGTTCTCCCTGTGCTCGGTGGGTTTCCTCTGTGTACTCCGGTTTCCTCCCACAGGTCAAAATCATGCAGATCAGGTTAATTGGTGTTCCCAAATTGCCCGTAATGTGTGAATGAGTGTGTGGTGTGTGCATGTGTGCCCTGTGATGGATAGCCACCATGTACAGGGTGTATCCTGCCTCATGCCCTAAGCCTCCTGGGATAGGCTCCATGCCTCTTGAACAGGATAAGTGGTATAGAAGATGAATGAATGAATATTATTGTAAACCCTGATGAGTAACTTGCTTACAATTTATTAGAACTACGCCCAAATATATATTATGTTTTGTTGTTTATATATATTTAATTATATTATGTAAGAAATAAATCACTATGACTCATGCTCTTATAAAAAGGCTTGATGAAGCAGAATTATTATTACTGTTGTTTTCCTTTGGAACATTTATGAATCAAGTTCCTGCTCCCAGCAGTAATTTCCTCACCAGTCTCTTGTTTTTATTTCTCTCTTTTGAAGTTAATAAGACAAAAATACAGCTTGTTGTATATGATCATGTGCTTTCTCTGATAAAAACACAATTTTAATTTTTTTACCTGTTTATCTGTACAAGTCATGATCTAAGCTATTACTACTTATAAGGGATGTTCAAGTCAAACTGGGACTTTTGATTGCACAAAATAACAACAGTTATGAGAGTAAAAACCTCCTTTTATTTCTCTATACAATCCCCTGCTACACTAATGCACTTATCCAAGAGTTTTGTTAGTGCTTGTATACCATTAAAGTATAGTTTCCTCAGTACACCAGAGTGTGGGTCGGACTGTCTGCTTCATGTCCGATACCCTGGGCAGGAACTCCTTTAATGTCTCATTCCTTTAATGCAAAAAAAACGCCTTGTTTGATCATCAAAGGAATTCTGTTTCTGCAGGACAACGCATGACCTCATACTGCCTCCCGCACCACTTGCACGTTACAGGAACTCGGCTGGGAGTTGTTGCCACGTCCCCCGTACAATTCTGGTTCAGCTCCAAGCCATTTGCACATGTTTGGACCATTAAAGGAGTCCCTGTGTTGGCTAAACTGTTGAGTGTGGACTCTTGTGCATTACAATACATTGGCGTCCAGGATGCCAACCCATTGCAGCTTAAAAAATAATGGTGAGGAAAAAACTTTGAAGAGTTTAACTGTATTTTTTCATGTATATGTATATTAGTTTTACATACATATCATCATAGTTGTCAGTTGTGGGAACTGAAGAACACAATCGGCGTATTATGAATGCCCTTTATTGATCCTGTGGATGCTGGTGCTGCGTGGGGCGGATTTGGCATGGAGTAAAAACCACACACTCACTATAGATTAATTCAGCATAAAGGAACCATGGTGAGCACTGACAGCGAGACAAACATATTTGTTCTTGGGAATAAAGAGGGTCTTTTTTCTCTAAAGGGACAAACGGTCATTACTGGTGTGTAGGATAGGGGTCAAATGATTTCTCACACTCTCCTTATATATACACACGTCATCTTCAGTGTCATCTTACTTCAGTGTTTTTTCTTCATTTTTATTATATTCAACATTGTACATTAATACTGAAGACATTTGAACCATAAAAGAGCACGTATGGTATTATGTACTAAACACAGCAGAATGTGTTTTATATTTTACATTGCCCAAAGTACCTACATTTAGTTTTGATGACAACTCATTGACAGCTCATTTGATGACGCTCAAGGCATTCACTAATCAGATTCACGAGGTAGTAACCTGCAATAGTTTTCAGTTCATAGGTGTGCCTTGTCGAGAGATAATCTGTGACATTTCTTTTCTTCTTAATGTGCTACAGACCATCAGTTGTCTTATGCAGAAGAAGGGTTGGTACAGAGTCAATAGTCCTATTAGAGCTACTACATGAAACACTCAGTTAAGTAAAGAGAAAAGACAGTCCGTCATTACTTTATGAAAAGAAGGTCAGTCAATCTGAAAAATGTCAAGAACTTTGAATGTATCCCCAATTTCAATCATTAAAACCATCCCACGCTATGATGAATGAACCTGGCTCTCATGAAGACTGTCCCATGAAAAAAGGAACAAGAGCTACCTCATACCATTATTTGTTTTCCAACAGGACAATGAGCTCAAACACACCTCTATGTGATATAAGAGCTATTTGTCCAAGAAGGAGATTGATGGAGTCCTGCAGCAGATGACCTGGCCCCCACAATTACCGACCTAAATCCAGGTGGGATGGTTTGGAATGAGATGGACTGGAGAGTAAAGGAAAAGCAGCCAACAAGTATTCAGTGGTGAAGGGAACAATGTTGAAAACAATAAAAAAATAAAGAAAAACCATTGAATAAGAGGGTGTATAAAGCACAAGGTATAATCATTTAATCCATTATGGCAAATTTTAAGCATATCACCAGTGTTGGGGGACGTTACTTTTTAAAGTAACTAATTACATTACAAAATTATTGTCTTTAAAAAGGAATCAGTTACATTACAGCGTTACTTTCTGATAAAAATTTTTTATAATTATCCTGCCATCATCACTCACTTTGGCCCATAATCTGTTAACTACTAATACCCCTATCTCACCTACGCGGTTTCGCTGTGATCACGCTGTAATAAGGTTTCCATCTTTCCGAGCGTCGGTCCTCGCATAGTCAAACCACATAGGTGAAATAGGGGTATAACAGCAGGAATAACAGAGGGGGGCGGGTTATCGGGGGCGGGGCTTGTAGAACGACTTTCACACACACACTAAGGGATTGGGAATGACTGCTGTCTGGCTCACGGATTACATAAATTGTCTGAATAACGGATTAAATTTTTGAAAAAGTAACTAAATAACTGAGTACTTAAATGGCGGACCTAATGTGTTAGATTACTCGTTACATCAAAAAAGTAATCCAAGTACTAACACAAAGTTACACCCAACACTGTTGTTTATTGTATTTCTTTCCAGACAGGCGAGCACGTCTGCATAGGAGAAACAAAATTAGGACTGAGAACCTTTAAAGCATGTCCCACAGGCACCTTAACAGTAATGGGTATCATAAAACTAAGTGAATTTTTTTTTAAATGTATATTATTCTAGAGGTGACCTTCAGCGACATCCAAGATTTATTTTGCACTAAAATTCTGCATAGTTTTATTGTTCTTATTGTTTTAAGTTTAAACTTCTCTCTTTGACATGTTGGTCTAAGTTCACTTCAAGTTAAATGTTTTTATTATTATTACTACTACTATTATTATTATTATTATTATTATTATTGTTGTTGTTGTTGTTGTTGTTGTAGTTGTGCCCAGTGTTAAAGTAGTGACAGTAATAGTGAAGTAAAACATGTAAGTGTACAAACACAGCAAAATACTTAGTTATGAAACAGTTTGATTCTAATGAAGTCCTACAGTGTTGGATTAAGGCAGGAACCTCAAGCCTCAAGTTGAGCAGGAGCATCACGTTGGGTAAAAGTGGCAGGTTGGGTAGGAGCCTCAGTTTGTTCAGGGGCCTCAGGATGGACAGGAGCCCAGGTTGGCTAGCGGCCTCAGTTTGAATAGAAGACTCAGGTTGGGTACAGCTTCTGTTTGAGCAGAAGTCTCAGATTGGGCAGAAGCCTCAGTTTAGGCAGAAGTCTCAGGTTGGATAGGAGACTCAGTTTGGGCAGAAGCCTCAGGCTGGACAAGAGCCCCTGGCTGGATGATAGGATGAGGAAATTGAACAGAAAATAACTTTGAAGCGATACAAAATGCTGCTGATGATCACAGTTTATATAATTAAGAAAATGCTTTACCATCAGGCTATCATGTGTCAAAGGCTAATTCTCCATACTGTATTTTGGCTATTTAGTTAGAATTAGTGGGCTAGCTTCCATCTATCAGTTTCCAAAATGAGCAATTACCTGGTAGAAGCCTCAGTTTGGGTTAGAAAGAAGCTACAGATTGGGTAGAAACCTTAGGTTGGGTAGAGGCATGAGTTTCGGTAGAAGAATCAGACGAAGTATAAGTATACATTTGGGTAGAAATATCAGATTGAATGGAGCCTCAGTTTGGTGGATGGGTCTTAGCTTGTGCAGAAGCCTCAGGCTGGACCAGCGCCCCTGGCTGGATGATAATGTGATGTAATTGAACAGGAAATAATTTTTGAAGCGATACAAAATGCTGATGGTTATTATAGTTTATATAATTAAAAAACACAAGCTTTACAACCAGGCTATCATCTGTCAGAGGCTTGTTCTCTATACTGTATTCTGTCTGTGTAGTTAGAATTAGTGGGCTAGCTCAAATATATCAGTTTCCAAAATGAGCAATTACCTGGTTGAGGCCTCAGTCTGGGTAGAAGCCTCAGTTTGGGCAGGAGTCTCAGGTTAGACAGGAGCTACAGATTGGGTAGGAGCCTTAGGTTGGGTAGAGGCATGAGTTTTGCTAGAAGCATCAGATGAGGTATGAGTGTACATTTGGGTAGAAGCCTCAGGTTAAATAGGAGTCTCAGTTTGGTGGATGGTTCTTAACTAGTGCAGATGCTTCAGGGTGGACAGGAACCGAGGTTGAGTTGGGGCAGGCCTCAGTTTTAGTAGAGGCCTCAGGTTGGATAAGAGTGTGAGAAAATTGAACAGAAAATAATTATAAAAGTGTTACAAAATGTGTAAATGATAATCACAGTTTATATTATTAAAAAACACATGTTCTACTACGAGACTATATCATCAGCCAGAGGCTTGTTCTCTGTTTGGTATCTATCAGTTGGCCAGTGAGTTAGAATTGGAGGGCTAGCTTCCATCTATTGGTTTCCAAGACGAGCAATTAGACTTGACCCTACACGGCAGCACACTGTCAATCAAGTTGGGTAAAAGCCTCAGTTTGGTAAACCCCATGCTTGATAAGAGTGTTAGTTCAGGGGGCAGGCTTCCTCAGGCTGGATGGAAGTCTCAGATTGGGTAGGTGCCTCATTTTTGGGAAGGGGACCTCAAAATAGAAAGAAGCTACAGATTGCATAAGAGCCTTAGATTGTGAAGAAGCATTAGTTTTGTTAAGGGGTCTCAGTTCGTGCAAGGGTTTCAGGGTGGACAGGAACCCATGTTGGGTAGGCGCCTCAGATTAGAAAGAAGACTCCGGTTTGCCTTAGGAGCCTCAGTTTGGGCAGAAGTTTCAGGCTGGACAGGAGCGCCTGGCTGGATGACAGTGTGAGGAAATTAAACCGAAAAAAATTATTGAAAAGATACAAAATGCTTTAATGATAATCACAGCTCATATTATTAAAGAAACACAATCTCTTCAACCTGAGGCTTGTTTTCTATGCTTTGGCTAGATTGTTAGATTTGGTGGTCTAGCTTCCATCTGCCATTTTCCAAGATAAGAGCAAATAGACCCGAGCCTACACAGCAGCACACTGTCATTTTTCTCATAATGATTTTTTAATATTGGGGAAAATATAAGCAGATAATTGTATCTTAAATAAATTCAGAGTATGGAATAGTATGGCAGTACACCATTGGTGTCATTACCACTTAATGTTCACTTCAGGATGCAGCATTAAATTCAGTTTGAACGTCTAGTGACTCGGCACACAGCTGTGAAATTACTACACACTGGATAAGAGCACAGCGGCGTAAGTGGCAATAGAATCATTGTCACATCTGACAGGAAATTTAAGAAGATCCCTCCACTCCTCCACTTTCCATTACAGTCACATATAGTGAATATGGGTTAGGACAAATTTCCATTAAAATTAAAAGGCACTTATTTATCTCCATGACTTGCATTATTCATATTGACTACTAGATGGTGCTGCAGTGCTACAGCAAGTCAAGCTGGTCTGGCTTTTTGGAAAAAGAATGTGGAAATAAGTATTGATCAGTTTAAAGTGCTCTATGTATTAAAATTACTTATTTCATGGGTTGAAATATTATTCTATAAGGTTTCTCCAATAAGTCTTTTCCAGTGCTCATAATTTCCCAGTTGGTCTGTGTGATATAGTGTAGTAATGAAGGAATTTGTTCTACTCTTAAAATTTTCCCAGCCTCTACATTAGGCAATTCGAAATTATAACAGAGTTATGAAGTGGATTTTATTGAATTTCTCTAAATAAAAAAACGACTAAGACAAAGAGGATTCCTTTTGGTCACAGCTCGAATCAATCAATTAATCAATCAATCAATCAATCAATCAATCAATCATCATTGAAATCAACCATTATTTTTTATTTTAAAATGTCTCCAAAATAAACCCAGACATAGTTGTTTTTCTTTTTAAAATAAAAACTGTAACAAAGAATAATTGCCCCTGTCACACTGTGCATGCAAACATATTACCAAAAACCACTAAAGTTACAGACCCTTAAGCATTGTTTATTGTATTTCTTTCCAGACATGCGAGCAGGTCTGCATAGGAGAAACGAAATTTAGACTGAGAACCTTTAAAGCATGTCCCACAGGCACCTTAACAGTAATGGGTATCATAAAACTCAAGGAAAAACATTTTCTAAATGACTTGTATATTATTCTAAAGGTGATCTTCAGTGACATCCAAGATTTATTTTGCAGTAAAATTCTGTATTGTTTTATTGTTTCTATTATTATTAGTTTAAACTTCTCTCTTTGACTTGTTGGTCTAAGTTCACTTCAGTTAAATGTTTTCTACATTACCCAAAATGCAATTTGATTACCTGGCGACAATGGTGCCAGTGGGATAGGGCCTTTGTTTTACCTTTAGCCAAAGTAAATGGAGCACTGCTGTCCTGTGGTTTGCCCGGCATCTTCACATCCTCATCTGTGTGCTCTGTTTAAAAGAATTCCGCTTCCGAAGCTTCAGCTTAAATGCTAATACGCCTTCAATGTCATCATGCTAACAAGCCGAGCCGGATCTCAGACGTAACTCGTGTATAGCTGAACTGCATTTTGGCCTAAAACACCATTTGTGCCGTCAGTGTTTTTATGTTAGTTTTCCCATAAATATTACAAGGAATGTTATTATAAAATTAAAATAAAACAACTCACTTTACACACTCTTAATAAAAAAATAAAACAACACACTTTTTTGTTTTTAGAAAATAATTTCAAATCATGACCACTGACCACTGCCAGTTAAATAGCTTGAGGTTGTATTGAATATCACTTTATTTTAAGTCAAGTAGCGATCTTCCGGGCGGCACGGTGGCTAAGTGGTTAGCACCATTGCCTTGCACCTCCAGGGTCTGGGTTTGATTCCCGCTTTGGGCCTGTGTGCATGGAGTGGGTTTGCACCTCCATGTCCTAGTTTGGTTCCTACGTTGCACGTGTCTATGTGCATGGAGTTTGCATGTTTCCCCCCTTTTGGTGGGTTTCCTCCGGGTATTCCGGTGCCCCCCACAGTCCAAAAGACATGAAGATTAGACTAATTCCATCCATCCATCTAGGTACCTCTGTAGTCCAACTAGGGACTGTGGATGCCAATAGTGACCATTGTATTTATTCTCATTTTGTACACCAGTGGTAGGACCTCCAATTAACATTCACATGCACATTCACTCACTACGGGCAATCTGGGAACGCCTAATCTGCATGTCTTTGGACTGTGTGAGGAAACCGGAGTACCTGGAGGAAAC
The DNA here is from genome assembly GCA_028565275.1 of Leiocassis micropogon. Classification (NCBI taxonomy): domain Eukaryota; kingdom Metazoa; phylum Chordata; class Actinopteri; order Siluriformes; family Bagridae; genus Leiocassis; species Leiocassis micropogon. The sequence goes on along the minus strand of JAOVVA010000029.1, from coordinate 2,408,704 downwards.
CCACCAAAAGGGGGGAAACATGCAAACTCCATGCACATAGACACGTGCAACGTAGGAACCAAACTAGGACATGGAGGTGCAAGGCGACAGTTCTAACCAGTAATTAGGCTAACTGGTTTTCCCAAATTGCCTATAGTGTGTGAGTGAGTGTGTGTTTGTGTGTGCCCTGCGATGGATTGGTATCCTGTCCAGGGTGTACCCCGCCTCATGCAGTTAGTCTCCTGGGATAGGCTCCAGGCCCCCTGCGGCCCTGTATACAGAATAAAGCGGTATAGACGATGAGACAAGATGTGAGAGCGACCCTCTCCTGTGATGTCAGAGCATAGAATTGCACAGGAATACTAAAAATACAGAACTACTTAGCATGGAATCGCTATACACTTAAACTAAATATTTCAATCTAAACATGTTCAATCTGTTTTTAGGTAAAGATTTCCTTTAACTCCATCACTGACGCTATTGCTGTTTATTAAGCTCTCCAAAAAAAAAATATCATCTGCACTCGTTAAACCTTAAAAGCCCACATTATGAATGTTGCATTTCTCAGTATTTGGATATCAACTGGTTTCACCTCCTACACCTTCACGTTCGCTTTTTTTCTGAAGGAAACTTGTATAACTTGTATATTCTGGTATAATGACGGAGATGACAGAAGTCACCACTTGCTGTTGCTTCCAGTGTTGCGGCGCAGAGATAATTGGTTCATTAGTGAGAGTGTGAAGCATTGTGGTTGGCTCTTCCTTCCTGAACTAACATTTAAGCAGGGGTCTCGCATCCCTTTCTCTTATCACAAGTAATTGGCAATAATATGAAGATAATACATTTTTATAATATAAAACCAGCTTTTCGAATCATTTAGCGTCCCTGGTCTAGGAGTTTCTCAAACCTTTTTGCGGCGAGGAAACTTTTAATATAATATATTTTACTATAACAGATACATTATCTTGCCAAAAGTACTGTATGTGAATACCTACAGTAACCAATCACACCTATATGTGCTTGTTGAACATCCCAATCCAGATTTAGCCTCCTCTTTGATGTTATAATAACCTTTAATCTTCTGGGAAGGCTTTCAACTAGATCACGGAGGGTGGCTGTGGGGATTTGCCCATTCAGCCAGAAGAGCATTAGTGAGGTCAGGCATTGATGCCTGGTGTTCTTTGGATTTGGTTAATGTTGTTGAGGTCAGGGCTCTGTGCAACCTTGGCAGACCATGTCTTCATGGAGCTTGGTTTATGCACAAGGGCACTGTCATGCTGGATCATATTTGGACCTTTTAGTTCCAGTGAAGGGGAACTTCACTGACTAGGGTGGGTGAAAATGAACTAGGAAATATTTAATGGCTATAGAACATATTATCACTGGAGCACCACTCCATGGTGCACCACCCCATTTTGCTCTTACTGTGCATGCGTGGTCCAGTAGACTTTCCAGAAGCATTTTCCAGAGCATTGGATGGAACGACACAGACCACAGGAATGGCTTTCAAGAAGTCTAGATCTCACTCCATGTGATTTCTTCTCTCGTGGGAGTACGCAAAGGAGGAGGTGTACAGGACAAAGGCTCGAAAAACTGAAGGACTTGGAGGCACGGATTCAGGAGGTTCTCAGCAATATCCCAAATGACTTCCACCAGAAGACATTTCTTCCCCAGCCGTTTGAGGAAGCTGGTGGACGCCACCAGTACCTAATTTAAAGATTTACTTTCATTTTCCTATGTAAAATGTAGTGTTCCAATACATGTGTATTAGAAATATGGACTTTATTACCAATTTGTGATGCCTAGTTACTTCTCACCCACCCTGTATATTTTAATTATATTATATTTGACTTATTGCATTTTATATTTAGACAAATTTTATATTTGGAAGCTGTATTATTTGATCATTCCTGCTTTAGTTAATCATCCCCAAGTCTTTAAAGGAATATACATCAATCAGCCAGAACATTTATACCACATTCTATTAACAAATTAACACTGATTATCAATGATATACCAGTAAACTGGCGACAGGATCATGGGCACCCAAGCCTCACCCATGCCTGCGGAGACCAAAAGCCAGCCTGTCTGGTCTGATCCTGTAGATGCACCACAAATCACTGGAGAAATTCAATGCTGGCCATGATAGCAAGGCACCTAGTGTACCACAGCCCGCCATTCACACAGGACCCAGTGGGCAAAAAGCCCAAGGATTTCAACGATGGGATGCTCCAAAGAAACAAGTCCAATCCACAAATACCCCACCCTGTAACCCACCGCACCCAAAGGAGCCGCCTGGTGCCAGACACTACCACACACCCCCAGAGGTCCTGCGAAGTCAGAGATGCCTAGGTGGCACAATGGAAACCAACACGATATTTGCAATACGATGATGTTTTTTGTTGTAACGTTATGGATGATCGATGTACTTCTTCGGCATTTTGCATCCGTTTTTATGAGCAGTATCTTTATTTAGGGACATTTAATAATCATAGTCACAGACTGTTGCAGAGGTCCTATCACAAACAATGTGGTTTAACAGCACCAATCCACACTCATTATCGAGAAAACAGACAGACTAAGGTCAGAAAAGACAATAACAGAAACGCTTCCTGGGGCTGGAGGACTGGGATAATTAGAAAAAGCAAGAAATACGAGACTCATGCTTGTAAACATGAGAACTAGATAAATGGTGAATTATTAAACAAAGAAAATATAGACTATGGCTTAGTACTGTTCGGTATACACTGGATAACGAGACACAAGCAACAAGTGAAAACAGTAATTAAGGTGTGGCGGAGAAAAAGCAAAACAGGAAGCAAAGGTCTACATTAGGTACCATGGCAGGCTGTAATTCTGACACCATATTAGAAAGTTTAAGTGTTTATTACCCATAATGAAAGCACTGGAAGCACTTGCTCCTGCAGTATATGTTATTGTTTTTACAGTTATCATGCACTGGGCTTTGCATTGTGGACAGAAGTGCGTAATTATTGATATGAATTGATAAGTTTTATGTTAAGACATTCTGTGCAACGTTTATCAAAAAAAAATAAAAAATCAGAGTCAGTCTAAGGTAAATCTGTTCTGATACACCGTAGATAAATGTACAAGGTGGAGTAATTTGTGCTTTCTGGTTTCTCAGCAACAAGAGAAGCTGCATTTTAATCTTATTACCATCAACGAGAGAGAATAAAAGCGAGGCTAGTGAGGGAACTATTATTTATAGCTGCTATACCATCAGTGACAACAGGAGATAACTTGTTTTACAGATATTCAACAAGAATACCTGTGGAAATGAATAAAACGTACCATAATAAAACATCCACTGGAAAATTTGCTGTGAGGATTAAAACACACTGGGATGTGATGGTAAAGGAAAATAATCAACCTTCAGGTGGTACAAATTAAGAGGCCGAGACGCATTGGCAAAAGTGTCCGTCACATCACGTCTGATTTATTCATTAAAGTTGTTGTTGGTTTTTCTGCTGTTCCTGTCAAGGGATTGAACCTGGGCCTTTTGGATGGTGGGTGAGAAACCTACCACTGAGCCACCAATGCCCTATTTATTCTTTAAATATTTATTCTTTATTCTATTTTTTTTTTTTTTTTTTTAACCTGGATCCATTTGTTCTTTTCTCATTGCAAACACAATGGAAAACTACAGCGCCAGTCAAAAGTTTAGACACACCTTTTAATATATATATATTTTTTGTAGGAAACTATTTTTACAAGAATACATTACATGTAAGATGTGGGAGGTGGCTAAGGCTCTAGGTTATAAATTTTTGGATCTAAGGATGTGGGTTTGAGCGCCGGTGGGTTGCCACACCCCATACTACCCAGACACAGCATGCAGTGTCGGTCCCATTTTAGAGATTTAACATTTGTCAAATGTTTGAGTTATCAGACACATCAGACACATCTCACATCTCAATATCAGCTGCTCAAAGGAGATTATTGGATATTTTGGATGCCCTAAGCGTTGTTTTAAAATGAAAAAAGAAATTAAATTCAGGAAAAAAAACCATTGAATTAGGTGTGTCCAAACTTGTACTGTACAATGGATTGTATGTGCAAAAAAACCCCAAAACATTTAGAATAGTGCAAAAGAATGCAATTTGAGACAGGTATTTTTGGGGGTAAAAGCATCCAATATAATGTCACAAGACAGAACAGTTGCTTGAATCATTTCAGAAATGAGCTGTGTGTGGATGCTTGATAAAACTCTAAGCATTACAGAAGCATTTCTAACTTCCTGGATACAAAGGATTAGAGTTGGTAAAAATTAAATGTCAGAATTGTTTTTTTTTCCTCTTTTTTCCCCCTAATGAACGGGCCAACCAAAAACATTCATTACTTTCATCCTTTAAATCCCGATCTTAATCAGCTCACGCGTCTGTCGAGGAAGCCGTAATCCAGCCGTGAGCTGTCAGTCACAGAGTGTGCAGAGGTGACATAAATATAATAAACTGCTTAGCGCTTTCATGGTTGGTATAAGTAGGGAAGAAGAACAGCTAATCTTATGTACGTCTTCCGGAAGAATTCCACTGTTTTCACGGCGCTGGGTCAGAGCATGGCCGATTAAAAATAAGTTAAGGGTGTGCTTTCATGTGTTCCTTTTGCTCCAAAAGGGAATTAACCACTGCTCTCAATCAATGATGAGCTGTGAAAGTGAAGTGAAAAGGAAATGAGAGAGAGAGAGAGAGAGACGGGACGCTGATGTGATTAATGAGGCTGACCCTGTCTCTCCCCGTGAGTCTACTTGCCTTGTGGGAAAGTGACCTTAGGGCCAGATGCAGGAACACCTATGAATGCAAATGCTTTCTTTACCTCAGAGGGAACTAAACCGCGATGCTTTCAGATGCAGTTCATTTCCACCTGGACTGTCAAAGGGTCAAACTTCTTCACAGTTTAGGATATGAGACTAGATGGTTCTACGGCCTTTGTCAAATTTGGACCCCAACGAACACCTGCTCTTGAGGGGACGTCGTTTCAAATGTCATTAAATGATGTTTTTTTTAAACAATGATTGTTTTAAAACAAAAAAAAAGCCAGAAAAGTTGGAAACACTGAACACGACAAGTTACCTTGCCTACATGTACTTATTCCTACTGTTCTTCCCTAAAGTAACCAATATAAAATATAGACTAGTTGGGACACCTTACAATCAATCTGATGGAAAGTCGGTTCCTCAAAACTTGCCAGTTACACTCACTCACTCGTCGTCTATACCGCTTTATCATGTATACAAGGCCACGGGGTCCCAGGAGACTTAGGGCATAAGGCAGAGTACACCCTGTATGGCGTGCCAAAATTCATCCTTCGCAAGACACACACACACAAACTCATTCACACACTACGGGTAATTTGGGAACGCCAATTAGCCCAATCTGCACATCTTTGGACTGAAGGAGGAAACCCACCAAGCACTGGGAGAACATGCAAACTCCACACACACAGACCTGGGGAGGGAATCGAACCCTGATGGTGCAAGGAGACTGTGCTAACCACTACGCCACCGTGCTGCTTCAACAAATGCACTCCTTTTTAAACATGTTAATATAAAACTTATGCAGGTGCCTCCGAGTGCTCGCCCTATTATCCGGGGATCGCTGGTTCGATCCCCGGGTGATGCTGTAACCTCTCGCAGCCGGAGGTCTAGAGAGAGCTGATTGGCCGAGCTCTCTCAGAGGGGAGGGATGAGAGGTACTTGGTGCTCCCACATTAATCACGGCTCTACAGCCAATCAGGGGCGTCTGTGAGCTCACGCAAGCGGAAGAAAAAGATAGCGCTGTCCTCCGAGTTTGTTACGAGGTCGGCTGGCGTCACGTGGATCGTAGGAAACGCGTGATAGTCTTCGGCTCTCCCGGCTTAGTGGTAGTAGTAGCCTTAATGTGGAAGCCGGGGAGGAATTGGACACGACTAAATTAGGGAGGAAATCTGGAAAAAATCCAAAAATAATAATAATAATAATAAATAAAACTTATACAGTAGCGTGATGCAGCCAGTGGCCTGGAGAAAGCTGATTGGCTGAGCTCTCTCAGAGGGGAGGGATGCGCTCTCACACTTATCATGGCTCTACAGCCAGTCACGAGCGTCTGTGAGCTCACGCAAGAAGAAGGAGCGGATAGCATTGTCCTCTGAGTGTGTTATGCCGCCCCCAACGGTGCGTGACCGAGCAGTTCGAAAAGATGGGGCTGTCAGGCATCACGTGATATGGAGAAAACACGTGTAAATCTTCGGCTCTGCCTGACTGATAGTAGTAACCTTGATGTGGGAATGCACCAATGACGGGTGGGAATTGGATAGGAATAAATTACGGGGAATATCATTGAAAAATCCCCCCCAAACAACAAAAAAAAAATCTTATACAGTAGATCTCCAAAATGTTTTAATTTTCTTTGTGTTTCACTCATCTTTCCAACGCACCATTCCAGTGTCTGTAGTTTTAAACAAATCCGGATCTATGAATCGGAAGCCCCTTGGCCGTGGCATTTTCCTAGCCAACTAGAAAACAGAAACTGTTTTCCCTTTTTTAACCCACCTTTTCCCACCTGCTTTTTCAGGTTTTCTGACAAACAAAACAAGGGGAAAAAAAAGTTTTTTTTCAGTTGCCATAGAATTATTATGTGTATATTTAAGAGTTTTTTTATTCACAATTGCATCCTTAATGGTCATCAATATAAAAGTTAAAACACGAGTTGAAGAAGGCTAGGTTAGCAGTTAGCAGTTAGTCCCTAACCTACCCATCCTTAGCGCTTAAGAAATAGAGGGACCGGAGACGTAGCTCCCATTTTAAATTTTATATTATTAATCATTAACGTAATTGAGCATATTATTGCAAAATAACACTCATATACAGACATAATGAATCTATTGCTGCTAAACACTTTGGCAAGCAATACAAGTAAATTTAACAAACAATAACTTTAAAATAGTCACACTTGCAGCTGTCGTATTCTCATCAGAGCAGTTAGTATTTAATTGTTCCTTATTGAGAATACAGCCGAATGTCAAAGACATATTCAAGATTTGAGAGAGCTGTCAGAACATTTCCACCATGAAGGAAGGCTAGACATTGCTGCTTCATGGCATGTGGCTATCCAAAATGACCAAAAAGTCAATTTTGCCTAATTGGTCCCCTTTATATAAATAGCAGCAGTTGTTTCCTAACACTCCCTCCATTTTCCTTTCTTTTGAAGTTAACCAGATCAAATTCTTAATGTCCTGAAGTCATTGTCATGTCCACAAACATAAAGTTATGGCTTTACCTCTGACCATCACTGACAGGAACACTGATGCTGGAGAATCCTCTTGTAAATTTTTTGACATTTATTTACAATATGTGACCCTGTTCAAGTTTATTAGAGAAACAATCACGTGTCAATCAGTCTACATTAATGTGCAGTCATTCAAAATACTATAAATAGAGTACATATATTAGGGAAAATAGTAACAGTATCATCTAGAAACAGTTCTATGTGCTTCGATAAACCTTTAATAAAACCAGGGAAGAATGACAGAATACGGTAGAATGGCAGAGATATTATGGAAATTGCTTTTTTTCCCTTCATATCAGCTCATATCTTTGCAGTTCTTGGTCAATTCATATTTTTATTAACACGGCTTCATAGGGTACTTATACAAGCTACTCGGACTTCACAGTACGATTAAATTCTTTCCGAACTGCCAAAATGTGAGCGTATCAGCAGGTTTATTGTTTTATTCTTACCATTTATGAGTTGAGTTATTGAGGACTGGCAGAATGACAGGTGTGTAAATGGAAGTTGGTAATGCACACGGTCTCCCCTACCAGGTTCTTTATTTGCTCTTATTGACCTGTTTGCTTCCTGCCAGCCATGCTCTGACTCTAAAAAAAAAAAAAAAAAAAAGTCCCCAGACTTGTGCATGGTTTATTAGTTTCAGTGATTTAAATTAGTTGGGAGATGGACAATAAGGTCTTGTTCTTTTTCCTTTCATGCATGCACCATGCACACACACAGGCATATTTTTAATTCCTCTCACAATGCCATTAGCCTGTGCTCTGTGTGCTTTGCATGATGTGAGGAAGTACGCTCGGGGAGCAACAAGCCGAGTCGTTAGTATCAATTACGTGCAGAGCTGGACCTGATGAGAGTTAAAGAGCAGTCCTGCGAAGTCTTCCGCAGCTTCACCTCAGTCTTTCTTCTTGTTTTTCTGATGTATCAAACACGGCCTCCCTCTAAAAAAAAAAAAGAAATGACCTATTCCTTCCTGTCGTCGTTGTGCTTCCTTAATGAGATGCCATTGTGCTGCAGACTCCGCTGCGTTTATTTATCTCCTGGATTATTTATGCATGGGTTTGTTTGCTTATTAATTTGGATTCACAGGGAAATTAAACACATGAGAGCTTTTTTCAGCTCGTCATTGTTTAGCCGTTGCACACCATACCCCCCCT
>JAOVVA010000029.1:2379837-2400185 GCA_028565275.1 Leiocassis micropogon | reverse complement strand
ACTGAGTACTTAAATGGCGGACCTAACGCGTTAGATTACTCGTTACATCAAAAAAGTAATCCAAGTACTCTAACGCGCTACTTTGTACCGCGTTACATCCAACACTGCATATCACTGTATCTGATTTAAAGATTTACATTTTCAAAGACGTGTTTTCTGGCTGACATTTGCTTAGATGCTTTTTTGATGACGCCTGATCTGGGCAGATATGGAAATCTGCATCAGACTAAATGTTTATTTTCATGCAAATATTCACCTCAAGTGACACAGCGTGACTTCCTGTCATCTAAACAGAAATAAAACTACTGGCACTGAAACGATGCATGTAACATACAAAACTTTTGCTTCGTTCAAACGTTTTACTGCGACTGAGAGTCTCATCACCGTACTGTGCTTGAAGTTTTCTGCAGGACAATGATCTAAAGGACACCAGCAAGTCCACTTCTGAATGGCTGAAGAAAAACAAAATGAGGACTTTGGAGTGGCCTAGTCAAAGTCCTGACCTGAATCCAATTGAGAGGCGATTCATGCTCAAAAGCCCTCCAATGTGGCTAAATTACAACAATTCTGCAAAGATGAGTGGGCCAAAATTCTTCCACAGCGCTGTAACAGACTCATTGCAAGTTATTGAAAAACGCTGGATTGCAGTTGTTGCTGCTAAGGGTGGCCCAATCAGTTATTAGGTTTAGGGGGCAAACACTTTTTCACACAGGGCTATGTAGTTTTGGACTTTGTTTTCCCTTAATAATAAAAACCTTCATTTAAAAACTGCATGATGTGTTTACTTGTGTTATCTTGGACTAATATTTAAATTTGTTTGATGATCTGAAACATTAAAAAAAGACATCAGTAAGGGGGCAAACACTTTTTCACACCACTGTAAATGCAGGCATGATTTTATTAAGCATATTTCAAGAAATAAAATATAGCACAAACAATAGCACAAAAAAGCCAGAGTAAACAAATGCAAGACAAAGATCAAAAAGCGAAACATGGAACTTAGTCAAACTGATCAGACACCGGTGCAACACTTTAAGGAGCATGTGACTGTGGTGCATGCTGGGAACTGTAGTCGAGAACACAGAAGTGAAAACCAAGACATATATAACAATATATAACACATATAACAATATAGCCTCAATTAATTCACAGCCTTTGTTGGTTTCAAAGCCAAACTTTTGTGACGTCAGTATTTATAATACATTAATATCACATGACTGAATATGTAACTATTAACTATAAAACTCCTAATAGTGTTGTGTATCTTATGTATTACAGATGTTTGTGTTTGTAACAGGACTTTGCACGTGGTTTTAATGCCAGCTGCACTGGAGTCCTGCGCTCTGTGAAAGCTGACTGTAAAGCATTCAGGAAAAAAAAAAAAAAAAAAAAACAGGAACACAAAATGATCAACATATGTTTCTGACTCAAAGCACCGAAGACAAAGGCTGAATTTTAAAAAGCCTCGTTCGCCCTGGAGCACGACAATGATTTCCACTTGTGTTTGTGAGGATGATGTCACTGAAGTCAGAGGTGGTGATGGTGGTGATGATAATGATTACGATGAGGCTGATGATCAAGGCCACATGTTACAGCCGAACTGAGGAGTCACAGATTCTTCACGTGACGAGAAGCGGGTACGAGAGCGGCGAGTGGGCTCCTCTCATGGTGTATTAAACACTGATGCGGGTGGGTGCGATGAGAGGTTTTTAAACACGCGTATACTAATGCTCACGTGTCCAAAATGGTGGAAAAGCATTAGGATTATCTAACTGGGGCGTGTGAGATACACAGGGGAACTTATAAGCCAAAAGTTAAATCATATAAAAGTGATATGTAAAAAATCAAATAATGCTTATTGTTATTTGTTTATTTTCTTGGTAGCTGGTTAGGTGTAGAGTTACGTATTACACTGGGAAGTAGTTTTACGAGATATTATTATTATTATGTATGTATATTATATAGTATTATGTTAAATTAGTAATGTCGATGAGTGACCAAGTAAGCAAAAAAATTTAGGACGTCAAAAAGTTAGCGAGTTGGCAAAGTCAGTAATCTGTGAAGTCAGAAACTTAGCAAGAGAGTTAAGATAATTAAGTTAGGAAAGTACAGTGCCGTTAAAAAGTAAAGTAAAAAACTTTCTAAAAAGAATTTCCCGCATATTTGTCACACATAAATGATTCAGACCATCAAACTAGTTTGAATATTACACAAAGAAAACCTGTGTAAATACAGTTTGTAAATGATGATTTATTAATTAAGGGAAGAGAGCTCTGCAAACCTCCCTGGCCCTATGTGAAAAAGTATTTGCCCCCTAAACCTAATGACTGGTTGTACCACCCTTTGCGGAACACTTTATTTCAATACGTCGGTGGTTAAGTTAGTAAGTTAATAGGTTACTTTAATAAGTTGGTAAATTAAGTTAATTAAGTAATTAAAGTAAGTCATCCAGTACGTTTGTGACTTTGGTTAATTATGCTAATAATGTAAGTCAATACATTAGTTAAGTTAGAGTTATAAAGTTCTTGCCATACGGAAGGCCCGGGTTCGATTCCCAGCCAGGCACTAGCTTTTAGTGCTGGTTAAAGGCAGAAAGGGCATCTGGTCTAAAAAAAAGTACAGATCAGAAAGAACAACAAGAAGTACAGCAAAAAGTTAGTCAACCACTTAAGTCAGGAAGTTAATAAGGTAGACAGTAGTGGTTTAGAGTTAGAGTATGTTAATAGTCATATTTTTCTGAAACTTTATGTTCAGTTGCTATTACTGGATCAAGCCCTGGCTCAGTGATTAAGGGTGGGAGACTCATCAAAAAGTCACAGGTTCCAGCCCCATCACCACCCGACTACCACCGCTGGGCCCCTGATAAAGGCCCTTAGCCCTCTCTGCTCCAGGGGTTCAGTATCGAAGGTGACCCTGATAAGAAACTAGGATTTGTGACAAAACAATTTCAGTTTGCTGTAATGTTTATGTGACGAATAAAGGCTTCTTCTGCTTTAAATAGAGCTTTAACTTTGTAAAGTGAGTTTGTGTAAAAGACTGTATTCTTCTGAGTATGTTTAGACCACTGTAGAAAAAGAAATCTACATTTTATTGCTGCTTCATTCGTCATGAAAGTGTCATAAAACATTAGTCGTGTTACAATGGAGGCTTTGTTCTGCACAGAGACGATCTGTGTCCTTCACTGTCAGGATCATAAAAGTCAAATATGAACAATTACTGAAGATGTCGCAGTAATTACTGCCAGAGACATATAGTCACGCAGAGCCACACACACACACACACACACACACACACACACACACACACACACACACACACACACACACGACTCTCTGTCTTCTATCAGTCTGTCTAGCTGGAAATATAGAGGGGATAAAATACACAGTGAAGTCCTTCAAAAGCACTCTTCTGTTTCTGTCAGCAGTGTGAATGTACTTACTCTGATATTAAACTGTCTGTGATGAATTATAACGACTGGATCCTTTTTCATCTTTGTTTATCTCAAAGAAATGTTTAATAAGTCACATGGGTCATTGTAGTTCATGAGGGAGAAAATATGAGACATTTTTATAGTAATCAATCAAACACTTAATCAAACAAACAAATAAATAAAAATCATTAAAAATTGCTTAAATAACTACTACTACTACTACTACTACTAATAATAATAATGAATATTAACGAATAAATAAGAAAACAGCTACAATAAAAAAATGTTATGATTTGTAAGAAAAAGTTATGCAATGTATAATAATGATAATAATAATAATAATAATAATAATAATAATAATATCACTTCTGTTATTAGTCTTCTGTTATTCTAAAATAGCATTTTTGCTCTTGTTGAAAATGCCTTGTTATTGCTTTGAGACAATGACCATTGTTAAAAGCGCTATATAAATAAAATAGAATTGAATTGAATATTATTTATGTTACTTTTGTTTTTTTTTTATTAGTTTTTAGTTTTTTTTTTGTTAGGCCTGCTGGAGAACTGTTGTTGATGTTGTTGTTGATGATGATGATGATGATGATGATGATGAATATGATGACAACTTACTTATGTTCCAGAACAGCAGGCAGTTTTCTTCAGAACTGCTGTTGTTTCTCTAGTGACCTCTAATAGAGTCGTGACCTCATGACCATGACCCAGAGAGGGTCGTCTGTACAACGTCCTCACTCCACAAAACAATTTGGGACCTTTTTATTGTTCTTGTCTTGACCCTTAGTGTGGTGCTCTAGTACACTGTTTCACCATAATAAGTCTAATATTTTAGCTACAGTTTAATCTGCATGACAACTTTGATATTTCATCTTTTTTCATGATTGTTTATTGTCACACAAATGATCCACTCCTCCCTCTGTTGGTGATTAGAGGAATAACATGGTTTGTTTTTTTTATATCTCCAGCAATATAAAAGTCTCTCAAAAAAGACAGTACTGTAAACAATTCAAACCGAAATCTTAGCTGCATAGTGGGATGTCTAACGTTTAAGCAAAAGAGAGAACGGCCTTGACGCAAAACCGGAAAACGACTTTAAGTGAACACAAACCCTCCTGTAGACTAATGAAAACTTTACTTTACTCCAGCACTGAAAGCTGTCTTTAAGTGCAGGACGGCTGAGCAGGATGGATTAGTGAACGCTGGATAAACAACATGATGTCTCAGTTGGATAAGACTTTGAGAGGCACATCAGAAGGTTATGAGTTCAAATCCCTGTGCTGGCAAGTTGCCATGGTTGGATCCTTGAAAAAAATATTTTTCTTAAACTTTACAGTATAACCTTGAAAAAAAAAGGAGTGATATGATGCAAATATACAGTATTGAAATAGGTTTTAATAATGTTTTTAAGTACTGTAAATTTACAGTGTACCTCTGCTGCCAGTATTTTATTTAACTTACTCATTTCATGGTACATTTTTTATGCTGTGGATTATATAACAACTGTGACATTTAACTCAGATTATATATATAAAATATGAGTTAAATGTCACATATATATATATGTATATATATATATCTTTTTTTAAATTATTATTATTATTTATTTATTTTTAAGCCAATTTAAAAAGTCATCATCATCAACACCAGCAACAACTTTGGATGATTCACGTCACAATAGACCAAGTAAATGTCCATTTTTCTCTGCTGATGCCGAAACAAAATTTCCACCTTTTGTTTTGTGATATTTACAGTTGGAAAAAGTTAAGAAAACATCACAGTTCCCACTTGTTCTTGCACAAGCCTCGTTCTAACATCGGTTCGGCCCACGTCTGATCTCGCCATCCATGAATCCCCTCACATCGACCATTAGCTCTCTCACACCAAAGCTCTCCATTAACACAGAGCTGCAAATTCACTGGAGGCCTCAGACTGACCCCCGAACTGATCTGTGGTCAGCATTTCAGCCCTGATCGCACTGCATGAAGCACATAATCATACTGAATTAAGCGAAACAAACTTTTTTCTTTACATGTCTGAAATCGAATTTTTTTTTTGTTGCTATTTTATATATTCAGAAATAAGGGCTCTCACATAATAAAATCATCTGAATCTGATTATGAAAAAAAAGAAGAAAGCACTCAGTATTATGATGATAATAGGCAATGAGCAACGACCTGGTGGAGCAAAGTACCTTCCTCATGTTGAACATTCTCCTACACCAGCACATCCACACATCCCTAATTTTTCTTTTTATTCATTATTGCTATTTATTAATTGATTGTCTGCTGTACCAGTTATAAAAGGTCCCAAGTTGCCGAGACAAAGACAGTGTTTACAAAGTTCTAACACTGGAGACTCCTTCCAGAGAAGATTCATGTCAACCATGTCAATGATTAGGGTTTTAGTGTTGTTGTTGTTGTTGTTGTTGTTCTTATACAATATCATAATTCATATGAGCTGCCCTTATGGAACACGACCTAATGCCTGCTGACCAATCAGATTTGAGAATTCCATTATAAATGAATAAATTATAAAGTAAATATTATATTAGATATTTTAAATAATAAAAATAAAAGTAACTGAATCTATTGCTTAGACAAACTTATCACCAATGCATAACTTTATTTACAGCCCATAGTGTTATATTTATATACCGTACATTAGATATATCTGTCTTTAAAGTATATTTTGTGTAAGCTCCAACCATACACACTTGAAAACCTTAAAGGAAATGTCAACTTTTTGTTTACAAATAAAACAGGAACAGTCCATCACAGAAACAGTAACAGTAACATCCCAACAGAAATTATGTGTAGACTTGATTTGAGACAAGAATAAGATGTTTTTCCCCTCATTTGTGTAAATGACATGCTGCTGCAAATATGCTTTGATGGTTCATTTTTCTAATGAAGTACTAATTTGTCTGCTTCCCTAAATGGAACTGTTGAGTCAGTCTTTCCTCTCCGCTTCCTCACTAATCGGACTTCAGTCTGCTTTGAACAAAGGAAACCAGACAGGAAGTCTCTTCATCAGGAGACTCTGGAAACTGAAATATGAGGATGAAGATATGGAGATGATAATGATGATGATGATGTACAATCGAGTGCAATTTTTGCATATATCTGGGAAAATAAATAAACATTCGGTGTGTGAGGGTTGACAGATATTGCTTGAGAAGGAAAAGAAATTACAATACAAACAATGACATAATGAACATGAATGACAAAATATTTGTTCAAAAGATTGTATCAACCATTCTCAATGTACGTACATGAGGGGATACAGTATATGTAAATATGTTAAGAATTTTGTCAAAATTGGTATATACAGTGCCGTGAAAAAGTATTTGCCCCCTTCCTAAATGAGAAAATAAGTTTACTTAAATGAGAGACAAAATCAAACCTTAGATCGTGTTGCTTTTTGAGATATTTTAGCATGCGTCACTTTGTCACACATGGTCTGTTTTAAGTGATTCAGGCCTGGGTGTGGCAAGTGAAATTTAACTTAGCTTTCCAAAGATCACAGTTTATTCATGATTTAACAAAGGGGGCAATTACTTTTTTCCAAAGATAGATTTGGACAGGTTTTGCATTTACACAGGCTATATTTGTACCTAATATTAAACTTTGTTTGATGGTCTAAATCATTTAAGAACAACAACTATAAAAAAAAAAAATCAAGAAGGGGGCAAACACTTGTACACACTTTGTAATTTAATATCAACAACATGTTGGTTGAGTTAAAAAAAAAAATTTTAATGAGCAATCTCATGCCTTGAGTGTGATATTGTAATGAGTCAAACACAAAGTAGTGTCCAGCAAATTATATCATGGAAAAAAGTGCAGTTTTTTGTTGCACACAGAACCTTTATAATAACCAGAATTGATGAAGATGATGAGAAACATTATAAGCAACACAAAACCTTCAGTTTACAGCATCATCAGCCTCGTCCTCTACCTGCTTCAATTTCACATCGGTACATGACGACAGCTCGCTATCAGAGCACAGACATGCACCGTTTAACCAACAGCTTCCCACACACAGCATGTGCATCTCATGTGTCTTGGACACAAATCACTTGTGTGCATATTTGAAAGTTGGTGCTTACACTACAGTATCACACACAGCTTTGTTAAGTATATAACATGGGGTTCCTGTTACAACATGGACTGTTTTACAGAATGTATCATGGACATTAAGAGACACGTACCTGTCATTTTGTATATGTATAATGTATATACACACAGTATTATCATGTATAATCAAAATCCTCACTTCTGGTTAATGTTCTTGAAAATGGTGTATTTGCTAATTATCTAACTAGCTATAAGCTTCATATAATGTAGTTAATTTTTCATTTTATTTACTTACATTTGAATGTTATCATTGTGAATCAACTCGAGGTTAGTTTTTTTTTTTTTGGATGTGTGCTTCAGAGATTTCACTAGACTCTTGTCATCTAGTCATTAAGAAGCAATTATAAAAATGTGTTTTGTACTAGGTGGCGTGGTGATATAGTGGGTAGCACTATGGCCTTGCACCTCCATGGTCAATAGTTTGATTCCCACCTTGGGGTCTGTGTGTGTGGTGTTTACATGTTCTCCCCATGCTTGGTGGGTTTCCTTCAGGTTTCTACCCACAGTCCAAAGACATGCAGATTAGTCTAACTGGCATTCCCAAATTCCCCATAGTGTGTGACTGTGTGTGTGCTTGTGTCCATTATAATGGATTGCCACCCCATCCATGGTGTACCCCGCCTCGTGCCCCAAGTCCCCTGGCATAGTTTCTAGGCCACCCGTTACCAGATACAGGATGAATAGAGAATGAGTGAGAGTGTTTTGTGCGTGTGCAAAAAACTTTAATGGTATATACACAAATACACGAATGTATTTATACATAAATAAATAAACACATAATATATACACAAATTAATGGTATATTTTTCCATTAATTTTCTTCCTTTCTTTTGTCTAATCAGATGCTCACATTTGCCTCCCTTTGGTTATCATTTTATCACAGCTGAACCACAAATCTATGACTCTTAGTAGAATAAGTTTCATTGAGTTTTAATAGTCTAATTTATGGTTTAAAGCAGAATTTAGCACATATATTCACTAGACTGTAAAAACTCATTTAAAACAGTAGCTCAATATTTGTTTACGGGGAAAGAAAGAGTTTGAAGATTTTGAAACATCATTAATCTCATTAGAATGGGTTCTTGTGTTCTAGCTGAGCAAACTGGCTGAAAACTAGAAATGAGAGATTGATGTTTTAGTTATTTGGGATAAAATTAGTTGAAATGAGAAACTGATTCAAACTAAATAGAGCAGAAATATGTGAAAACAGTTTGTGGGGGAAAAATCAGCTTTCTTCTTCTTTTCAAAGTCTAATTGCTTAGCTTTGAAGTTGACTGGATAATTATAGTCTGCTCAAAGTGATGGACAGATCTATGGGTGGAAGGATGAATGAATGGATAGATGGGTGGATGACTCTAAGAATGAGATTAGACGAGTGTACCAGGTGTTTAAAAACAATCTCACATCTCTCTTCTTTTGGAAAAGAGAAGAAGGTTAGAAAATACAATGAGAGAGTCTGAGAGAATGAAAGAAGAGCAGAGAAGGTCTGAAGGGGAGGAAAATAATGAGACAAAAGAAAAAAGATAGAAAAAAATTGTAAGGATGGAAGGTGGGAGAAAGATAGAGCTGAAGAAAGTGAAAAAGAGTGAGAGACGCAGCGTTGTGAGAAGAAGCAGATGCGGCTGGAACGACATTAAAGCGATGACAGGAAATGACAAAAAGATCAGCAGCAAAAGAATTTCTCTTCTCCTTCACATCACTCTGTCTGTCCCTCTTTCTCTCTCTGTCTCCATGTCTCTTTATTGGTCTCACAATCTCTCTTACTTACTGTTTCTCTCCTTCTTTCTCTCTCTCTATCCCCTTCTCCATGTATTTCTCTTTCTTCTATTGTCTCTTTCTCTCTGTCTCTCTCATTATTTCATAATTGCTCTCTGTTTCTATCTCTCTCTCTGTCTTTTCTTCTCTTTCCTTCCCTATCTCCCCCTTTCTCTCTGCCACACTGTCTCTGTCCAACTCTGTTTTTCTTACTGACTCGCTCTCCCCCTCTCTGTGTTCTCTCTTTCTCTCTCTCTCGCTCTGCTTTTTTCTGTCTATCTATGTCTCTCTTTGTGTCAACGTCTCTCATTCTCTCTTTGAACCTTGTACTCTTTCTTTTTTCTTTCTTTCTTTCTCTCTGCCACAATTTATCAATTATGTCTCTCTCCCCTTTCTCCATCCCTTCCTCTCTATGATTCCTTTACTCTATCATAGTCTCACACTTTCTTACTGTCCTTGCTTCTCTCTCCCCTTTCTCTCTGCCACTCTCTGTCCACCACTCCCTATCTTTCTCTCTTCACAGTGTTCTGTCATTCTATATTTCTCTCTCTCTCTCTCCCCCTCCCTCAGAACGAGGGTTGTTTCTTCTCCACACAGTTTCCTCCCTCCATTGTACATACTTCAGCTGAGAGCTCATTGTTCTGACCACGTTCTGCTGAGAGAAAGTCCACATGACATTAAAACACAGCCTGGTCTGCTCTGTGATGTTCTGCCAGACATCGCCTCGTCAGTGTAACACACTCTCTCTCTCTCTCTCACACACACACACACACACACACTTGCAAAAACACGCTGTGTGCTCTCGTGTGAACTGTTTGGGAAAGTTGTAACTCTTAATTTGCTGAAAAGTGCAGTCCATAAATGTTGAAAGGCACAAAGGATATTTTAGCGCTGTTATGTGTGTGTGGCTCCGTCTGGATTAAAGCTCGAGGAAAAAGAAAAGGTTTCGGCTTGTGGTCGCAGAAATGTGCTGAGACAAGGCATATCACAATTTTCACCTAATATTTTATGATTTGTCTTAAAACGTCTTCAGATATAGATGTTTTTTTATGCCTTAAAAAAAGAAGTAACTTTAGAAATACAGGTTGCACAATGCTAAACTGGTGGCTAAGATCTTATTAGCAACATTAGCTTTGATGCTCCTGTTGAACACGACACCTTTATCAGCTAATCAGCTAAGCTGCAGTAAATGCAGACCATCCCACCGATCCCGGAAGTTTCTGGAGCCTCCCGCATATTTATAGCAAATTCATATAAAATCACAAAATTATATATATATATTACAGTATTGTTGAAATACACAGTCCTGAAAAAGGGGCGTTTCTTTTTTTGCTGAGTATATATATATATATATATATATTTTTTTTTTGATGGAGAGAGTGCACACACATACTGATTCGTCTTGTGCTAAGTGAAGCTATCACTGTTTCTTAGGGGGCGGAGTCAATGTCCAATGGATATCGTATATGATTTGTGGGCATCAGGGAGTCTCCATGGTCTTCTGGGAGAGTTGTTCAAGTTTTTAATTTTTTTTTTTTGTATTAAAGTATTAAAAGTCGTACAGTGGTAATAATCATTGGCCTCCACATTCTCTAGTTGGACAAAAAAAGGAACCCACAGTCCCTAGAAGAAGCAAGAAAAACAAAAAGTTAACCACAATATGGTCTAAGTCGGATCTGGGTTCAGCCCGTTGGGATCCTGGTTTGTGTTGGGTGAGGGGGTGTGTGTGGTGTGGGGGGTATCTGTAGGATCATGTTCACTTTTTCTTCCACAGAGGAAATTCAAATTACAAGGAAGGAGAAGACAACAGCAATTGTGGGGTCTGCTGTGATGATATATCATCATATATGCAAAAAAGTATCATTTCTGCTCATGCTGTGTAATTAGAGCTCACGTCCGTTCTGTCATTACGGCTGGAAATAGACCGAGCCGTAATAACTGTAAATCATCTGGCACAGACGTGAAGCAGGAAGTGGAAACTGTACGCTTGTAGCTCGATAGGAAAAACAGATGATGACATTTACAGCATTGTGCTTTCAAGCTGATTTTTTTTTTTGTCTTGTCATGAATATAAACTTGTCATGAATTGTAACTGCTATGTTTTTCCTTTTTCTAATCTAACAACTGCATTTGAATTTCAGTTACAGCCAGAGGTCAGGACAGGACACAGATCCTTTACTTGAGAAAAAGTGGAACCACGCAAGATAAAATATTACTAAATTACTAAAAGTAGTTAAAGAGAGTGTGTGTGTGTGTGTGTGTTTTGTCTCCACTTTTGATTTTAAACACCTGCTACATGATAAGACATTTCACATAGAAAATGCAATTATGTATAATAGTCAGCAGGTGGCGATATTACCACTGTAGTTACTGTATGTAATGTAATGCCATGCAGAAATGTAGTGAAGTAGAAAGTACAGATATTTGTTGTACTGGAGAAAATGTAAAAAAGTATCCACTAACTAAACTGCTCAAGTAAAGTACATAAACATGTAGGTATGCTTAAGTATATGAAAAAAGGAAGCTCAGTTGCCATCCACCTTTGATTATAGCTACAGCTGTAGAAGTCCGGAGAGTATACACACACACACACACACACACACAC
Source organism: Leiocassis micropogon (assembly GCA_028565275.1). Classification (NCBI taxonomy): domain Eukaryota; kingdom Metazoa; phylum Chordata; class Actinopteri; order Siluriformes; family Bagridae; genus Leiocassis; species Leiocassis micropogon. The sequence continues at coordinate 2,388,247 of JAOVVA010000029.1, read as the reverse complement.
ACACACATCATGAGCATGAATCTCAGGGAAGTATTGGATTCGCAAGGATTTCTTTGATTTCTGGTGTTTTAAAGATTTATGGGGCAGAATGACCGTACAACATGCATCTTCAATAAAAAAAAAAAAAAGACTTTAAAGGTTCCACATTTTACTTTTTCTTTAACAAGTTAACGCAGAATTTAGAGTTCCCCCGAAAATGTATGTGTTAATGCTCCAGCTGAAATACCCAACACATTTATTTTTCAAACTCCCCTTATTTCACTCCACCTCTGAACAGGCTGTGTTTCCGTGTTGATGTAAATGAGCTACTTCTGAGCCGCGACCCACCAAGGAACAGAAGAGCACCAACAAGTTTGTTGCGACTGTTGGGACCTTGAGCCAGAACCTCAATCCTCAACTGTTCAGATTTATAATGATATAAATGTAATTCTCTCTGAATAATCACGTGTGCCAAGTGCCATAAAGTAACAGATTCCTAGACTTTCTCTTTCACTCTTTGTGGCAAATTCCATTCTGCCTGACGTTTTCCATTATTCCATCCAATTATGTCAGAAATGCTCAAAATGCAATTCTCATCCAATGTAAAGGTTATTTAGTCCTGATCATCAAATCAAGGCTTTCCATACTTCCAAACATCTTAAAACTTTAGCAAACCATGGTTTCAATCAGAAACAGACTTTGATTAGTTTGTGAAAAACAGTTATTTGGAGATCACCCATGACTCCTAGCCAGCATACTTGATGCAATACGTCGTTGACCAAAATCCTGCCCCGTGACCAAATGTGGCCCATGAACAGATGCTAATTAAACTCCAGCTTCCCGCTTCTCTCTTACGAGGTCTGATAGGTTGTGTGTTGTTCAAGATGTTGCAGTTCTTAATTTCTCCTGCAGGTGGCAGCAGACTGCTTTAACACAGCTAGCTAAATTCCTGAAGCCTTTTCTCCTCGCCATCTGCAAATTAATTTACTGAAGGGTAATTTAATCACAGATACAAAAAAAACTTTATGACACAAATCATGGGTATTGCAAGTAAAATTTTGAGCATGAGAGGGCAGAGAAACCCATGCAGCTGAAACATATCTTGAGAGAATAAATCAATAAATAAAGTAAATGAAAAAATTTCTTGTGAACTCTAGACAAAGTCAGTACCTAGTGGATTTAAAACTATTTATTAAAAAGAAAATTCACTTTATGATTATGTTAGTTTGTCAAGTGAATCACGGTCTCATAGAAAAAGTGTTACAGTTTTTCCTACATCTTTGTACACCTGATTTGGATGTAAATACATTAAACCTGATATACTGTAGAAGACATATTGGGCAGATTTATGGATATCATGGTGCGTGTATACACACGTGTGTATACTCTTTTCTCGTTTGTTTGTTTTCTTTCATGCTGTAAATCTTAAGCATTCTGCATAATTCTTACATACCATTTTGGTGACCTGCCTACTGATGATGACCCCTGATGGATCTGACCCCTTAAAAAAACATTATCATAATAAATAAATAAATAAACAAGCAAAAGTTTAGACACCTCTGAAATAGAGTAGTGCTTTTCTGTAACATACAGTTGATTGTATTTCTTGATAAATGGCTTTGACATTCCGTTAATCAAAAAAAAATTATATATATATATATATATATATATATGCAGGTTGTACTTATGGCTTTCACATTTTAAATATATCTTATCTTATCAACAAATTGTATACTGTACACACAAAAGTGTATAACTGGGATAAGTCACAGGCCTCTGTATACAGGATAAAGCTGTAAAGATGATGAGTGAGCGAGTCAGTGTTTGCTGGCTACGCAAACATACTTGCGTTATATCTCTGCCCTGTCGAAAAATCTAGCTTTGGTCTGGACCAGCAAGACCATTGTTGCCAGCTGATATATTACTTTCTACCAGTTTACAAACTGCTACAGATGGTCCACCAGTTTGCTTAATAGTCCAAATTTCCAGGGTACTGGGTTTTCCAGTGATAGATGCTAACATCAAGCCTGATTATGAGTTATCTGCTTCATCATAATCATAATAGAATTACAAAACAGAAATATTAAGAATAGGCAGAAAAGAAGTTTCCATCACTAACAGCAGTTTCTAATGAGCACCAGTAGAGGGCGGTGTGTAACTTCTCTAATGGAGTGATTTAGAGAACAAAATGGGAAAAACTCAAATAGTTGGAAAAGTCAAAGTGAAATATGAATAATGTGGGGTTTTGCACAGTACTGTAGGTGCACATGGGTTGAGGGAGGGGGTTGATGTAGATCCTGCAGGGTAGGATGGAGGAAAGAGTAATTACTCCACGACTAATAAGTAATTAGGAGATTCTGGCATAAGTACGCACCAGTGGACAGGAAAAAGCTTGCAGCTTGTAATCTGGAACATAACTGCTCATACCTTCACTTCTAATTAACATTTTTATTTAATTTATGGCTTTAAGGTTTAACTTCAGGCAAAAACCTAAGGACTGCCAAAGTTTCATTAAATTCTGTTTAGCCAGTTTTGCATGATGCTAGTTTTGGGTCCTTATGATATCACTGAAAGAGCGAGTTCTGACTAATGTACAGACAAACGACTTATTTTATTTATATAGATAGTAGAGGAATCGAAATCGAATGAAATTAAGGAAAACTAGATAATATAATAGGCTGGAAAAGTTCAGGGAGAAATTTGATACATATTATTGTTATCTTACATGATGATTTAGGATAACAGTTCAATTCGCGCTACCACCATTAATATTTAAATCCTGCTTTTATTTGTTTGTGCAAAAATCTAAAACAGTATTGTTCATTTTTTCCTCTAATTTTGCTGTGTATTTTTATGATTGACTTTTTACATATTGTGTGTGCTTTTTTTCCCCTTAAAAGTGCTTTAAATAAATTTGACTCCATTTGACTATTGTCTGGAGTTCAGGTCTGGTTAGACAATTCATACTAGGTTTGCTTTACCTAATTACACACACATCCCTACTAACATCTATAATAATGGGTGTAATAATAAACGCAAGAACTGAATGATTTGAAAATTTGCTGTATGATAGTATATTAGACATGAAGCCATATCCGGTGCATCTGGTGAACATCTGGATGTTGATTTAGACCTAAAACTATAGAAACACCCTCCTGAGTCAGGACTAATCTAATCTCTAATGTGATGTTACTGATAGAAACACATCCTTTATCACACACACACACACACACACACACACACACACACACACACACACACACACACTTCTGTACGAGCAGCCCTGTTCATGGGACTGATGATAATCATGATGTTGCTGCTGATGTTGTTGATGAACATCCGAGGGAGCAGCGTGTGCGAGGGTGTGTCTCCACGGCCGCGATAATCAGTGTACATTCCTTACAATAAAATCAGCACCATCAGCTCCCTTGCGAACAAAGCCGAGCTCGCCGAACCCAGAGTTCACTGGCGTAATTACAGAACATTAGCAATGAGTCACAGGGAAATTCAGGTCAATTCACACCTCAGAATGGGTTCAACATTTCAATGTTTTGATCAACTTTTAAATAATATGATAATTGCATATAAAAATGTCAACCTTTAAAGGGGTGTGTTATGCATAATTAGTAATTTTTAGATATTCAGGCTGAGCTCCAGTGTTCACATACAACACTAAACAAGCCAATTAGATCTTCCCCCTAATGTGACCTCATATCTCATATAAGAAGAGGCCCTCTCCTGGCCTGTTGCTCAGCTCTAATGTTCTCTGGGGGCGTGGCTCAGCATTATCTCATTTACATAGACACTGAAAAGGCATGTTAGGAGGAGGAGTGAAATTCAGGGAGTTTAGTGTATGAAAAAAGGCATAATCTGAGAGGTATTCCAGGTGGAGTATTAACACACACACACACACACACAGTTATTTACAAATTATATTCATAAAATATTGTACAAATATTGTGCAATTCAATTTGTGAACTTAAATTGTCTCATGCGGAAACACAAGTAATCTATCAGGTTAAACAGTACAAAAATACATGTTTACAATGAAGCATGAACCCACCCACACACAGACACACAGACACACAGACACACACAACCATAAAACAGCTTAAACGAAATGATGTTTTATCGTCTCCTGATATTCTAACTCCATGGTCACAGCTACTGTATAACCCTGAACAAACCTGCAATCATGGCTGCAGCAGTTCGACTGCATGGCTTTGAAAAAGCAAAACACTTCTGTGACGCTGTCTATTGTGTCTATTTAAATCACACACAAATGTTCGGTCTGAGAAGAAAACGGAGCTGAGGTCAGGAGGGTAAATGTGCCGAGCCTATCGTCGATTGTTCTTTCAGAGACATAATACTAACTTCATTACTGAAATAATGAGCGGAAATTAACTATTAAATTACAGTTTCATAGCAGATTGTAATGGATACGGTTATTAAGTTTGTCTTTAGTTATATATTTACTGTAGATGAAAACATTTATTTATATAACTCGTCCTGTTACACATGAGTAACCAATCGCATCGAAAACGTTAACATTCAAAAATAAATAAAGTCACACAACACACTGCTATAACAACACAGTTGTACAGTTGTTGCTGTGCATTTTACCAATATTTACATAGCACCGATTACAACGAAGATTAATACTATAAAAACAGGAATTTTATTTAGCAATGTTGCAAACGCACTAGTCATTATTCACCGCACATTTCATCACACAGATTTCCTGTCTAAACTGAAATAATGTGATGCAATGCACGCAGATCCTTACAGGCCTGGAACTTGAATTACCTTCAGGGGAATTTACATGCACACTGTGTTTATGAGGCATTTAATATGAGGTCTAGCATGTTTATGCTTATGTATAGCGACTGATGCATAAACAAAACCCAAAACAAAACACTACAATTCACAGGTTACACAACACATACTGAAAACTGAAGCACATTGCTTTCAGATCTTATCTCATAATTATGACTTTCTAAATAATGATGGCTTACTATCTCATAACTTTGACTTACAACTTATAGTAGCTTACTATCATATAATTATAACTTACTATGTTATGACTTAATATTTCCCTAACCCTTCCTATCATACATTTATGACTTACTACGTTATGACTTAATATCATATAATTATGTCTTACTATCTCATAATTATGAAATAATAACTTGTAACGCTTTACTATCTCATAATTATGACTTACTAACTTTTAATGACTTCGTACCTAGACTTTTCTCATAATTATTAGTTAGTTAAGTGTGAATTAAAATAATTAAGAGTTAGTAAGTCTTTTAAAAAAGAATTTAGATTTCTTTGTGAAAGCAGAATACAGTATTTTAATAGATATCAGCAAAATCAGCCATTTTTAAATATCATCCATGCATTTTGATTGGAGATAGTCGTGATCTAATACACGGGATCGAGTTCAGGCTGATATCAACAAGAAATAGTGGATCAAATATCAGATTAAACAATCACTTATCTGATTGTGTAACAAATGGAAATTATTTGAATTGGTTTTGGAAACTAGAAACATTTACATATAAAAGGACATATTAGTATTTGTATATTAGAATTGATTTTTGTTGTACTTCATGCTTTCTTTTATCGCTTATACAACATATATCCAAAAGTGTGTGGACACCTGACCATCGCACTCATATGTGGTTCTTCCCCAAACAATGTAAAGATAGTGGTTCAGCCAGAACATCTGGCGCTTTGATGTCCAATTAGTCCTTCTTCAGCTTCAAGAAGAAACAAAAGAAAATTATAGTCTCCTTAAGCAGTATACAAATTGAATTAAGATATTGTTATTGTATTATCATAAAATAATTCTGCCATCAAACTTTCAGAGTCTGATGCTTGAGGAAAGTGACACCAAATTATCATCTAAAGAAATGTGACATTTTGTCCATCTTTATAGACAATTCGCTTAAAAAAACTAATTACATGTTTGTTTACAGCGCCAAACAATTCCATGTGCTTGTAATTTTCATGAATTGTTTTTCTACTTTTACCCATGTTTGGTGCTTCTCCAAACTGTCGCCACAATGTTGGAAGCACACCATTTTATGTAACATTACAATGTCACCTCACTAGATTTGGACCTGAAAGAAGCACAAACCTGTTCCAGCCTGACAATACCCCTGTGAAATCCACAAAGCCAGCTCCATGAAGACATGGTGTGTTAAGGTTTGAGAAGAAGAACTTGAGTGTCCTGCACAGATCCCTTATTTAACTCAACCCCACTGAACCATCAACTTTGGGATGAACTGGAACAGGAGCCTTCTCAACATCCCAACATCAGTACGTAAATCTAGTGGAACGCCTTCCCAACAGAAAAGAGTGAGACTATTATAACAGGACAGGAGGTCTAGATCTCTAATGGGATATTCAACAAGGACAAGTGATCAGATGTCTACAAACTTTTGGCCATGTAGTGTATAACCAAGTCATTTTTTTGATGTATTAGTTGTGCAAATCCTTAGTAATTTTAAAGCAATACATATAAGATGGTTTTCAAAACAAGGTGGTATCAAAAAGTTTCGAGACTAGTTTTGTAACACGTCAACAGGTGGCAGCACAATTAGAACAAAGAGTGAACGTGAAATTCTGTGTGAAACTGAGCAAATTTGCCACAGAGACATTTGACATGATTTGGCAAGTTTACGACGATGCTGCAACGAATCGTTCAAGGTGTTTTGAGTGGCATGCACACCTTAAGAACAGAAGAACATCACAGGAAGGATCATTACCAGTGACGAAACTTGGCTGGGTTGGTGCATCATCTCCATGACCGAAAAAGACACCGCAGTGCCACAGCTTGACCAAGTGCATGCTCATTGTCATTTGAGGCATAGTGCATCGAGAATTCGTCCCTAAGGGCCAGACTGTCAATAGCTTTTGAGGCATCTGAGGGAGGACATATAGCAAAAGTGACCGGATCTGTGGAATGAGAATCTTGAAACTTTTTGATACCCCCTCGTGTCATCATTGGTGTTTATGGAAAAAAAAAAAAGTTTCTTATCTCTTTTTCTGTCCATGATCATTTTGCATATGTTTTACTATCTATACAATTCAAAGTGATTCAACACACAATGTAACTGTGTCATAAAGCGTGTTTCAGAAACTAAACAATGTGACAAGGTGTATAAAGTGAGTGCGTGATGATTTAGGTCATTTGAAGCTTTTAGGCAAGTGTAATAAAGAACTGCCTTGATACTGGACTTGCATGGAGTGTTCTAGCATTCTCTGTGGAGGACAGTGTGAAAGAGAAAGCTGTGTAAACAAACACACACACACACACACACACACACACACATCTTCGGATAGATCCCTCCTAGGCGTTAGACTGGGAATGGGTGGGAAATGTACAACCAGTTCAAACACACACACACACACACACACACACACAGGGTGGAGACTAATCAGACTTTGGGTAAATATAGCCTCAGGCTTGAGACTCCCCCAGCTGGAATCCATCCCACTATGTGTGTGTGTGTGTGTGTGTGTGTGTAAGTACGGGTGTGACCCTGCAACACTTCCAGATAATGGCATCTCCCCAGTGGGTTAAATGCCAGCACCGTATCCAGCCGACTCCTTACACACACACACACACACACACACACAGGATGTTTACTGTAGCACTGTCTTGCTAACTGCTAATCTCACATCACAGTGGCACAATGTGTCAGCTTTAAAGACACTTTAAAATGAGCACACATCTTGTTTAAGCTCAGTTTTTTTTTTAATACGAGCACCTTAGAGACCCCGTCCTTCAACACTACTACACTTACACAGGCTCAGAGATCAGCGCTGATGTTTATCTAGCGTCTTAGTTCAGTTAACGGTTAGTGCTAAGTGGAATTAGAGTGGACCCAGAGCATTTTTTCAATGATTTGTTAACACATATGAGGTAATTGTTGATGTTGCCAACAACTATGTATGGTTTCAACTATCGTTGTAATTTTTTATTTTTTTATTAACGTGAATTTTTATAGCACACAATTACAGTCATCTGTCCAGGATCACCCAAATGATGACTTTTTGAGTCTGGATCCTCTCATGGTTTCTTCCTCGTGTCATCTTAGGAAATTTTCCAATGGCTTCAGCTCGCTCATAAGGCACACATTAATACATTTCTGAATGTACACAATTTTATTTTTTTATTTTACATTTTTGTTTTAAAGTTCTGTAAAACTTCTTTGTTACAATGTTTAATTGTTAATAGTGTTATATAGATACAATAGAATTGAATAGACAACAGAAACTCACTCACTCTCACTCATCATCTATACCGCTTTATCCTGTATTCAGGGTCGCGGGGACCTGGGGCCTATCCCAGGAGACTTAGGGCACGAGGCAGGGTACACCCTGGACAGGGTGCCAATCCATCGCAGGGCACACACAC
>JAOVVA010000029.1:2353666-2373968 GCA_028565275.1 Leiocassis micropogon | reverse complement strand
GGGAACGCCAATTAGCCTAACCTACATGTCTTTGGACTGTGGGAGGAAACCAGAGTACCCGGAGGAAACCCACCAAGATCGGGGAAAACATGCAAACTCCATGCACACAGAGACGGGAATCGAGCCTGGCCGGGAATCGAACCCGGCAAGGCGACAGTGCTAACCACTACACCACCGTGCCGCCTTGGCAACAGAAACATGTTTCTCATTTGTCACATATTATTAAATATAACTATAAATGGCTGTGAGTTATTCCCTACAAGCTAACTACAAGCTACTGGATTTAAAACAGTAACTGTAACCTTACTAATGTACTAGGAAAATAATATAAAATATGCTAACTAGCATCTTTATATAAGGTATGACTTCTTTACAGTAAAGCTGTACATTTGACGTACCTCATCAAACTGGCAATTCCTAAACTCAGGGTTTAACGGACCTTCCTGAGTTCCTGAGTAGGATTTTGAAGTTGAGGAAATGTTTTATTGTATTTTTTTTTTCTAGTTGGAGTTATGACCTTTAGTCGAGAGCGGCACATCTCCTCACGGAAGATCCAATGTGTGATGTGGGTGAAGTCCTTTGACCTGAACAGAGAGGAAACAATAAATCCAAAGGGGTTTTTCTTTTCTGACTTTTAGGAATGTATTTTTCTACAGAACTGTGTTTCAGCTAATTAACTATTAAGTAATTAATCCAATTAATTATCTTATCCTATCTATCTATCTATCTATCTATCTATCTATCTATCTATCTATCTGTCTGCCTGTCTGTCTGCCTGTCTGTCTGCCAATCAAAGAGTCCTGACGAACTTTAATGAATTATTAACAGCATTTTTGCCTCGTGCTGTTCTTTATCAATTAGTTTGCTTATTTAATTAATTTTGTAATCCTTCTTACTTAGATTTCATCAGTTAATTTGATTGGTTCATTGTACTTTCACATCAGTTGTGTGCTTTTGCCAGTCAGAGATGCATTGTGGGTAAATTTATTTTACAACATTCACTCAAGAGTTTGAGCGACTCTCTGGTTTTTGATCCACATGTTTGTGTGTGTGTGTGTGTGTGTGTGTGTCACACTGCTATCACATGACTTCAGGACAGGAGAATACAGCTTCTGTTTTCAGAGCAGAGACCATGTTTCATAAATCTCCACAAGCTCTCCTGCATGTATCATTTTTCACAAAACTGCTTTCTTTCTCTCTTTTCGCACTTTCTCACACACAGAGCTCTTGTATCTTCAACAGAGCGACAACATGTCACAACTTTCCTGTAAGTCACCAGAATATTTGCGCTGAGTTTCATCATCCTCCTGTTCATGAACCCACACTGACACAATTTTTTTTCTTCTTTTTTTAAAGAGACAGAATGTTTTAAAACCCCAGTGAGTTGTCCTTTCTATTTCGGTTAGTGAACTTCTCTCGAGGAGGGGGTGTCCTCGCTATATTAGTGGTAATGAAGGCTGAAATGAGACAAAGTCCAGGGGACAGCGAGAGTGAGATCACCGGTAATTTCCTGCTTTTTAAAAGCAGGGGTGACACCGAATTCAAGGAAGGTTTTCACTTACACTGAGCTTCCTCTTGCAATCTTTGTTAAGAAACAGAGAATGTTTGTTCAATTTACAAGCTAAATTCTTCTTCTTCTTATTATTATTATTATTATTATTATTAGCAGTAGTAGTAGTAATATTCCTACAAATTTTTACAAAGGTTATGGTTAGAATTAGGGGTTAGTGTAAGTACATTTCTATATAATTAAATGCGCAAAACAAATTTTTTTATTTGTCAGCTTCAAATTCCTTAAGAGTTATAAGACTTTCTATAGCTACACTTAAAAATTTATAATAAAAAGATTAGACTTTAGTTTTAGTTTTCAGTTTAGTTTGTTGCACAGTAATGTTCCTCATGTTTCATCAGAATACCAAAGAATTATTCGTGAAGAAGAGCTAGAACTCATCGTTGAAGGTACTAGATGGAAAGACAAGGCCTTTGTACAGAACATGAAGCAAATATTAATTTTGAAAAAGCAAATAAATCTATTAATAAATAAATAGATATTTCTCAAAATTTTATTTATATAGCACATCTGACAAGGGACATAACTATGTCTACTTAAACAATATTTAAACATGGGGCAAACATGCGCAGGAAGAATATATTTATCCCAACGAAATAAAAATGATCAGTCCAAGTCTTCACATGGTAAATATTGAATCAGATTGGGTGGGTTCGGATCAGACTGTTCTTATTTGAGTGGTCAAATGATACAGTTTTATACTATCAGGGTTCAGGTAAATGCGCCGGGGTAACAAATTAGCTTTACAGAAATTAAAATTCCAGATTTATACCAAAAAATTAGAAACTTATACGTTTATAAGTGTATAGCTTTATCAATTTGTCCCAATGAGCTGACATGAGAAAGAAACCTTGAGAGGAACCAGACCAAAAGGCAACTCAATTGTATTTAATGATACGTGATATTTAATTGATTAAAATGTTTAAAATATTTAATGGATATCTAATGGATTACAGTTACTAGATATCTTTACAGTACTGTGCAAACGTCTTGAGGGCCTGGAGAGCTATTCCTCAAGATTGCATTAAAAAAAAGAAAGAAAGTCTGACTCTTTGGAAGCAAAATATGAAGACAATTCTTTCTTTCAGACAATAAAAGAAAACCCTCGTTTGACCTGATCCTGACTTCTCAAGCAAACAGAAGTGAAGCAAAATCCTTTTGCATTTTACGACAGTGATTTGTTTATTCTGATCGTCTGACATTCAGACACATCCAGGTGACAGACTGCTTGTCACCCGGCCTGTAAAACACAGACTGCCATTTACAGGATAATTACGCGCTTACACACACATACACACACCAGTGCTGCCATTATACATGAGAGGTGGACAGTCTCCAAGCCTCGTATTACCGCTTTTCCACAGCCTGTAATTAAGTAAGGAACAGCTTTACAGTTTTGACCCAATCCTAAAATAGTTATTATTGTTCATTTATGGTTTTTACTAGGCAAGGAAAGACGGATGAAAGAACACAAGAAAGCTGGGAACAAAGAGTAGGAAAGTAACAAAGTGGGAAAGTAATAAAATTATTTCCTGAATAGTGAAATTCTACATTTAGTTCAAAAGAAAAATCTGTAAACGTATTCCCCACAAGTGATTTCTTCTTAAACCTTAACTCTTTAGATAAATCGGGAACAAAAGTACAACAACAGCTCAATCAGTGAAGTGCGACCTTTCCCACAAGCTGATCACTTTCCATTCACACTTTATCACCTTGTTAGGGGTTATAAAACACATCTATCATTATTATTCGTCTTCATCATGTGTGTGTGTGTTGCTGCTGTATTGGTTCTTAAACAAGATTAATTTAATCTTGTCCAACATCTAGGCTACATAAAAGAAGCTACACAGAAAAAAAAAATCTGTTAAAGATGTCAAGATTCAAAGTACTTTAGTAATCCCAGATGGAAATTTCTTTGCCTTATTACAAGTTGCTCACTATTCGTAACAGAAAGGAAGAAAGCAAACAAGCCCAGTCCAAAAGTAAAAAAAAAACAAACTATTAAAACTATAAAAGTGAGAATATAACACAGTTATACAGCAGAGTTAAAGTCAAATGAAATGAAATGACATATGATAGTAGCCAAGACTTGAGTGTGAGAAGTAAGACTTGGGTATTATAACCAAATTCTCTCTTGAGTGCTAAAGTAAATATGAATTCTGCTCTGGATATGTTCCAGTTTATAGCAGATAAATTCTATATTTCCTCATCATCCTGTTTTTCAACCCTCTTTCAAAAATAATAAGACAAAAATACTGCTTATTATGTACCACAAAGCTCTTTGTCCTGAAGGCTTTATTGACTATTATAAAGCTCTGAAACTGGAGACTCCTTCCAAAAACGTTTCATCATTCCATTCTTATCCATAACAATGATGACCGCATGTGTTTTTAAAACACAGATGTGCAAAAAGGAAACACAAGTTTTTACAGAATGGATGAAGATTTGTTGATGTTATTATGACTATTGAGCGTGTGTTTCTTTTCTTCCTGGAATAGACCCATCTTTAAGCTTACCTAGACTTGAAAATACAAAAGAATTGGGATTTCTTTAAAGAGAGGCTGTTCAGTCTGAACGTGGAGTGTCCGAGATTCAAATAGCGAGGTGTCTTATTGTAAAATCCGCATTTCCACTGTTAACAGACTCATAGTTCAATTTAATGGAAATGGTAAAAGAATCAAGAAGATCTATCAAGAATAAGCATCTTGTTCTATGCCTAGGCGAGTTATTGCCCTTAAAGCTGCTAAAGAAAAGCTAACAACGTAATAATAATATATTAATAAATAAACATTACTCATTCAGAAATGTAAGACATTTTGATGCATAAATCGAGGTGTGTCTATTTCATGTATGTTTGTACAAATAGGTATTCAGTCGGTCACTCATTCTCTACACCACTTATCATGTACGGGGTCGCGGGAACTTGGAGCCTATCCCAGGAGCCTTCTGGCATGAGGCGGGGTACAACCTGGACAGGGTGCCAATCCATTGCACACAGTCATTCACACCAATTGAACCATCGGCCATGAAGGTGCGAGGACATAGTGCTAACTATTACATCATCATGCATCCAGCCAATTAGCCTAATCTGCATGTTTTTGGACTTTGGGTGGAAACTCGAGTACCCGGAGGAAACCCACTAAGAACATGCCAACGCCTTGCACACAGATGCGAGGCGGGAATTGAACCCGGACCCTGGAGGTGCACGGCGACAGTGCTAACCACTACAGCACTTGAAATTGACATTTTTAGGAGCGATTTTAAATATTTTTCTATATCCGATGTAGGAAAACTTTTATGTTTTAAATAAAAGCATTAATGTTTTCAACAATAATGTTATAATTAACTATAACTGAATAAAATTGCTGTACTTCTTACGTGTCAAATATTTCCCAAAGTTAATCTAAATCTTAAACCTGAACACTAGCAGGAATAAATGATGCAATCTGATGAAATAGTGCTCAAAAACAGTAAACATCAGAACTAGAACACTATCGCACTAAAAAGTATGCGCACTTTGCTGTGTAGTACGGTAGTAAGCAAATTCCATTTCGTTGAATGTAAATTACATCAGGTTTTCTGACCAATAGGCACCCGGAGTGGGAATGACGCAAACTCGCTCAGCCAATCAAATTGCACCACGATAGTAGATATACAAAGCCAACTGACGCCACCCGGCATTTTCTGTGGAGCAGGAAGAGGAGCAGCGAAGGAGTCGAGGAGATTAGATATCCTCCTTTTTAATTTTTAAATAATAAAATCGGGTTTTTGAGATCCCGAAGACATTCACACGATGGTTGTGGTGACAGCAGGGCCCGGAGGAGCCCATAAAGTGCTTCTCATTTCTCCTTCTTCCTCTTCACACTCCAGTGAGTGTAATGTCGGTGCGCCTCCTTTACGCAAAAGGCAGAGACTTACTCATCTCAGTCCTGAGGAAAAAGCACTTAGGAGGTAAGATTAGCGTTTAAAATAAATACTTTATTGAGGAGGTTCGACACTGACGAATGCGTCACAGATAATCAAATCCTTGATTTCGACACGTCGGGTTGCCGGATTGTGCGGAGTTGCGCTCTTTATAAATAACAGAAGGGCTGTTTTTTTTTTTTTCTCTCCCCCTCTACAATATTTTCTGTTCTACAATCATCATATTATCCATATGTATATGACACGTATAAGCGTGTAACCGTTTTTAAGTAAATGTGCGGCACATTTTTGTGGGATTTTTCCTTTAATCGGTTCTGAATAGGCTTTAAATCCTTTTATCAGGGTTGCCATGTTATTCCCAAAATGTGTATGGAGAAAAAAAAACGGCATTGGTTTTCCACTTGTCTCCCTTAAAACGTCGCCCCGACACTATAAGATCACTATAGTCAGTTCTTTATTTTGGAATAGTGTCTATTGTGTATGTATGTTAAAGTAAGTAAATGTGAGATAAAAGCTGGGATTCTCCTGCAAACTGTTCTAAATAGGTTTTAAATTCCATTGGTTGCCAGATTATCTGCAATCCTTTATTTATTTATTTATTTATTTATTTATTTATTTATTTAAAAAATATATATATTTTTGGTTTTCCACTTTACCCCTGAAACGTCGTTTTCCCTGAGCTTACTATAGTCAGGTTTTTATTCTGAAATATAAATTTAAAGTTAATGTAGGGTCAAAAAGGGGGATTTTTTTCCCCTTTAAACTGTTTTTAGGCTATACATTCCTTTGACCAAGGTTGCCAGATTTCTTTTGGACAAGGGTTAAAAACTTTATTTTATTTTATTTTTTTTTTATATTATGTCCAACCGTTTTGTGATGGACGGGGAGGGGAAACATTGTCAATAAGACAATAATATCTTATTTAAAGAGGAAAAAAAAAGTTTTTTGCCCCCCTTCCTCCCACCAATTTGAACTTGAAACCAGACACACACAGAATAGATTGATGTATAATGTTGCCAGATTGAGTGCTTTCCCCCGTACCCTCCTAACTTTTTATTTTTCATTGCTATAATTTGAGATGGCTCTATAATAAAGCATGTGGAGGAAAAATGGTACAAAACTGTGGATGAAATGGGTTTAGTATGGGATTGAGTGGGAGTTTTTTTTATTGTGTTAGGTGTTTTTTTATTTTATTTTTTTAAAGAGGATTAGGATGTGTATAAAATGATCTGGCAACCCTCCATGTGAAACCACACCTATTGCTACAGATTGAATTCTGCCTGCGTGGCACAGACATGGACGAGCATCACCCCGCACTTAGGGCTAACTATGACGTCACTGGATTCGTCAGAAATCATGCATGTTAATGTGTGTTAAATAAATATTGTGTGTGTGTGTGTTTTATAGGAAACTGAAAAACAGGGTCGCAGCACAGACAGCAAGAGACAGAAAAAAGGCCAAAATGGGAGAACTGGAGCAACAAGTCTTGGAAATGGAACTTGAAGTAAATAAAGTTGGATATTTTAAAATGTATATAGTCATGCTTGTTTCTTTGAAATTGTAAAGTATCGTGATGGCTGTTTCTCTCACCCAGAATCAGAAACTCCATCTGGAGAACCAGTTGTTAAGAGACAGGACAAGCGAGCTGATGAGCGAGAACGTGGAGCTGAGACAGAGGCTGGGGTTGGACACCCTGGTCAGGAAAGAGAAGGTAAAGAGGATTTGGACATGGAGGAGCTGGAGGGGCGGTGGTTTAGGGATTAATCGATGATGTAATCTCTTTACCTAATAAATAAACCACTTAATAAACACTAAACAACTTGTACTACATATAATGCAGTCATACATTTAGTGCATGATTTTATTACTTTTATTAGAGCCTTTAAAAATGGCCTGTATTGTCTTTCTTTTATTCATGGAGATCATGAATATTATGGATCAAAGATTTCCACATCAGCCAATCCGCATAGCTCCATCGATGAAGGGGAAACCAAAAACGTTCCTACCGTATGACTCTAGCTAGTAAATAATCGCCGGGTCGTGATTGTGATGTTACTGTGGGTAAACTCACTCGATCTGTGATTAAACAGTGTTTTTCTTCCCGCAGGTGCAGGTGTTGGAGTCCGGAGCGAGCGATTTGGTTTTGCTGAACGGGTCTTCTGAGTCCGCAGTACTCAGGCTACGTGTGCCTCCGCAGCAGGTGCAGGCCCAGCAGTCATCAAAGCCGAAGAGTTCACCCTGGATCCTCACACTCCTGACACTGCAGACTCTGAGGTGAGCGGTCTGTCACACGCCAGATCCAGAGCGTTTACTCTTCAGGATTACATGTTGAACCGGGACTAGTTCTGCTCGGAAACCGTGTTTGGGGTTGGGTTCAGGTTTTGTGATGTGACGAATCGTCACGAAAGTGCCCGATCTACTTCTTTTTTTTTTTTTTTTTCCAAGCTTTGTTTTAATTGTTCTTTTAAAGGGAGGCGAGTCAATCCAGATAATCGGGTACACCAGTTATTACAGAGCAGCAGGTGTGTCTTCCAGAAAGTTCTCTTTTTAAGACAATGGATATGACAATCTTAAGTTTTTTCTTTGAGATTTGCTCTCTTCACCAACAGAAAAAAACATCATGTATACTGTGTATACAATAAAAAAAAATCAAAGGAACACTTGGTCCTGGTTTGACTCAAATCATACTAGGACTAATTTTTTTGGGTTAAAAAAAGGAGGGATGAAGTGCAGGCCTGTAATGAAGATACTGTAGCCCCATAGGAAGAAATGACAAGGGGTCAAGTCAGCTGTACATGTTGGCCATTTCAACAGCACACTATCATTATCACTAAAAAAAAAAAGGGAAAACACATCTCGTTAAAAGTTGAGATCATTTGAGTGAGAATTCATACTGGAGCTTTTTTTTAATAAAAAAAAAAGGAAATAAAAGACAAATTTGATTAGAAGTGCTGACATCTTGGTTTCAGTTTCTGGATTAAAATCTTGCAGGAACTGGTTTCCTCACCCAGTCCTGTTTAGCTGGTTCAGTCAGCACAACCTAAAAAATGGTCCAAGGATCGATGCGGCTGGCGTTTCTGCTACGCGATTATGACGGGAAAACGCTAGTAACTTCTTGTTTATCTTGTTTGCTAGCTGTACACACGTTACGGTAATGTCACACTGGAATCCAGCCACGTGGCTACCGGTACACGAGTGCGCGGATTTCGCAATAAGTTTCAGGAATCCGGGTCGTGTCGAATGACCGAGATAAGCCGGACATTTTGAATTTGGTGTGCGTGATGTTGTTTTTTTTTTTTTATTATTTATTTTTTTATAACCCTGTCTGTTTTGAAGCACATGCTGATGGTTTTCTCATCTCTCCTCTACAGTCTGATCTCTTGCTTGGCATTCTGGACATCATTGAACCAGAGCTGTTCCTCAAAGAAGCTCAAGAGCCGAACCTTGCTCAGCAGCTCCTTCAGGTTGGATCAGCCTCAGGTCCGCTACCTACCTCCTCACCTGGAGCTGTGGGGGCCGCACCAGTCAAGCTGGAGGCCCTTAATGAACTGATTCAGTTCGACCACATTTACACCAAACCGGTGGTAGTGGAGGAGGAGGAGGATGAGGAGGGGCATGATGATGATGATTATGATGATGATGATGAGGAGGAAGAAGAAGAGGAGGGCAGCTATGAAGAAACCATCGCAGACCAGCAGGACACCATCGTCTTCTCGACGTCCTCCGAAGACGAGGAAGTGGAGGTGGAAGTCGAAACCGTGTCCATAAAGGACGAGCCGGAGGAAGTGACCATCCCCGCGATGGACATCGATTCGACCGGGGTCGAAGACTTCCTGTCTGAGGCGTCCTCGTCCTTCGGAGGCTACGACAAGACGGCGGCGTACCTGATGTCCGACGCGTACAGTGACTCTGGATACGAAAGATCCCCTTCCCCTTTCAGCGACATGTCGTCCCCGCTTTGCTCCGACGGCTCCTGGGACGACATGTTCGCCAACGAACTCTTTCCGCAACTTATTAGCGTCTAAAAAAATAAATAAACCAAAAGCAATCTTTTGGTTGTTAAAAGTAATCCTGGCTTCTCTACATGTCTCTTTAATGTACAGTCAACACAATTTCCTTTTTTTTTTCTTTTGTTTATAAATTAAATAAAATCCCCCTCCTATTATTATACGGCAAAAAAATTATACTATTTGTCATCTTGTGGGGAAACGGACGCTTCAAAAGTAGCAACAGGATGAATCTGTGATTCATGTACAGTATTCTTGTCTGAGGGAAAAGACTGGGGGAAGTTCCATGGGGGAAAATTTTCATATAAAAAAGAAGTATGTATTTATTTGTACCTTGTTCCAGAGTCCTGTATCGTAATCTTTCTGCTTTCTTAATTTTTTTTAGTAGCGCCCTCCTTATGGAATCATTTAATTAAAGAAATTCTGCATCGCATCCTGATGGTCCCGAGTCTTTCCATTTTGTGTGAATGAAGTGATGTTGATCCCAAGATGCCTTAACAACATGCTAGCATCCACAGCGCACACACACACACACACACACACACACACACAGACACTCTTCATCCTGTAAGATCTGGTTACACGAGACACATAGCAGCCGTCTAGCTTTAAAGCTGGTTTTTAAATCACTTCTCTACAGTGAACTGATGTTTCTGCAGGATCATATATATATATATATATAATGTACTCACACAATGTGACGAGAAGGATTCACAGAATTGGGACTAAACCGCTGCGGTTCCATGAGTAAAACACCTGTTAAGGAGACTCCTCAGAAAGAAACACTGAGATTTGCTAGGGAGCATAAAGGTTAGACTTTGGGACAATGGAAAAAAAATAAATAAAAAGGTCATGTGGTCTGAGTCCGGATGTCAGTCATTCAGTCTACTAAATAAAAATTAAATATTTATACAGAACCAAAGTTTGGACTCGGCCTCTAATTCAATGGATTTTTTTTGTTTTTTTACATTCTAGAACAAAAACTATAAAATAACATACAGGGCATTAGGTAATCAAGTAACAACTACAGTCGGTTAAAGACATGAAGGTTATTGCATATTTTGGACACCTTCAGCACGGTTTTCTAGGGTAGAAGGGATTGAGAGGGGTGTCAGAATTCCGGGTAACTTTAAAGCATAAAGTTTGTGAATTGCATGAGCATGTGTTTTTCTTTTTGTACGTGATCCCAAACTTTCGAGCGGTAGTGTATATGAGAGAGTACTTTTTAAAAAATAAATGTTATATACAGTATAGTTTTTACAAATCTTGTGCAAAGTCGATCGACGTTCCTGATGCTCCTGTTCAGATTTTTTTTTCTTAAATTTTACATGAAAATATTTTAGCTACGTGTAAAAGAGAACCGTCTTTCAGTTGAGGCGAGCGTTTCAGTTTCAGCAGGTGTACGAGGATTTAAATGACACCACACAGAAACCCATGACTGTTTCATACACACACACGCCTTTCTAACAGAATGTTTCCACAAACCATAATATAGATTTGAATAACCTCTGGTACTTAATCATAAACGTCCATCTATTATAATCGTTTTGTGAATTCAGAGCTGAATAATGTCGGTCTCGTACAATCCAGCTGACTTGGTCACTTTGTCACGGGACAAACTGCTCTGTGAGACTCGGTCACATGTGTCCTGCTGTGTAAGAGGAGATAAGATAAACGCTGTGCCCGTGTATAAGACATTGATCAGGTCAAGATGGCTCCCCTGTTCAAACACACCCACACACACACACAAGCAGATGAAAGTCTGACTTGCGTAACATCTGTGTTGCACTTTGGCTGCAGGGATAAACAGTAGATTCCTCGTCATGTCCGTAATGTATAATCGGTTACGCTGGTATTTTCTTTTTTTTGGGTCACACCCTCAGTTTATTTATCCTCAGGCTAAATCTGTCAGTCTGGGTGGAGACGCTGAAGAAAGTGAAGGGTGGGATTGTTTTTGGGGTGCAAAAAAAAAAAAGTTATGTTAAGATAGCTTGGAAATTATTAGAGTGTCTCTTAGTGTCTGTGCAAAATACTTATAACTGTATATGACATGACGTGACATGGTTACCACCTTTATGTTTGTTTAAGACCATATTTAACAATATTTCGTATACAGTCGATGATAGATTTTTAAAAGACCATGAACGTATTGTCTTTTATTATATAGTTAATAACTGCAAGCAAATACTTTAGGATCTTTGATTGGGTAATTGGTGCCGTGATTAATACGTTTCGTCCGCCTGCAGCAAGTCTAACTGATGAGCTTCTCAATTCAGGAAACAACCATGAGAAAGATCTTGTCCGTCATCAAGCAAAGAAAACTTTGTGGTTTGGACATGTTCAGAGGAGAGATGGTGAGTATATCACTAGAAGGATGCTGAGGTTGGAACTGCCAGGCAGGAGGTCTAGAGGAAGACCAAAGAGGAGATTTATGGATGCAGTGAGAGAGGACATGAAGTTAGTTGGTGTGAAAGAAGAGTATTATTATTATTAAAAGCTGGAAGGATATTAATCAGAGATCAGAGGTCACCCAAACGCTTGTGGAAGTTGCATCATGAATAAAATCAACAGTAAAACCCAGAGCTATGTTTAATAGTGAAAGTAAGAGCATTTCCATACACACACACACACACACACACACACACACAATGTGATGAGAACTTACAGGACTAAACAGCTGTGTGTCCATAAGAAAACCACTTGTTAGTGAGACTCATTAGAAAAATAAAATAGGCGTCAGTTTGCTATGGAGCATAAAGACTGGACTTTGGAGCGATGGGAAAAAGGTCATGTGATCTGACGAGTCCAGATTCCAGAGTGATGGGCGTGTCAAGGTAAGAAGGGAAGCACATGAAGCGATCATGCATAGTGTCCACTGTACAAGTCTCTGGAGACAGTGTTATGTCCTGGGGTTGATCGGTCGCTCAGGTCTAGACTCCGTTATGTGGCAATAAAACAAAGTCAGCTGACGACCTGAATGTACTGAATGACCAGGTTATCACATCTATGGAGGCTTTCCTTTATCTTCCCGGCCATATTCCAGATTGTAAAAGAGTGGCACGAGGAATCATTTTCACACAAAAATTTGCCTGACTTTGGATGGAAATGAATGTTGTGATGTTGCATAAGGCGGTTGAAACAATACATGGTGTAATCAAAGCTAAAGGTGGACCAGGAAAATATTAGAGATGGATGAGAGTTAGATGATCACTGTGGATATCCTTTGTCCTTTTAACTGTAAAAGAAAAAAACAAACAAACAAGAAAACCTTCAGACAAACTAGCATCTAACTCTCACTCACTTTTTTTGTATACAGGGTCACGGGGGTCTGGAGCCTACCCCAGGGGACTCACGGCACAAGGCGGGGTACACCCTGGACAGGATGCACAAACACACATTCTCGCATTACGGCCAGTTAGCCTAATCTGCATGTCTTTGGATTGTGGGAGGAAACCCACCAGGCACAGGGAGAACATGCAAACACAAATGCAAACGCACACAGACCTGAGGCGGGAACCGAATCATCGACCCTGGCGGAACGAGGCCGCAGTGCTATCCACTACGCCTCCGCGGCGCCTCAAATTAGCATCTCTTTCAGTAAAGCTGTAGTGAAAACATGCCTGTTGACCTCACTGGAGATGGTTTTTTTTTCTTTCTTTTTTTAAGTAGTGAACTTCCTGTGGCGGGAAATGCGGTTTGGTTTCTGACGCAGCGATTTTCATGTTGCTTGTGTATTCGAGAAGAAATACAACTGATGTGGTTTCTTTTCATCGCATATTAAACCAGTATAAAACCATTAAATCATCCCACGTTCTCGAGAAGTCTTACGCCAACGGTGATGAGCGCAGAAGGACGATGTCATTCTATAGAGAAGGAACAAAAACTGCAGAAAGATCAGATTTCAGAAGCGGGACTTTCTGTGCGTGCTGTATTTATCCTGCTCATACTGCCATGTCGTGTAAGGTGAAGTCCGGGCTTAAATTAAAGCGTGGTCCCAAGTGATAATATGGAAGTGTCATCACCTTGAGTTTCCTGGGATAAACCCAACGCCGTGAAAGCGTCAGGTTTCTGTTCGGAGCTTTACAGGAAAATCCCTTTAGGAGGAAAATGTTTCGGTTTTTGTTCCTGAGATATAATAAACACACCTAAAGAATTACGAGGATATATGGAAATACTTGAGAAGGTGAACGTAATACGATACCACTTACAGCTGCTCAGAGAAGTCTATAAACATAAAATATGACATCATATCCAAACTAACAAAAGCACAGTACAATTCCAAATCCAGGGAATGAAAGCTTAACAGCATTGGGTTTTGGAGTTGAGGATCTAAAATAGCAACAGTGGATGATTGAGCGTGCATCCGAGACAGGCCGGATCAGCCGTCAGGACACGGTCCAGTCTTGGGTTATGTTTCAGTACAGTTTTAACATGCTCATTGAAGCTCCTGCTAGGAACAGTCGAATATATTAATTCCTAGATTGCACTACTCCACGTTCCCAGCTGATCTTCTCTCTGTTCTCTTTATTCCTCTTGGCCTGCAAGCAGGACGCACTCATGAGACGTATCACTTTAAGGGTGTAGAGATGGGACGTCAATCGAGGACAGTGTCAGAAAGCAGGGCTAAAAGAATAACCCTGGAATTGGAATGCGTTCTGAAGTAAGTATCGTGTTTCTGTCCTCAGATGGACTACAACACACACTTACACTTTCTATTTCAGGGGCTCGTGAGGCTTCAGACATCATCGAGATTCCACCGCGTGCAAATGTGAAACTGATGCTGCTGGGCGTTGTTTTATTTAAAGTATTAATAAGGCTTTATGAATAGACAGAGCTTTTTGTTTCACAGAAAATCAAGCAAATCTGGAAAATATATAAACATACTGCATATAAAGCATCTTCACAGAAATCTTCACTCACCGTTATACTGTGTATAGTGACAGAAACGTGACGCACATACGGTCAGTTATAGACTTACACATTTACAGAGTACTGTCGTAACCACTTTTATGAATTCTCCAAACTGATCCAATAATATCCAATCTATTATTTCTAGCAGCAGTAAATTCCTTGGTATTGATGTGACTCCTAAAACCTATCCGCAAGACTGATTGATTTCTGCCTCACTTTTTGGCTTTGGATAAGAAACATCTCTCAGATAAATAGACGTTAATATATACTGTACGTATGTCTTACTTTTTTAAAGACTCTGCAATGCCCCGATCATGCCAGGTCCTGGAGCCATTCTTAACCACAGCCCTAATTATGCCACTTTCTCACCTTACATGGGGAAGGCCCGGGTTTGGGTCCCACCCAATGTCCAAACTTCAGTTCCAAGCCTGGAAAAATGGGAGGGTTGCATCAGGAAGGTGGGCGATAAACCTGTGCCAAGTTGTTGTGCGGATCAGTTGGTCCCCTTAATGGGAACAGCCGAAAGATTAACAACATACTGCTTATATTGTACTCTGCCTGGGCACAAAAAAAGGTGGCAATACAATTAGATCTCACAGGATTGGAACTAAACAGCTGTTTTTCTATTTTGTTAGTGAGACTCATCAGAAAAAAGGACTTGGTAGGAAACATATGGGGCGATGGATGGAAGGTCATGTGATCTGATGAGTCCAGATTGAGTCTATTCCAGAGCGGTGGGCGTGTCAAGGTAAGAAGGGAAGCGCATGAAGCGATCATGCATAGTGTCTACTGTGTTATGATCTGGGGTTGCTTCAGTCGCTCAGGTCTAGACTCAGCAACGTTATGAGCCAATAAAACGAAGTCAGCTGACGGCCTGAATGTACTGAATGACCAGGTTATCACATCTATGGAGTTTTCCTTTATCTTCCCGGCCATATTCCAGGACTCAGATTGTAAAAGAGTGGCACGAGGAATCATTTTCACACATGACCTGGACACCACAGAGTCCTGACCTTAACCCTAAGTCTTTGGGATGATCTCGGCCAAAAATTAGCCTGACTTTGGATGGAAATGAATGTTGTGATGTTGCATAAGGTGGTTGAAACAATGATGCACCCATCATGCATAGTGTCCACTGTACAAGCCTCTGGAGACAGTGTTATGATCTGGGGTTGCATCACTTGTTCTGGTCTAGTCTCAGCAACGTTATGTGGCAATAAAATGAAGTCAGCTGACGACCTGAATGTACTGAATGACCAGTACGGACCAGTATGGACCAGCACGGTCATATTCCAGGACTCAGATTGTGAAAGAGTAGTTCTAGGAGCATCATTTTCACAAATAATTTGGTCCTGACTGGATGAGCTGGCGAAGACTCTCAACTTTCCCGTCATATATACAAGATCTCGGCTGAAAATTAATGCAACTATACTGGAAAGAAATAACGTGACGTTGCATGGGATTGTTGAAACGATGCTACAGCGAATACACGGCGTAATTAAACCTACTAGTTAATTAACTATTTTATATAAAAATACAGCAGAAGTGCAGAGAAATGTTTGAAAAATAACTATCAAATATTTCTATAACAGTAGTAGAAGTAAACAAGGTCAGTGTTTAGTATGAGAACATTTTGTTGTTCAAAATATAATAGTCTGAGATCTTGCTGTGCATTTTTATTTTATTATAAGGAAATTAGATCGTCAGCCTTTGTTTTGGTATTTTTTTCCAGTCAGGAATTCCTGAAAGCATTTATTGTTTATTTTTGTCTAAATTGTATAATATGTTCATTATATATTACTAATGTATAAAATATATAAATATATTCATCAAACCTCGACAACCTCTCTACAATTAAAAAAACAACACAAAATAGTTCACTTCAGATTTCTGCACAGCTCTGTATGTGTGTTAGAAAGACTTGGCAGTGTGGTGACTGTCATGTGTGACTGTCTAAGTGATCTATGTCTAAGTTAAGAGAGATTATAAAGACAAGCAGCATATTTCTTCATTATCAGAGGAAGTGTAAGTGCGGATCTCAGCACATCTCTAAACCTCACGCTGCAATCTTCCTGTCTGATTTACCAAAAGATCCTGTGCAGCTTTAACTTCTAATACACACAGGGATCAGACTAACTACTGGTTATTGCTATCAGAAAGACTAAACGCAGAAAGGAAATTAAAAGAAGTAAAAATATGAACCAAGAAGCTTGTTTCAGTTTTGAACACCTGCAGTGGATGCGAGAATAAAAAGTTTCAGCCTCATGCTTTGTTTTTTTTTTCATGGTTTAGAAAATGGTGAAGTGTGTATCAGTTGCTTTGAGAGCACACACCATCCTGGTCTGTATCAACATTGTGGTTAGGGTTTTAGTTCTTCTCTGAGGAACCAGTCAGGACCGGTTTTAATAAAATGATCATGTACATGCATTCATTCATTTTTTGTTAATATTTCAGCTTATCAGTATCTATATAAGAGATCAAACAAAGGATCAGTGTATAAACTGATCTTATGAAATCATCTTAATGTACATTTCTTAGATCATCACCTGACTGCATTTATGTAATCTACTAAATAGATATGTAGGTCCTCTCTTTTGTCTATGTATCTATCTACATCACACGATGTTTTTAATAGGAAAGCAATCAATAATATGAAGCTGACTTCTGATTGTCATCCTAAAGTTGATTACTTTTTGGTACAGTATATACACGGCCAAAATAAAAGTCACACACTCTAATATTTAACTAGACCACCTTTTGCTTTGATTACGGCATACATTAGCAGTGCCATCATTTTGATAAGCTTAAGCAATGACAGCATTTATTTCCACCCAGAGTTAGGTTAATTTCTCTCCAAGAACTTGAATTGATGGTGGGAGAGTCAGACCGCGGTGTAAAGCCTCAGCACATTATCAGATTCGCAATATGGTTAAGGTCTGGACTCCATGTGTGATGATCTGAATGATCCATGAGTGAAAAAGTTGTTTCATGCTCCCTGAACCACTCTTCCACAACTTGAGCCTTAGGAATTCTGGCATCATCATCTTGGAATATGTCCGTGCCATCAGAGAAGAAAAAAAGCCATTGATGGAAAAACCTAGTCATCCAGTACATTCAGTATATTCCGTATTTTTGTGCTGGTCTTGATTTCTGCAGGGACGTTCGGGTGGTCGGGTCAGAATTTGGCATAAAAAACATGAAAGCATGGATCCATCCTTCCTTGTATCAATGGTTCAGACTGGTGGTGGTGTAATGGTGTAGGAGAGATTTTCTTGGTACATTTTAGGCCCCTTCGTACTAATTGAGCATGGTTTAAATGCTCCATGTCCATCCCTTTATGAGCACAGGATAACGTAGCATTTCGCAAAGCTAAAATTGTCTCAAAGTGGTTTCTTGAACATGGCCTCACCAGATCTCAATCCAATAGAACATCTTCAGGACGCAGCGCCTCTAAGAATTAAGGCAGTTCAGAAGGCAACCAGTACCTAATGAAGTGACCAGTAAGAATATGTATACAGTATACATGTATTTGCCACATACTACCTATTTATATATAATACTGCACCTCCTGTACATTACATATCTACACTCCTTATATCTTGTACCTTAAATGTTATTTGTTGTAAATATATTGATGAGAAGCGAAGTGTCTTATTGTAAGATGTTATTTGTTTATTGTAAGATGTTAAGTCCATTTCATTGTGTGTACGTGTGGAATGACAATAAAGACATTAATCGCATTGTTTATTGTTACACACAGTTTATGAGACACTTGTCCGCTATCTGTTCTGTACTTATCTTTGTTCTTGTCCAACGTGATTACTGTCTAATGTTCAACATCATGGAGTCAATTGTCTAATCTAACTGTTATTTATTGCTGCTGCATTACGGTAATTTTCCTCAGGATTAATAAAGAACATTTAATTTTATCTTCACTTAAAGCACTGAGACATCTTCCAGTGCTAAAAACACTCTGCCACATCTCTTTATCATTTCCTTTAGATTGCGTGGAGCTTCCTCCATGCAAGTCGCTTCCTGTTTTATCACGTATACCAACTAATCAGATTTTAGATTATGTGGCTCTGTGCCCTGAAAAAGCATACAGTACTTCATACACATTTTTCCTCTGGCAGGAAATGCAGAAGTTTGCAGGATGTTTCAAATGCAATATAAGTGAGAGGGAAAGGTGAAGCTGAGGAAAGAGAAATGTCAGACAAAGGTGTAGAGAGATAACAAAAAAAAAAAAACAGAAGTAAATCACACCTACTCTGCGGTGAACCTGGTAAATTTCCATTAAGCAGCTTCGGCCCTTATGGTGAGTGACGTATTTGGGCCAGTGTGTGTGAATGATTCATACCGGACAAACAGAGTCATCAGCGCTGAGAATGAGTATCTGCTGAATATAAACACTACGTGATGGAGACGTGGCATATGTCCTGTATTTGGATTTGGAAAAAATTAGGTTAATTAATGACACATGTGTGTTAACAGCTGTCACTTCACTCTTTACTCTAGCTGTGTGATAAGGAACAGGATAATCTAAAATACACTATTAATGCTGTACTTCACTAAAAGCTGTAATTTATAACTAGGGAAAACACTCCCTCATGTCAGGTCAAGTCAGGTTAGGAACTCACAAAGGTTCATCAATCCTGACTTCAGAATCCACAGTATCGCGTTTGTCTTTAGTTCATGTTTGAGGAGGTGGATCCTGTCATCGTCTCATCATCTATACTGTTTTATCCTGTATTCAGGGTTGCAGGAGGCCTGGAGCCGATCCCAGGAGACTTAGGGCACGAGGCGGGGTACACCCTGCGCAGTCACACTCATTCACACACCATGAGCAACTTGGGAACACCAATTAGCCTAATCTACATGTCTTTGGACTGTGGGAGGAAACCAGAGTACCTTGAGCAAACCCACCAAGCACAGGGAGAACATGCAAACTCCACGCACACCAATCCCGAGGCTTGAATCGAACATTCCTAGTTTGACTTGAATGGCCCCACGTATAAGGAACAATTGGAATGAGCTGTCAGCTCAGAGCGACTATGTGTTTCTTTTTTTCTTTTTTTTTAATTAGAGAAGAAAATAGATGTGACTGTGAACAGAATTTGCTATGATGGATTAAAGAGCTGAAAACATGGAAGAGGGAATAAAGAAAGAATGAAGGAGAAAAGAGTGAGGGAGGAGTTAAAGGGAGACAGAGAGAGGGAGGGAAAGACGTCATTTAAGACGTGCGCTGCGATCACCATGGCTTCACTTCCTGTCCATGTGGCAAGTCTCCTATACACCCTGCCATGTGGAAAATCTTGCATGCACACACACAGACATGCGCGCACACACAAACACACATCTTGTTTTGATCATTCCTACAAGACCAAACATCTGCGTCCTCATAGGGAGAGCAAATACAGTCTGAAATCAAAAAATCGAAAACTTCCCCACCAAATTTTTTTTTGAATAATAATAATAATAATTACATACATATTACAATTTTTTTTTAAATACACATCTAATTACTAGGATTGTTTTTACTTGAATATTTACATTACAAAAGGCTGGATATAATGTTACATGAGAATTCTGGTTGGAGTTCTCGTCACATGGATGCCCCGTGTGTCTCCTTGGGATGAGTCTGGTGTCTAGGGACGGTTTCACTCTACCATGAAGACGGTTCAGGCCTCAACAGCTGTTTCTCTGAGGACTCGACTTGGCTGTAGTTGCTCAATAGTTCAGGACTGGAATTTACTACAAGTCTACCTGAGTCTTCAATAACTACCTGGACTCCATATTAACATCAATTAACATCACCTGTTATAGCTGAACTGGCTAACACACCTAACACACAGTATGAATGCAGATCAATTCCTGCTTTCTGTTTCACCCA
>JAOVVA010000029.1:2313917-2329307 GCA_028565275.1 Leiocassis micropogon | reverse complement strand
ACTATTTGCATGTACACACTGGTTTTGCTACACAACGCAGTACTGATAATAATAATAATAATAATAATAATAATAATGGTATTAATTTTAATGGTAATGGAATAATATAGTAAAAAATATTATGTTCATGTCTTCCTTATGACTTTTAAATGCAATACTATCACTTCACACAACAGTAGCATTTCGACATCCATCCATCCATCTAGGAATCTCTGTAGTCTGAATGTAGACCTCTGGTCAACATTCACACATGCATTCCCACACTATGGGCAACTTGGGAACGCCAATTAGCCTAACATGCATGCCATTGCACGGTGGGAGTAAACCGGAGTAAACCCACCAAGCACGGGGAGAACATGCAATCTCCATGCGCACAGACCCCATGGCACAAATCGAACCCTGACCCTGGAGGTGCGAGGCGACAGCGCTAACCACTATACCAACCACAGCTATCACACTGTACAAGATTCAGCCTGATTTTTAGCCAGGTATGTACACAGGAGTGTAGCAAACGTTATCATTTAATCTGACATGATAAATATGTTACTGCAAACAGTTGTATAGAAGTAGATTTGGGATAATTTCATACAGTCTGATGTATAGATTAATACTCATAAAAAAAACCTGCCTAAATTTCTCAGCGTAAAACAATACATGTAGAACTCAAACTTCAACTTTTTAATATGAATTAATTTCTGCATTATTTTCTTCTTATTTCTTTTAGTTAAATTTAGATTGTTAAAAGGCTGACTCAATCAATCTGGCAACCCTGATAAAGACCCCTCCTCTCCTATCCACATTTAGGCCAGGACTCCAGCAGCTTCTGCAGTGTTCAAGTGCTTTGCAATTTCTTACTCTAAGTTCCAGAAGAATCCAGAATGATCCAGGAAGAACTCATGATCTATTTATATCCAACCCTAGCACCAGTGAGTGTGTTTCACTCCATTCACACTTATAATCAGATCAGTATCTAATTTACTGAACTGGCATTTTATTTATACCGTACTTTTAATGATAGCTAACGTCATGTTTACGGCCTCCTTCCCTAGTTATCCGGTTATTTTATTTATGTTCTTTTACAGCTCAGATGGTACATGCGGTATTTCTGGCTGTAACACAGATTGCTAAAACATTATTGTTTCTACGGTAACAACTTACATGCTTACTTGTATCATGTATGCATAAAAAAATTCCAAAACAAACAATATACGTTATGGGAGTTACAATAAAAATTGTTATTTAACAAAGAAAAAATTATCATCCTTGATATGGTAAAGTTTTCCACATGGACATGTTTATTTAACGTTTAAGGAAGGAGTCTCCAGTGTCGGTTAATATTTTTATTTAGATTTTTAGGAACATGACAAGCAGTGTTTTAATGAGAGAGAAGCTCTTGAGGGAGCAACTGTTTAAGGCTTCTGTATCATAAGTGAAAACAGGTGGTTAGCCCTGTCACCTCACACCTCCACGGTCGGGGGTTTGAATCTTCCTTCTGGTGTGTGTGTGTGTGTGTGTGTGTGTTCTCGCTGTGCTTGGTGGGTTTCCTCAAACATTGGTGTTGGTGATTGGTGTTTTCAGATTACTCATAGTGCATGACTGGGTGTGTGAGTGTGTATGTGTGTGATTGTGCCCTGTAATGGGTTGGCACCTCATCCAGGGTGTCCCCTGCCTTGTTCCCAGGGATATGCTCCAGTCCTACCCTCACATTTTTATAGACAATGGATGGGAAATACACTACAGTATATGGACAAAAGTATTTGGCCAAATCCGCAATGACATCCAAATACATATACTTCGATATGGAGTTGGTCCCCCTTTTACAGCTATAACAGCTTCCACTCTTCTTGGAAGGCTGTCCACAAGATTTGAGTGCTTCTGTGGGAATACGTGCCCATTCATTTTGTAGAGGAGTTACAGTAGGCAGTCAGGCACTGATGTTGGATGAGAAGTACTGGCTCGCAATCTCCGTTCCAGTTCATCCCGAAGGTGCTCGATGGGGTTGAGGTCAAGTCACGTTTTTCCATAAACTCATCAAACCATGTATTTGTAGTCCTTGTTTTGTACACTGGGGCTTGGTCATGTTGGAATAGAAAAGGGCCTTCCCCAAACTGTGGCCACAAAGTAGGAAGCATAGTATTGTCCAAAATGTCTTGGTATGCTGAAGCATTAAGATTACCCTTAATGCCTGATTGATTGAAACACCCGAATTCAATAATTAACAGGTTTGGTCAAATACTTTTGTCTATATAGTGTATGATGTGTGTATACTAAATAAATTTTTAAAGAAATTTCCTATAGTTACACATTCTTAGACTGATGGCGTAGGACTGAAAAATGACAACCATACAGCAAATTAGGGTGCATGTGAACACTGCCTGCAAACTTCCCCTCCTTCAGTGAGTCATAGCCTATTTAAAGGAAGCTAACTCACCTCAGATCAGACCAGTGTCAGGGCTCGGGTCATCGGTATGCGAGGTGATGTCACCACACACGCACACACACACACACACGCACGCACACACGTATTCTATACCCGTAAAGATGACTCGACGAAATTGACCTCCAAGAAACCTGACCTTCCTCTTATTCCTTCGCAGGCTCCCCTTATGAAGACACTGAGGCATGACATTCCAATTCAACACCATCAACACACATGTATTAGGGTTTAAACAAGTCTCTTTATTTATTCTAGCTTTTCTACATGGACTCAGACAACAGAGGAACACTAGGTCTAGCAAAAGGGGACACATTCGTATTCTAGGATACACACACACTCACACTAACGTTCACTCTTTCTTTCTTTCTTTCTTTCTTTCTTTCTCTTTCACTCTATCTCATAATATTTTGCATATTATACAGAGCAAAGAAGGTTTCCCAGGATCACCTTAATATACACACATCTAATTTGGATCCTCATAGCGCGTCTCAATGAAATTTTAAATAATTGTGATTTTTTTTTTGTTTGTTTTTTTAAAACACTGACAATTGACAGGAAGTGACGGGACATACTGTATCCCAAGCAGTAATACAGCAGATACAAGAATGTATTAACAAAGATAAATGTTAAAAAAAAAAAAAGTTACCAAATATATAGAAAAGACATTATAATATCTGCTGGCTAGTTAAAAGTTAGCATATGAGGTAACATTTTATATGTACTGTACGTATGGAGCACTGTTGCTAAGCAACCATTAACTATGCATGTTTACTGGTTAATGACAGCAGCTAAGAAGCTTAAAGCCTATAAATCAGGAATGTTGAAATTTCCCTCAGAATTACAGGAAAATAACTGAAAACAAAAGATTTTAAAATTAAAACTATGATTAGCATTAGAAATGAATCAAGGAAAATTGATTCACTAACAAAATTTTATCCTAAGAAACCCCAATTTTTATTTTTCTAAAACTAAAAAAAAAAGTCACAATTTCATTTACACCTGAGTAGTAGTACTGTGATACCTGAAAAGAATAATTATCAAGATGTTATTATAATGGCTTATTAAAACGTCTATAGAGGTTAAGGGATATTCGTTAAAATGGCAGACTAAGATGTGAAGAACTTTACTGTTTAATACATTTACAAAAATGGCTTGTAGTAAGATTATAGCAAAGCAATGTATTGAGGAGTTTTTATTAAAATTGCCAATGTTCTAATAATATAGCTCCATTGAGAACGGCTCGGTGTTTATAACATTTATGTATTAAAATGCTGTATGTTCAAGAATGCTTGATACTGACGGACTCTATAGCTTTCTAGAAATGCTAGCTAGTAAAGAACATTATGTTTTATAAAACATTATGAAATTCCTAGTGTTTGTTAGGGACGTTTATTATTGGTCAAGTTTATAGTTAATAAAAGTTGCAGTTAACAACCATCTAGCATCAGACATGTTTAATTAACTTGGCTAAAGTTCTAGTAAGGATGCTAAGAAGAGAAGAATCCTAGCATTTGAATGAGACATTTTAAGCCATTTAAAACGTTTATTACGTGTTTCAGTAAGAATGCTAGGTTTTGAAGAATAATATTGGCTTATAAAGAAGATGAATTCTAGCATTCATTACAATTAATAAAATGACTGATATTCTAGTGAGTACACCAAGGAGAGAATAATGCAAGCAATTGGGAAGTTTATTATATATAAAATGATGTTTTAGTAACGATTCTGAAAATTGACAAATTCTAGCATTTGGGACATTTATTAAATTGGATGATGTAATAAAAACTATAAGAAGACAATAATTGTAGTGTTTGGGACATTCATTAGAATAGACAATTTTGTAATTAAAATAATAAGGAGGGAAAAATTGTAGTGTTTGGGACGTTTATTAAAATGGACAACATTGTACTAAAAACTATCCATCCATCCAGGAACCAACTTGGGACTACTGTATGGATGCCAATGGTGACCATTGTATTTATTCCTATTTTAACACACTATGGGCAATTTGGGAACGGCAATTAGCCTAAGCTGCATGTTTTTGGATTTTGGGAGGAAACCGGATTACCCGAAGGAAACCCACCAAGCACTGGGAGAACATGCACTTCACGGGGAGAACTCCATGCACATAGCCGAAACGGGAATCGAACCCGGATCCTGGAGGTGCAAGATGACAGTGATAACCACTAAACCACCATGCTGCCAATTTTGTCAGAAAAATAATAAGAAAAGAAGAACTGAAGTGTTTGGAACGTTTTTATAATGGCTGCTGTTTTAGAAAGGAAGCTAGGTAGTAAAAAACTGTATAATTTGGAGTGTTTATTAAAGTGACCATTCTAATAATAACAGTAAGCAGAGAAGAATTTCAGTATTTTGGACGTTTATTAGAATTTATTGAAATGAAATCTACACATATTTTGTTGTACAGTACCATGCCTAACCCTAATGAAGTCCTAAGTAAGACAGGAACTCTAGCGTCTAGGCCGCGTGTCTCGCCATGTTTGAAACTTGTTTGTCCAGTTGGATTAATTAAAACGCCATGTTTGAAACATGTTTGTCCAGTTGGATTAATTAAAACGATGCACTGTACAATATAATACACAGACCTTCACAAAGAACTAGAGAACTTTGAGTTTGGTTCTCCATGAAATGGCCATCGAGATACGTCCGGCTTTTCAGACAACGCTGATGTAACCTTATTAATTTCTCTTGAAATTCCAGTATTATTTTTTTTTGTAATATATAGTACATATAGTTTGACATCATAAATATGCTGAATCTTTAAAACAGCCAGAATTCGTGTGTTTTTTTTTTTGTTTTGTTTTTTACAAATCCATGTCCTTTTCAATAAATCATACACATGCTTACTTCAGTCACATTAATCCTCTGCATAATATACACAAAAGATTTACAGATCATCATGCTAAATTGTTTTAAAATAAAAGTGTAGCTTGGTCTATGTTTATAATTAGGCAAAAAAAAAAAAAAAAAACAACAAAGAAATATGAAATTGTTCACAATGTTGAAAATTAAATTAAAGCTAGAAATGTGTATTTAGTCTTTAACATGTTTTCCCTCAGACTTGAACATCCTCCAAAGGCTGGTGATGACTTTTATACATTTTCAGAATCATATCTATTATACTTTAATAATTCTTACTAAAATGTTTCCATTTTCTCAATTTCACAACTACGAAACAAACTTTAAGCAGGTGCTTTATATAATTTTCAGTGGCTGAGATTTATAACTTTTGTATGAATTTGTAACATTTGTATGAGAGTGTGTGTGAGAGCAGATGAATTTAAAACAAATAAAAAAAATACAAAATTTTATCCTTAATACACATAGAAAAATTAATTATTTCTACTGACTACTAAATCATCTAGATTATAAAAAGTAATAAATACAACAAATATATAAAAATCAAGTATCTGGCTGCTTTCCGTGTTCTGACGAGAAATTAAATAAATATGATATGATGATAAGTTAAATAAATAGTAAATAAATAAATAAATAAATAAAAAATACAATATATTTGACAATCCATGGAATGTGAAATGATGTCAGAATAAGTATATAAATAAATGAAAATAAAATCCAGTATTAATTAAAGAAAGAGTTCTTCCAGTGGTTATTACTTTGTAACTAATTGTGATGGCTAGAGTGACTTATGATGAATTGCAATAGATGTACATATTCAAGTCCTAGACAGTGTAGATTAAAATGTATTAATAAAGTACTCGCTTACGGTTTTACAATTTCTTACTCCTAGCTTTAGCTACAGGTTAGCCTACAGTAAGAGTGTAATGTTTGTCTGCCTCGTTTGGTTTCATTTTGTCAGTATTACCTTATTTTTTTACACATTTTTTTTGAAAATAGAATTTGGAGAACATTTTTAGGTTCCTAAAACAATTTTCTGTACTGTACAATTTTCTGGGAATTCCTGGAATGTTTGGTTACCGTCATGAGAACGATTGGGATAATGTTCTGGAAATGTTTCGGATTATATTCTTGGACCGCTAAGAACTGTCCAGCACATTATTTAGACCTGGAAGGATAGTGCTGAACCATCAACTTCACAGAAAAACATTGTTAATGCGTGTGATTAGACAACACTTAAATGTTTAGTCGAGCTGCACTGTATTAACTGTGCAGTAGAAATTAGAGCTACTGTATGTTTAATATGTTTA
Organism: Leiocassis micropogon; assembly: GCA_028565275.1. Lineage (NCBI taxonomy): Eukaryota > Metazoa > Chordata > Actinopteri > Siluriformes > Bagridae > Leiocassis > Leiocassis micropogon. The sequence goes on along the minus strand of JAOVVA010000029.1, from coordinate 2,322,680 downwards.
ATAAAGCATTTCCATACATACAAAATGTGATGAGAACTCACAGGATTGGGACTAAACAGCTGTGTGTCCATAAGAAAACCACTTGTTAGTGTGACTTATCAGAAAAAAGGCTTCGGCTTTTTAGGGAGCATAAAGATTTAAGTTTGGCCCGATGGGAAAAGGTCATGTGAGTCCGGATTGAGTTATTCCAGAACAATCGGTGTGTGGGGGTAAGAAGGGAAACGCATGAAGCGATACACATCATGCATAGTGTCCACTGTACAAGCCTCTGGAGACAGTGTTATGATCTGGAGTTGCTTCAGGTGCTCAGGTCTAGACTCAGCAATGTTATGTGGCAAAAAAATGAAGTCATCTGGCGACCTGAATGTACTGAATGACCAGGTTATCACATCTATGGAGCACATGCCATATTCCAGGACTCAGATTGTGAAAATGTGGTTGTGGGAGCATGAGGAATCATTTTTACACATGACCTGGACACTACTTTGCATTTAAATAAATAAATAAATAAATAAATAAAGTTGGTCTAAAGTCAGAACTCAGTACATCTAAGCCAATTCCCCACTGCATGATAAATTATTCAGTATTTAGAGGTCTTACACTGTAGATATACAAATGAATTTATGTTCCCATAAAATAAAAGAAGCGCTTTAGTGCAGACAGATGGGCTCCTGTCTCATTCAAATCGTCCGCCATTATCGCCGTCATAAACGGCGTCGCTGTAACGGCTACTGACATTTGGATTGTCTTGAACTCGGGTGGAAGATAAATACGGCTGGCATTTGAGTTGATGAAGCGTGTGTTCGGCTGTGTGGCACATTTTTCAAAAGGAAGAAAATGTGATGCAGGTGTCAAACAATCCCGGCGAGCAGTAAAATCTGTTATGGAGGCCATACATCTCTGTCCTCGAGCGATTTCTGAACGTTTCTTCAAAAGAGAAAAAAATGTAAAAAAGAGAGAGAGAGAAAGTGACGGCAGGTCGGATAAAAAAAGGATTCACACGTCAGGCGTGAAATTGTGTGCCTCGAGGTTACTAATCTGAAGGGACACTGTAGCTTGTGTTGCTTTAACTGCAGTAGCGCGGCTACACAACAAAAAAATGACGTGTTTTTTTTTTTTTTTTTACTCACTCACTCACACCCACAAACACACACATACGACACTCATTTAGCCTGCTAGCCGTTTGGAATGCAAGTGAAAAGAAAGTGATACCAAATACAGAAAGGTTCCAGTGTGTTCTGTGGTGTTTTTTTTCCCACCACACGGCATCCTGTATCCATTCTCAGTTTCTGAACTTTTTTTTTTCTTCATATTTTCTTGTTAGCTTACAAACACCCCTATCTTTGCCTCAGAATTAGTGTATTACTGTAATTTCCTTCAGAATCAATAAAGTATCTATCTATTTTTCTCTAAATGGCCTCATCCCTTGCTAGCTCCTGGTCTGCTTCATTGTTAACCAAGTTAGATACAATTATTTTATTTTTTGCTTGTTTCTGTAATTTCTGTTTTTTGTTTAACTTGTTTTTGAGTCAAATTTCATCTCTTGACTTTATGTTCGACTAACTGTAATTTTGGCTGGAACTATGCTGTTGTGATAAATGTAACAATGCTTAGCTCCTTCTTGCTAGTCATATCTCGCTAACAGAGTCAGATTTAGCTTGTCATAGCTTACATTGTTTCTCTATAAAATTTTAATTTGAATCCAGCTTCTATGTTTAGATTTGTGCTTGTTTTTCACTTCTGCTAGATTACGTATATTTGTGATATGTCACTATTTTAAGGGGAGGAAAAAAAAATCCAGGTCTGTTTTCTTGTCTGTAAATTAGCGGCGAGTGCGGTTATAGCTGGCTAGCGAGTCGTAGCTCCTGCTGCTGTAGGTGGAGCTAAGCGACGAGCTGCGACCGTAACTGCGGTACGAAGAACGGCTGCGACTCCTGCTGCGGCCGTGGAGCGGGCTCCGTGATTGGCTGCGGTTGAGGGAGAATAGGCTCCATGACGACAGGCTGCTCGAGCGGCTCGAGGAAGAGGAAGGACTCGGGCGGTAATAGGGAATCGGCCGCTTCCTTGCACTGCCGAAAAGAAAGATAACAACAAAAATCTGATAAATAAAGCCTGTCTTATTTAATCTGTTCTATGGCTGTGGCCAAATGTTTTGAGAATGACACAAATATAAATTAGCACAAAGTCTGCAGTTTCACAGTTTTTAGATCTTCTTGTCAGATGTAACCAGTTTCGTCACAAAGTAACGAGTAACGAGTAATCTAACGCGTTAGGTCCGCGTTAGTTAGTTATTTAGTTAGTTTTTCAAAAATGTAATCCGTTATTTAGACAATTCATGTAATCTATGAGCCAGACAGCAGTCATTCCCAATCCCTTAGTGTGTGTGAAAGTCGCCCTACAAGCCCCGCCTCCGATAACCCGCCTCCCTCTGTTATTCCTGCTGTTATACCCCTAACTCATCTATGCGGTTTGACTATGCCAGACGCATGGAAAGATAGAAACGTAATCACAGCGCCAAAACTCTCTGGTGAATCATGATGGACCATACTTACAGCCACCGCGTGAAACCGCGTAGGTGAGATAGGGGTATTTAACAAATTATGGGCAAAACTTCTCTGACTGATGATGATAGAATAATTATAAAGGTCTTGACTAAAACAACATGCATGAGGAATCACAAAGGAGTTTTCATTTTCTGCAATGGAAAAGTAATCGAAATAGTTACTTTTATCAGAAAGTAACGCTGTAATGTAACTGATTACTTTTTAAAGACAGTAATTATGTAATGTAATTAGTTACTTTAAAAAGTAACGTTCCCCAACACTGGATGTAACTATGGTATATTAAAGTATAATCACAAGTATTTCATAAGTGTCAAAGGCTTTTATTGACAATTAGATTAAGTTTATGCAAGGAGACAATACTTGCAGTGTTACGCTTAGTTATCACTTTTGTCTCATGGCAAGGTGCTCCATCATGCTGTCCATGGGTGGTTGGGAGAAGTTGCTCATTGAGAATGTTTTTTTTACCATTCTTTATTCATGGCTTTGTTCTTAATCAAAATTGTGAGTGAGCCCATTCCCCTGGCTGAGAAGTAACCCTACACATGAATGGTCTCAGGATGGTTTACTGTTGGCATGAGATGGTAGTGCTCACTTTTATACATTTCAAGAAGGGCAGCAAAGAAGCCACTTCTCTCCAAGAAAAACATCAGGGACAGACTGATATTCTACAAATGGTACTGTACAAGGATTGGAATGCTGAAGACTGGAGAAAAGTCATTTTCTCTGATGGGGCATCCGCACAAAAGCTTATGCGGAGAAGAAAAGGTGAGCGCTACCATTAGTCCTGTGTCATGCCAACAGTAAAGCATCCCGAGACCATTCATGTGTGGTGTTGCTTCTCAGTCAAGTGAGTGGGGCTTACTCACGATTTTGCCATGAATAAAGAATAATACAAAAACATCCTCCAAGAGCAAGTTCTCCCAACCATCCAAGACCAGTTTGGTGATAAACAATGACTTTTTTCAGCATAATGGAGCACCTTTATAAGGAAAAAGTGATTACTATGTGGCTTGGGGAACCAAACATTGAAATTTTGGCCCCATGGCCAAGACTTTAATCCCACTGAGAACTTGTGGCCAATCCTCAAGGAACGGGTGGACAAACAAAAACCCACAAATTCTGACAAACTCCAAGCACTGATTATACAAGAATGGGCTGCCAGCCAGTGTGTGGCCCAGAAGTTGATTGACAGCTTGTCAGGGTGAATTGCAGAGGTCAACACTGCAAATATTGACTCATTACATAAACATAATGTACAATAATTGTCAATAAAAGCCTTTTACACTTTACGTTTGTAATTATACATCTGTATATCATAATAACATCTGACAAAATGATCTAAAAACACTGAAGCAGCGGACTTTGTGAAAATTAATATTTGTGTCATTCTCAAAACTTTTGGCCACGGCTGTAAGTTTGCGTGCCATCGTGCTCACTTTGCATATACTTTAGCGAGGTATCAGGACCTGATGTACGTCTACAAATGTAATCTATCAGCTTTTACAGTGGAGTGAGTAGAGCGATGTAGCTGCAACCAGACCTGGTAATTCTCCGTGCCTCTAGATGACTGGGTGAGTCTCGTCTCCTTTTCCTCAGTGGTGAACAGATTCTCCTCCTGCTGCGCTTCCTGCTTTGCTTTGATGGCTTCTCACAAGAGCTGGAGCTTCTTCTTCTCTCCCGGGTGCTTTCAGGAACATAAATAACAAACGTTGAGCTTCGTTGTTGTTTAAAAATCTGAAAGGTTTTAGATTTGCAATGCCTTCTGGGAAAATGTTTAACCTAAAACTGGCAGTGATGATAACAGTGAAAAAGTCTAACAAACTTTACCTTGCCTCAGCTGATTATGTAACAGAATGTCCAAGAGGACATCATGACAAATGCTGGATTTTTTTTTACTTTTAGTATTATTTCAGAACATTACAACTGAAGACAAGTCAGAGCACTGCTGCGTACCGGTCCGGTGTGTATCTTGAATGTTTTCCACTCCGTCGGCTGCTCACGCTACACACACTGCCTCTCCTGGAGTCACAAGAGTGACTGGACGAACGTGAATAAGACCTGCACACACACAGAGCCATACAGGGGTAAATACTCCAGCTGAATAATCACATGGGTGCACCTAAACTAAGGTGTGTTTCGTGTCAAACCTGCGACTGGATGACGGAGACCTGCTCCTGGATAAATAACGCCCCCAGTGGCGAGAACTGCGTGACGATCGGCTCCTGCTGCGAGACCGAGTTTCTGAGCGATAATGATATTTAACAGCAGATGGAGAACGATGGCTCATGAATCCAACGCAGCTGCTCGACTCTTCGCTGGAATTACAGGAGACGTGTGACAATATTAGCTGACCATGCTGAATAAGATTGTGAATATGATTTAAATTTGAGCTTCTATGTAATCTGAATTTAGGTTAAATACAACGTTACTTGCTAAAATTTGTAATAATTAAAGTTTCCATTATGTAGGCATGTTACCCAAGTTGAATTATTAAATCTGATTAGCCAGAATCATGCGACCACCCAGATCAGAACAGGCTGACCGGATCTGGTCCATTCAGAGTAATACTTGTAATACTTGGTTGTGTAAATATTTGATAATATATTTGATAGACAAATATTAGCTATGTAAACACAGCCATGCTATACAGTATACAGCATGACCTCAGGTGTGATATTACTTTTATACAACAGTTTCACAAACACCATTTATTCTAAACAAATTATGTTTTGTTTGTTTATTTAACCAGTTAAATACAGTACAACGCATATCCTTCTGCCCTTCCCGGAACTAACTAACCGCGACTGGTGGAGCTGTAATTACCAGGGGTGAAAGTAGTTTTAAATTCTTACCAGTACCTTGTAGGCAAAATGTGAGGGGAATACACCATGGAGGTGGAGGACAGTCCTGTAAATCTATTAAGTTTCTATTTACATTTTCTTTCATTCCATTGTAGAATATCAGCTCTGTTAACTTTCGGGTTCTGGTGGTTAAATCCCCAAAAACATTAATTGGCTAGTGCACTATGTAGGGTGTACAATCCTTTGTTCTACACAAGTAGGACTTGATCAGAGGTTAGAGAGGGATTTGCCATTCAGCCTTTTGTTAGAACCTAGTTAGCTGTGTAGCCATAAGGCGATTCGGTATGACTTAGAAGCAATTACTAAGTCAACAAAGTGGTGTTTAGTCTGGTTTAAAAGTTTATGTCATCACTGATATGGTAAAGTTTTCTTTAAGGAGACCGTAATTTAACATGGAACGAGTCTTCATTGTCAGTGTACAATATAACTATTAAAGAGAAATTGTAATGCACCATGCTTTAATCTTTATCTGTGTTGGAAACCCATGAGGAGTGCTGTGATTAGGAAAATAATCACCGTAGCTTTCATCTCTCACCTTTTAACCTTGTTGAAAACCGACACATTAAGGCGCCTCTCTCTGCGCTCGGCTTTACTCAGAGACTCGTAGCTGCTCAGAGAGTTTCCTGAATCAGACGAATTGTCTATAAATTTCAGTTTCTCCTGTCTGACTGTCGCGTCCTGCGCCCTCGAGACACCGGTTTTAGACGACGGCGGAGAGGACGTGTCATTTCCTGAATCGTAATCCGTGCGTCCTTTACCCTGAACACACGTCTGCATGATGGACGGTTCGAGCCCAGGACGCGAGTGTACGACCTGTAAGAAAACAATGCTGTTTCATTTTTTTTAATGAAGAAAAAAAAAAATCAAGTGCTAATCTTCTAGCAGCAGAGTGAGCTTTTCTACAAAAGCCTACGAAGCACAGAGAAGAAATTAAGATCAGAATTATTTAAAAAACAAGTCATGCAAATTTGTCACATGCCAGAAGAGGAGAAGAAATGAAAGGAGAACTGATAATATGCACTAAAAGGGAAAGTGTAAAAATTAAATAAAAGACTGATTTATTGAGAAGGGAAGAAAGGATTAAAAAAGAAAGGAAATAATAATAATAATAATAATAATAATAATAATAATAATAATAATAAAACACTTGGCAATAAAAAGAAGAAGAAAAAAAACAGCAAAGAAAGCTGTGTTTAAAGGTTCTGTCTATTAAACATCATAGAAAAATAATACATAATAAATAGACAGAGAAAAAAAAAACAAGACTTCCATCTAATCCAGTCTAACTAAACATTTGGATTCAGACATTTGGTTTGAGTTTAGGTCCCTTAGGTCAGGAAGAGCTTTAAAGTCCTCCAGCGTCCTACAGTACTGTAAGTCCCTAAATCTGCGGATAGCATCGACTTACCAATCCAGACTTCCTCCTTAAGTAGGTACGGTGTAAGAAAAAGGGAAGAGCGGGTAACGTAAGTGCATCATTAGAGCGGCAATAGGCAAGAAAAAGACAAATAAGCCTCGTCTTCAAATCCCCAAACCCCCCACCCTGTCTCACTGCTGTTCATAACGCTTCACCTCCTTCTCCCCTTACTTCTCTTCTTCTACTGTATCCCAAAAGAAAAGTTTAATAAATCAAATCTCAACACATTGTTAGCCTTAATATTATAAACACAACATGCTTCATTGTTATGAGGAACATTTACAGAAAGAAAACAGGAGCAGCTACAACGTTTGTGCCTTCTGGTTGCAAAAACAGCAGCAAACTGTAGTGAATATATGTGACACTTTGTTTTCTAGAATGTTCCTTTGTGCTGTTGAGAATCGAAAAAAATTGTTCAGAAAACTTTTTTATTTGATCGAACAGGCTACTGATCTCAGCTATGGTAAATAGCTAAAACTAATTAGGAATTTAACAGGGTTAGCTCGCTAGTTAGCTGGCTAGAATAATTGATACTATTTTAGCAATCTTATATATCACCTAGGCGCAACGTTTAAAAAAAACTCGCTTGGCTATGTTGGCTACGAAGCTAAGTTAGCTAACTTGCTAATACTAGATAGGTGATAGCTAGATAACAGTTTATGTGCTAGCTAACTAACTAAACATCGTCGTACTCACTCATCGTCTATACCGCTTTATCCTGTATTCAGGGTCGCGGAACTCTAAAAATATACTAGCTAACTAACACTAGACAGGTGTTGGCTAACTGGCTAATTCTAGATCGGTGTTACAGTAGCTAGCCAGCTAAAACTGATTAGGTGCTACATAGGTGCTACACACTAGGTACGAGTTGTAGTGCATACAAGTTTATACTACTGTAGTATGTGCTAAGAAGCTAAATCTACTGTAAGTAGATGTTGGCCAACTAGCTAACACTCTACAGTTGTTGGCTAACCAGACACTTAATAAATAAGATTTTATACTGACTTAATACTGTCTAGATAACTCAATACAGGGGTTGGCTAACTGGCTAAGTTATCTACTGTTTGGTAGCTAATACTAGAAAGAAGTTGTGGCCTATAATGGACACCTTTAGCTCGCTAACTTTGTTTAGCACGATGCCTTCAGTTTCTTTCTAGTATAAAAGCTTTTCTGTGAGACCGCCGCTTAGCATCATTTAGCCACTAACATGAAATCTAGCCTTGAGAACAGTTTCAAGCTACAGCGTGCATGTCTCTGTTTAGCAGAACAGCTCTTTATGTCTTCTAATTATAATCCATAATAATACTTGGATAACAATTACTCCAACTTTTAACCCATTCCTACTGTAAATAAACGTCTTGATTAAATTTCCTGTCAGGTTAAATACAGTTTGCTAGGCTGCTTGCATCATTTTCCAACCAGGTTGCTCTCTTTCTGTTTATAAACCCCAAATAGATCTATTGTGTGTTATGACTTCCTGAGCTGCTCTTGAACAAAATAAAAATTCCATTAATGAAGAATATTTTTTGCATTTGTAAAAGGAAATAAAAATCAAATACAATTTCCATTACTTCACATTTTTCGTCCTTAACTAGTAAATTATTTTCTTAACACATACACACATAATACACACATTTTTTTTTTGGGGGGGGGGGGGGGGGGGTTGTCATTTTGTTTTCGGATTTGTTAATTTGGTTTTGAATTTGTTCATTTGTTTTCCGTTTTGTTAAGTTGGATTGCACTTCTCGGCCAGTCAGATACAAACCGGAAAAGGTAGGTTTAGTTTGTGAATGAAATGCTTACCGCTGATTGGACGAGACATCTGTCACTCAAGATATACAAGTAGTACTGTAGTAGCGGTAGATTCGTGTGTGTATGAATGTGCAAACATTATTGTGGTTTCAAATATGGCGTTCTTACG